>OY720463.1:29955544-30043314 GCA_963082715.1 Harpalus rubripes | reverse complement strand
AAAGATGATTCTATCTTAACCTGATCTCTTTCTATTGAAAGTAAAGTCTCGTTAGTTATCTTAATTTCTAGTTTAATAATTTTATCAATCAACCTGTTGTTGAATTGTAGTATTTTTCTCGTGGTTGGTGTGTGTTTGGAGGAAATTAAGCTGTGGATTCCGTGCACTCCATTTGTGATGTGATTTGGTTTGATGTCCTGTTTCTTGCAGTTTAGTAGAAATATTCGCCTGTTTCTCAATTTAGCCAATTTGGTGTTGTTAGAAGCCCATTTCTTGAAATGTTGGCAGATTGTTTCGCCTTGTGTACGTCGCAAGTATTCAAAAAATCCCATCCTGTAATTTGATGTTGGAAAGAAGTAACACCGACTTGTTGAATGATAAAATGTATTGTAATGGATTACTCGGTGGTTGTAGGACATCAAACCAAATCACATCACAAATGGAGTGCACGGAATCCACAGCTTAATTTCCTCCAAACACACACCAACCACGAGAAAAATACTACAATTCAACAACAGGTTGATTGATAAAATTATTAAACTAGAAATTAAGATAACTAACGAGACTTTACTTTCAATAGAAAGAGATCAGGTTAAGATAGAATCATCTTTGTCTAATAATAACTCTCTACCTGATAGTATTTTTCATGATTTTAAGCGCAGACAGCATAAATGTTATAATGTACTTTTTAAAAAAATAAAAACCAGTAACATTTCGAAATTAGATAAATTAAAAAAAACTCAAACTAACAATACATTTAAAGTTAAAGAACATTGGTTTAAAAATCTATCAACAGTTAATATTCCTGAAGATGTTAAGAAAGTTCTTGCTATGGGTAAAAAATTTAGTATTGCACCAGAAAAACAGGATATAAAAGCAAAAAACTTACTTGCTGACATAGAACTAGTAATCAATAGTTGTAAAAACGACCACAATTTTCTTAGAGCTAGAGCTACCAATATGATAACAAATTTTTTTCAAAAAGACTTACCTACAGGAGACATTCCAAATACCTTATATAAGACCACTAAGAAATTTCTAAAAGATCACCCTGAACTTGTAATAATTAATTCGGACAAAGGTAACGTAACTTGTGCTTTAAATAAAGAACATTATGATCAGTTGTGCCTGGATGCGCTGGATGATGAAAAATATTATAAGACTATAAATAAAGATCCAACTTTGTCTACACAAAATAAGTGTAATAAACTAATTAGCAATTTAAAATCAAATAACTATATCTCAGAACCGCAAGCTAAATTTTTAACAACTTATAACGCACAAAGCGCCAAATTTTATGGACTTCCTAAAATCCACAAACAAGAACTAAAAATTAGACCAATCATCTCGTCTGTATTATCTCCTACATCTCAGATATGCGGTTTCTTAACAAAAATACTGACTCTTTCTATTGAAGGTGAAACCCGTTACTTTATTAAAGATAGTTTTCATTTCGCTGAACTCATTCAAAATTTTCAATTACCAAACAATTTTGTTCTTATAAGTTTAGATGTTGTTAGTCTCTTTACAAATATTCCAATTGATTTAGTTATCGAAATTATTAACTTAAAATGGGAAGATATAACATGTCATTGTGATATACCTAAAATAGAATTCATTGAGATCATTACCTTCATTTTCAACAATACTTTTTTTATTTACAATGATCAGCATTATCAGCAAATTTTCGGCTGTCCTATGGGAAGTAAAATCAGCCCTATCATTAGTAGGTTGGTTATGGATTGGATTTTGGATCAGTGTCTACCTCTACTACCTTTTGAAATGCCTTTTATTTACAAATACGTCGATGACCTAATCTGTGCGGTTCCGAGTGATAAAATTGATACCACATTACAGATTTTTAACAGTATAAATACGAATATACAGTTCACTGTTGAAACAGAAACTGATAACAGCGTGCCTTTCCTTGATACTAAGGTAATAAGGCAACCAGATCAAAAGATTATACTTGACTGGTACCAAAAACCAACATCGTCTGGTAAATATATCAACTATCACTCTAACCACACCTATAAAACAAAAATAAACCTAATTCTAGGTCTAAAAAATAGAATTCTGAAGATCTGTCATCCTACGTTAGTTGGATCGGCATTATCTAGATTAGAGGAGATACTGGTTGAGAATTCTTTCCCTAAACAACTACTAAAACGCTTATTATATAATACTAGTAACGCCGACCGCCATGTTGTTCACGAAGCTAATGATAACAATGAAAGAAAAACATTTATTGCCCTTCCTAATATACCATCTCTTACACCGAATCTAATTGGTTTATTTAAAGACGAAAAACATCTAATTTTTGCTCAAAAAAACTTGAAGACTATAAACAACCTTTACTCAAATGTTAAAGATAAGACATCATTATTAAATCAGTCAAATGTTATCTATAAAATACCATGCAGTGTTTGTGGGAAAATTTATATAGGTCAAACCTCTCAGAAACTTAAATCTAGAATATCCCAGCACAGGCAAGGAGAGAAAAGGACCAATAGTAAGAATCAGTGCGCGCTTGCACATCACGTTCAAGAAACTAATCACTTTGTACAATATGATCAAACATCTATTATTGAACACGAAAATAATTACAAAAAACGCATCTTCTTAGAAATGTGTCATATTAACATAAATCATATCAACACTATCAATTATAAAACCGACACCCAAAATTTAAGTGCGATTTACACTTACCTTCTTCGCTCGTTTTAACGTTTCATATTTTGGCGCCACTATTGGTCATTTTCTCTTCTTCACCTGTTGCTCGGAAGCAAATGTAACTAAATCTTAACCAAGAATATTTGTCTCCATGTGCACATGGAACATGAATAACTTTATATTTGTTTTTTAAAAAATAATATGTGTATTTTTATAAAATTAACGTGCATTTAGCGGAAATATGAGATGTTTCTCGAAGTTAGAAAATTTTAATCAAGTTAAAACTATTTGTAAGTACTTTTCAAAATTGTAATATAATTTAACCTTTTCCTTCGATTAAACAAATTTTGTACGTTGTAGTTTCCCTGATGAAGTGGTAAAATAACCACGAAATATTGGATTTTAAATAAAATTAACATCAATGAGAGTTTTGTCCTTTGTATAAAACCTCCGCCCTACAACCACCGAGTAATCCATTACAATACATTTTATCATTCAACAAGTCGGTGTTACTTCTTTCCAACATCAAATTACAGGATGGGATTTTTTGAATACTTGCGACGTACACAAGGCGAAACAATCTGCCAACATTTCAAGAAATGGGCTTCTAACAACACCAAATTGGCTAAATTGAGAAACAGGCGAATATTTCTACTAAACTGCAAGAAACAGGACATCAAACCAAATCACATCACAAATGGAGTGCACGGAATCCACAGCTTAATTTCCTCCAAACACACACCAACCACGAGAAAAATACTACAATTCAACAACAGGTTGATTGATAAAATTATTAAACTAGAAATTAAGATAACTAACGAGACTTTACTTTCAATAGAAAGAGATCAGGTTAAGATAGAATCATCTTTGTCTAATAATAACTCTCTACCTGATAGTATTTTTCATGATTTTAAGCGCAGACAGCATAAATGTTATAATGTACTTTTTAAAAAAATAAAAACCAGTAACATTTCGAAATTAGATAAATTAAAAAAAACTCAAACTAATAATACATTTAAAGTTAAAGAACATTGGTTTAAAAATCTATCAACAGTTAATATTCCTGAAGATGTTAAGAAAGTTCTTGCTATGGGTAAAAAATTTAGTATTGCACCAGAAAAACAGGATATAAAAGCAAAAAACTTACTTGCTGACATAGAACTAGTAATCAATAGTTGTAAAAACGACCACAATTTTCTTAGAGCTAGAGCTACCAATATGATAACAAATTTTTTTCAAAAAGACTTACCTACAGGAGACATTCCAAATACCTTATATAAGACCACTAAGAAATTTCTAAAAGATCACCCTGAACTTGTAATAATTAATTCGGACAAAGGTAACGTAACTTGTGCTTTAAATAAAGAACATTATGATCAGTTGTGCCTGGATGCGCTGGATGATGAAAAATATTATAAGACTATAAATAAAGATCCAACTTTGTCTACACAAAATAAGTGTAATAAACTAATTAGCAATTTAAAATCAAATAACTATATCTCAGAACCGCAAGCTAAATTTTTAACAACTTATAACGCACAAAGCGCCAAATTTTATGGACTTCCTAAAATCCACAAACAAGAACTAAAAATTAGACCAATCATCTCGTCTGTATTATCTCCTACATCTCAGATATGCGGTTTCTTAACAAAAATACTGACTCTTTCTATTGAAGGTGAAACCCGTTACTTTATTAAAGATAGTTTTCATTTCGCTGAACTCATTCAAAATTTTCAATTACCAAACAATTTTGTTCTTATAAGTTTAGATGTTGTTAGTCTCTTTACAAATATTCCAATTGATTTAGTTATCGAAATTATTAACTTAAAATGGGAAGATATAACATGTCATTGTGATATACCTAAAATAGAATTCATTGAGATCATTACCTTCATTTTCAACAATACTTTTTTTATTTACAATGATCAGCATTATCAGCAAATTTTCGGCTGTCCTATGGGAAGTAAAATCAGCCCTATCATTAGTAGGTTGGTTATGGATTGGATTTTGGATCAGTGTCTACCTCTACTACCTTTTGAAATGCCTTTTATTTACAAATACGTCGATGACCTAATCTGTGCGGTTCCGAGTGATAAAATTGATACCACATTACAGATTTTTAACAGTATAAATACGAATATACAGTTCACTGTTGAAACAGAAACTGATAACAGCGTGCCTTTCCTTGATACTAAGGTAATAAGGCAACCAGATCAAAAGATTATACTTGACTGGTACCAAAAACCAACATCGTCTGGTAAATATATCAACTATCACTCTAACCACACCTATAAAACAAAAATAAACCTAATTCTAGGTCTAAAAAATAGAATTCTGAAGATCTGTCATCCTACGTTAGTTGGATCGGCATTATCTAGATTAGAGGAGATACTGGTTGAGAATTCTTTCCCTAAACAACTACTAAAACGCTTATTATATAATACTAGTAACGCCGACCGCCATGTTGTTCACGAAGCTAATGATAACAATGAAAGAAAAACATTTATTGCCCTTCCTAATATACCATCTCTTACACCGAATCTAATTGGTTTATTTAAAGACGAAAAACATCTAATTTTTGCTCAAAAAAACTTGAAGACTATAAACAACCTTTACTCAAATGTTAAAGATAAGACATCATTATTAAATCAGTCAAATGTTATCTATAAAATACCATGCAGTGTTTGTGGGAAAATTTATATAGGTCAAACCTCTCAGAAACTTAAATCTAGAATATCCCAGCACAGGCAAGGAGAGAAAAGGACCAATAGTAAGAATCAGTGCGCGCTTGCACATCACGTTCAAGAAACTAATCACTTTGTACAATATGATCAAACATCTATTATTGAACACGAAAATAATTACAAAAAACGCATCTTCTTAGAAATGTGTCATATTAACATAAATCATATCAACACTATCAATTATAAAACCGACACCCAAAATTTAAGTGCGATTTACACTTACCTTCTTCGCTCGTTTTAACGTTTCATATTTTGGCGCCACTATTGGTCATTTTCTCTTCTTCACCTGTTGCTCGGAAGCAAATGTAACTAAATCTTAACCAAGAATATTTGTCTCCATGTGCACATGGAACATGAATAACTTTATATTTGTTTTTTAAAAAATAATATGTGTATTTTTATAAAATTAACGTGCATTTAGCGGAAATATGAGATGTTTCTCGAAGTTAGAAAATTTTAATCAAGTTAAAACTATTTGTAAGTACTTTTCAAAATTGTAATATAATTTAACCTTTTCCTTCGATTAAACAAATTTTGTACGTTGTAGTTTCCCTGATGAAGTGGTAAAATAACCACGAAATATTGGATTTTAAATAAAATTAACATCAATGAGAGTTTTGTCCTTTGTATAAAACCTCCGCCCTACAACCACCGAGTAATCCATTACAATACATTTTATCATTCAACAAGTCGGTGTTACTTCTTTCCAACATCAAATTACAGGATGGGATTTTTTGAATACTTGCGACGTACACAAGGCGAAACAATCTGCCAACATTTCAAGAAATGGGCTTCTAACAACACCAAATTGGCTAAATTGAGAAACAGGCGAATATTTCTACTAAACTGCAAGAAACAGGACATCAAACCAAATCACATCACAAATGGAGTGCACGGAATCCACAGCTTAATTTCCTCCAAACACACACCAACCACGAGAAAAATACTACAATTCAACAACAGGTTGATTGATAAAATTATTAAACTAGAAATTAAGATAACTAACGAGACTTTACTTTCAATAGAAAGAGATCAGGTTAAGATAGAATCATCTTTGTCTAATAATAACTCTCTACCTGATAGTATTTTTCATGATTTTAAGCGCAGACAGCATAAATGTTATAATGTACTTTTTAAAAAAATAAAAACCAGTAACATTTCGAAATTAGATAAATTAAAAAAAACTCAAACTAACAATACATTTAAAGTTAAAGAACATTGGTTTAAAAATCTATCAACAGTTAATATTCCTGAAGATGTTAAGAAAGTTCTTGCTATGGGTAAAAAATTTAGTATTGCACCAGAAAAACAGGATATAAAAGCAAAAAACTTACTTGCTGACATAGAACTAGTAATCAATAGTTGTAAAAACGACCACAATTTTCTTAGAGCTAGAGCTACCAATATGATAACAAATTTTTTTCAAAAAGACTTACCTACAGGAGACATTCCAAATACCTTATATAAGACCACTAAGAAATTTCTAAAAGATCACCCTGAACTTGTAATAATTAATTCGGACAAAGGTAACGTAACTTGTGCTTTAAATAAAGAACATTATGATCAGTTGTGCCTGGATGCGCTGGATGATGAAAAATATTATAAGACTATAAATAAAGATCCAACTTTGTCTACACAAAATAAGTGTAATAAACTAATTAGCAATTTAAAATCAAATAACTATATCTCAGAACCGCAAGCTAAATTTTTAACAACTTATAACGCACAAAGCGCCAAATTTTATGGACTTCCTAAAATCCACAAACAAGAACTAAAAATTAGACCAATCATCTCGTCTGTATTATCTCCTACATCTCAGATATGCGGTTTCTTAACAAAAATACTGACTCTTTCTATTGAAGGTGAAACCCGTTACTTTATTAAAGATAGTTTTCATTTCGCTGAACTCATTCAAAATTTTCAATTACCAAACAATTTTGTTCTTATAAGTTTAGATGTTGTTAGTCTCTTTACAAATATTCCAATTGATTTAGTTATCGAAATTATTAACTTAAAATGGGAAGATATAACATGTCATTGTGATATACCTAAAATAGAATTCATTGAGATCATTACCTTCATTTTCAACAATACTTTTTTTATTTACAATGATCAGCATTATCAGCAAATTTTCGGCTGTCCTATGGGAAGTAAAATCAGCCCTATCATTAGTAGGTTGGTTATGGATTGGATTTTGGATCAGTGTCTACCTCTACTACCTTTTGAAATGCCTTTTATTTACAAATACGTCGATGACCTAATCTGTGCGGTTCCGAGTGATAAAATTGATACCACATTACAGATTTTTAACAGTATAAATACGAATATACAGTTCACTGTTGAAACAGAAACTGATAACAGCGTGCCTTTCCTTGATACTAAGGTAATAAGGCAACCAGATCAAAAGATTATACTTGACTGGTACCAAAAACCAACATCGTCTGGTAAATATATCAACTATCACTCTAACCACACCTATAAAACAAAAATAAACCTAATTCTAGGTCTAAAAAATAGAATTCTGAAGATCTGTCATCCTACGTTAGTTGGATCGGCATTATCTAGATTAGAGGAGATACTGGTTGAGAATTCTTTCCCTAAACAACTACTAAAACGCTTATTATATAATACTAGTAACGCCGACCGCCATGTTGTTCACGAAGCTAATGATAACAATGAAAGAAAAACATTTATTGCCCTTCCTAATATACCATCTCTTACACCGAATCTAATTGGTTTATTTAAAGACGAAAAACATCTAATTTTTGCTCAAAAAAACTTGAAGACTATAAACAACCTTTACTCAAATGTTAAAGATAAGACATCATTATTAAATCAGTCAAATGTTATCTATAAAATACCATGCAGTGTTTGTGGGAAAATTTATATAGGTCAAACCTCTCAGAAACTTAAATCTAGAATATCCCAGCACAGGCAAGGAGAGAAAAGGACCAATAGTAAGAATCAGTGCGCGCTTGCACATCACGTTCAAGAAACTAATCACTTTGTACAATATGATCAAACATCTATTATTGAACACGAAAATAATTACAAAAAACGCATCTTCTTAGAAATGTGTCATATTAACATAAATCATATCAACACTATCAATTATAAAACCGACACCCAAAATTTAAGTGCGATTTACACTTACCTTCTTCGCTCGTTTTAACGTTTCATATTTTGGCGCCACTATTGGTCATTTTCTCTTCTTCACCTGTTGCTCGGAAGCAAATGTAACTAAATCTTAACCAAGAATATTTGTCTCCATGTGCACATGGAACATGAATAACTTTATATTTGTTTTTTAAAAAATAATATGTGTATTTTTATAAAATTAACGTGCATTTAGCGGAAATATGAGATGTTTCTCGAAGTTAGAAAATTTTAATCAAGTTAAAACTATTTGTAAGTACTTTTCAAAATTGTAATATAATTTAACCTTTTCCTTCGATTAAACAAATTTTGTACGTTGTAGTTTCCCTGATGAAGTGGTAAAATAACCACGAAATATTGGATTTTAAATAAAATTAACATCAATGAGAGTTTTGTCCTTTGTATAAAACCTCCGCCCTACAACCACCGAGTAATCCATTACAATACATTTTATCATTCAACAAGTCGGTGTTACTTCTTTCCAACATCAAATTACAGGATGGGATTTTTTGAATACTTGCGACGTACACAAGGCGAAACAATCTGCCAACATTTCAAGAAATGGGCTTCTAACAACACCAAATTGGCTAAATTGAGAAACAGGCGAATATTTCTACTAAACTGCAAGAAACAGGACATCAAACCAAATCACATCACAAATGGAGTGCACGGAATCCACAGCTTAATTTCCTCCAAACACACACCAACCACGAGAAAAATACTACAATTCAACAACAGGTTGATTGATAAAATTATTAAACTAGAAATTAAGATAACTAACGAGACTTTACTTTCAATAGAAAGAGATCAGGTTAAGATAGAATCATCTTTGTCTAATAATAACTCTCTACCTGATAGTATTTTTCATGATTTTAAGCGCAGACAGCATAAATGTTATAATGTACTTTTTAAAAAAATAAAAACCAGTAACATTTCGAAATTAGATAAATTAAAAAAAACTCAAACTAACAATACATTTAAAGTTAAAGAACATTGGTTTAAAAATCTATCAACAGTTAATATTCCTGAAGATGTTAAGAAAGTTCTTGCTATGGGTAAAAAATTTAGTATTGCACCAGAAAAACAGGATATAAAAGCAAAAAACTTACTTGCTGACATAGAACTAGTAATCAATAGTTGTAAAAACGACCACAATTTTCTTAGAGCTAGAGCTACCAATATGATAACAAATTTTTTTCAAAAAGACTTACCTACAGGAGACATTCCAAATACCTTATATAAGACCACTAAGAAATTTCTAAAAGATCACCCTGAACTTGTAATAATTAATTCGGACAAAGGTAACGTAACTTGTGCTTTAAATAAAGAACATTATGATCAGTTGTGCCTGGATGCGCTGGATGATGAAAAATATTATAAGACTATAAATAAAGATCCAACTTTGTCTACACAAAATAAGTGTAATAAACTAATTAGCAATTTAAAATCAAATAACTATATCTCAGAACCGCAAGCTAAATTTTTAACAACTTATAACGCACAAAGCGCCAAATTTTATGGACTTCCTAAAATCCACAAACAAGAACTAAAAATTAGACCAATCATCTCGTCTGTATTATCTCCTACATCTCAGATATGCGGTTTCTTAACAAAAATACTGACTCTTTCTATTGAAGGTGAAACCCGTTACTTTATTAAAGATAGTTTTCATTTCGCTGAACTCATTCAAAATTTTCAATTACCAAACAATTTTGTTCTTATAAGTTTAGATGTTGTTAGTCTCTTTACAAATATTCCAATTGATTTAGTTATCGAAATTATTAACTTAAAATGGGAAGATATAACATGTCATTGTGATATACCTAAAATAGAATTCATTGAGATCATTACCTTCATTTTCAACAATACTTTTTTTATTTACAATGATCAGCATTATCAGCAAATTTTCGGCTGTCCTATGGGAAGTAAAATCAGCCCTATCATTAGTAGGTTGGTTATGGATTGGATTTTGGATCAGTGTCTACCTCTACTACCTTTTGAAATGCCTTTTATTTACAAATACGTCGATGACCTAATCTGTGCGGTTCCGAGTGATAAAATTGATACCACATTACAGATTTTTAACAGTATAAATACGAATATACAGTTCACTGTTGAAACAGAAACTGATAACAGCGTGCCTTTCCTTGATACTAAGGTAATAAGGCAACCAGATCAAAAGATTATACTTGACTGGTACCAAAAACCAACATCGTCTGGTAAATATATCAACTATCACTCTAACCACACCTATAAAACAAAAATAAACCTAATTCTAGGTCTAAAAAATAGAATTCTGAAGATCTGTCATCCTACGTTAGTTGGATCGGCATTATCTAGATTAGAGGAGATACTGGTTGAGAATTCTTTCCCTAAACAACTACTAAAACGCTTATTATATAATACTAGTAACGCCGACCGCCATGTTGTTCACGAAGCTAATGATAACAATGAAAGAAAAACATTTATTGCCCTTCCTAATATACCATCTCTTACACCGAATCTAATTGGTTTATTTAAAGACGAAAAACATCTAATTTTTGCTCAAAAAAACTTGAAGACTATAAACAACCTTTACTCAAATGTTAAAGATAAGACATCATTATTAAATCAGTCAAATGTTATCTATAAAATACCATGCAGTGTTTGTGGGAAAATTTATATAGGTCAAACCTCTCAGAAACTTAAATCTAGAATATCCCAGCACAGGCAAGGAGAGAAAAGGACCAATAGTAAGAATCAGTGCGCGCTTGCACATCACGTTCAAGAAACTAATCACTTTGTACAATATGATCAAACATCTATTATTGAACACGAAAATAATTACAAAAAACGCATCTTCTTAGAAATGTGTCATATTAACATAAATCATATCAACACTATCAATTATAAAACCGACACCCAAAATTTAAGTGAGATTTACACTTACCTTCTTCGCTCGTTTTAACGTTTCATATTTTGGCGCCACTATTGGTCATTTTCTCTTCTTCACCTGTTGCTCGGAAGCAAATGTAACTAAATCTTAACCAAGAATATTTGTCTCCATGTGCACATGGAACATGAATAACTTTATATTTGTTTTTTAAAAAATAATATGTGTATTTTTATAAAATTAACGTGCATTTAGCGGAAATATGAGATGTTTCTCGAAGTTAGAAAATTTTAATCAAGTTAAAACTATTTGTAAGTACTTTTCAAAATTGTAATATAATTTAACCTTTTCCTTCGATTAAACAAATTTTGTACGTTGTAGTTTCCCTGATGAAGTGGTAAAATAACCACGAAATATTGGATTTTAAATAAAATTAACATCAATGAGAGTTTTGTCCTTTGTATAAAACCTCCGCCCTACAACCACCGAGTAATCCATTACAATACATTTTATCATTCAACAAGTCGGTGTTACTTCTTTCCAACATTAAATTTATTGTTATTTTCTATTAAACGTAGATGTTCTATGAGGGTAGAATGCAATCTTTCAATTGCGTTACTTTTTGGATTATTTACGCAAGTAATATGACTTTCTATATTATGTATTCTGAGTAGGTCTTGTATGAGACTGCCTTTAAATTCAGGACCGGAATCCATTATAATTTTGTTTGGTATAGTATATGTTTGGAAGTATTTTATTAATTGATTCAGGACTCTTCTTGAGGATTTATTTTCAAGGTAATATATTTGTCCTTGTTTGGAAAACTGATCGTAGATTGTTAGGAAGTAGTTCTTATCTAGACATAGTAAATCCATATTTATTATCTCAAAAGGTTTAGAGGGTGTTGGGGTGAGATTATCAGTTGCTGGTATTGGTTTCCTGTTATACTTATTCAATTTACAGTGGTCGCAATTATTAACGTATTCGGTAATGCTTTTTATCATATTCGGCCAAAAATATTTATCTTTTAATGCATTTAATGTTGCTACGATACCACGATGATTTGTTAATCCGTCGTGGAAATTGTGAATTGTTTCTATTTGTTCATCCGCGTCTTCTATATCTGTTACGATTTTATTACAAGCGATTATTTTTATGGTATCATATTCAAAATTATTTTTTGTAGTTTTTGAAAGTATTAAGTCTAGATCTTTTTCTATTATTGCGTAATAGCGTAATTTTGGAATAATATACTCTTTTAAGAATTTTATGATCTCTTCTTCCAACCTCAATTTATTGAATTTACAGTGTATTCTTATTTTATTATGATCAAATAGTCGTTTTGTTTCAATTTCGGTATTTCCGTCGTGTGTTTCTAATATTAATTGATTATTTGCTATGTTGAGTCTATCATTTATAAATCTTAATCCATTTACAAGGTTTTCTGGGTCAGAGTGTATTGTATTATTGTCGCTATCAATATTATTTATTAGATCGTTATGATTTGTTTCAGGGGGCGTATATAAATTAATTTGTATATTTGTGTCTTCAAATATTTTTAAAATTTTATTTGAAACGTCTTCCCATTTTAATTCGTTTAGTCCACATCCTAATTTTTGAATATTAATTTCATGTAATTCGTTTAATATCATATAATCTCGTAATTCTTTAAGAGGTTTATCTAAATTTTTAATGGTAGGCATGTCATTGAATTTTTCTTTTATAATTAAATGAAATATTGTTTTGTTATTAATGTGTTGTATAATAATGTTCTTATTATTGTCTTTTTGGTTATTACAGTATTCTTTACTTTGGAATGAATCATCTATATCTTTGACTAAACCTTGTGTCATGTTCAAGTCTTTTGATATACAATGTGCAAATATTTTTGTATTAGTTACGTCTCCTATATGTGTTTCGTTTCTTTGTCGTGATAGATTATCGGCGATAACGTTCATTTTTCCTTGTAAATATTCTATTTCGAAATTATATTCATTTAATTCTATTTTCCAACGCATAAGTTTTTGATTTGGATTTTTCATGTTGAATAGCCATACAAGTGGTCTGTGATCGGTTTTTATAATGAATTTTCTCCCGTATATGTAAGTTCGAAAGTTTTTTATGGATTGTATTATTGCAAGTAATTCTTTTTCTATGGTACTATAATTTTGTTCAGCATTACTTAGTATTTTTGAAAAATATGCTATTGGCATTTCTTTATTATTTTAATTTTTTTGAAGTAGTACTGATCCTATAGCAAAATCTGAAGCATCGGTTGTAAGAATAAAAATTTTATTGAAGTCGGGATATTGTAATATTGGTGAACTGGTTAGTGTTTCTTTACATTTATTAAAACAATTTCTGTATTGTTCATTGTAGATATCAATTGTTTGACCATTTCGTAAACAGCGTGTAAAAGGTTTTGTGAGTTTTGCAAAGTCAGGAATGAATTTACGATACCATCCAGTAGTACCAAGGAATTGTTTAATTTCCTTTTTTGTTTTTGGAATGTTTAAATTTTTTATCTTTTCGACTTTTGATGGGTCTGTTTTTATACCGTCTTGTGTAATAATGTAACCGAGATATGTAGTCTGATTTTTTAAAACTTCGGATTTATCAATTTGTACTTTAAGATTGGCTTTTCTAAGTTTTTCGAAAACTAATGTTATGTTTTTTAAATGCTCGTCTAATGTTTTTCCAAAGATAATTATATCGTCGAGATACACTAAGCAAATTTTATTTACTAAGTCTCCTAATGCAATATTCATCATTCTTTGAAATGTGGCTGGTGCGTTTTTAAGTCCAAAACGCATGCGAATAAATTCATAATGACCAGATGTTGTGGAAAATGCAGTTTTTTCAATGTCGTCTTTATTCATTAATATTTGGTGAAAGCCAGAGTGTAAATCGAGTGTTGTAAAATATTTTGAGGGTCCTATATGGTCTAAAAGAGTATCTATATTAGGGATTGGGAATCTATCGTCTTTTGTTTTACTATTTAATTTTCTGAAATCAATAACTAGTCTAGTTTTGCGTTTGCCAGATGCGTCTAATTTTTTTGGTACAATCCAAATAAGTGAATTCCAGGGAGAATGTGAAGGTTGAATTACATTTTCTTTTAATAAAGTTTGAACGTGTTCTTCGATGTCTTTTTCGTATATTTGTGGAAGTCTATAATTTTTTGTGTGTATAGGAGTTTCCTCGTTAACTATTATTTTATGTGAACAGATATTAGTGCTAGATAATTTTTCGTCTTTCTTTGGAAATAAGTCTTCGTATTCTGTGATGACTTTATTCAATTTTTGGTTTTCTAGATTATTTAGGTGTTCGTTTCAAATTTGAATGTTATTATTTTGTTTTATTGTATCTGAATATACTTGTAGTGATTTTTCTTTTCCCTGTACTTTAACAATATTTTTTGTGAATTCGATTTGTATATTTAAATCTTTGAATGCTTCTATACCCAAAAGTAGGTTGTATTCTTTGTGAAAGTTATAAACATAACATTTGACTGGAATTTTGTTTAATTTTAATATAACATATTCGTTTATTGTAGTTTTACCATTTACAGTTTTAAAGGTGCATTTTTCTTTATAGTTTTCATATTTTTAATCTTGACTAATTCCGGAGTTATTAAATTTATACTAGAGCCTGTATCAAAAAGAATAATGTAATCTTGTATCTGTAAAGATGGGAGGTTATACGTGATGCTTGACATTACGTTATTTGTTCGTCCTCTTCGTTTTCTACTTCTAAAAAAGCGTCTTCGTCTATTTCGGATTCGCGTTCTGTGTCAATTAATTGTTCTATCGTAATTGAGTCGTCTGCCTCGTCAATATTATAATTTTGTTTTATAGTTTGTCTTGACATAGGATCAGTTAAACGAGTCTGTTGTGTCATGGGTTTTGGTTGAAAGGAACGCTTTGTTTCATTGAAATTTTTTAAATTTTGTCTCGGTGCGAATGGTGTAGGCTGTTTATTATTATTGTTTAATTGTATGGGTTTTGAGGGGAATTGTTGACCTGGGAATTTCTTAGGAGGTATGTTGAATGAGAAATTTGATTTTTCCTTTAGCATCGGTGACTGATGTGAAAAATTAAATTCGTTTCGCAAGAGAGTTTCGCATTGTTCTAACGATTGTGGATTCTTTACAATAAAGGATCCTCGTATAGTGATTGGTAATAATGAAATAAAATGTGAAATAACAAGTTTCTGATTTTCCGTGATTATCGCATTTTTTTGAAGTTGACTATATTCCGTTAAAAGTATTTTTGATTTATATTGCGAAAATCTCTGTGAAATGGACTCTAAAGTTTTCTCAGAATTAATTTTATTTCTAGTTTGTAATATTTCTAATAAAATATTTTTTCTGCTGTACTTTTATCACAAAAGTTTGATGTTAAGTACGCTTTTAATTCTTCCCAGTCTGCGAATTTATTTTCAGCTAATAAGTCAGCGGTTTTGTGGGTAAGTTTATTTTTTATTAATCCAAATAAATATGTCTTTTGAATAGCATTTATTTGGATGCTAGTTAGTGTGGTATACACATCATCTACAGCTGATATAAAATTATTAAGAATTTTAATATTTCCATCATAATGAGGTATGATCTCTGAGACATTTTTGAGTTCTGCTAACGTGGTAGTCATTTTTAAATGTATATTGTCTAAGCGACTGGGTCTCAATAAGACTTTGTTTATTGGATTGTTAGTATTTTCTAATTCTAACGAATTGTTAAGATTCATATATATTATTTGTGTGTGTTGAGACTGTCTCTCGATACTTTTATTACTAGTCTTTGCTAGAAGTATCCCTTTGTATAATAATTAATAATAATTATAATTAACTTACAAGGGTAATAACAATATAATAATTGTTAAGTGTTTTACGGACATCCCCGGGTTCGTGTGTTCGTCTGGCGGATCGAAGAACGTGAACGGCTTACAGGACAGCAAGATCTCTCTGGTTGGCAGGAGACGTGAACTGCAGGTCGGACAGCAAGTTTTTCTTTCTTCTGTTGTACGTTGTCTTCGAAGGAACTTGGGTTTCTCTCGTGAAGTCTGCGTTTCTGATGTTTCCACGGACTATTGGAGACAAGTGTGGTAGAAAGCGGAGTTCTTCGTAGATTCGATGATTTTGGATTTTTCAGAATAAAGAAAAAATATTCACCATACGTCGATTTGATTGATCGTATTTTTCTGATAATCCTACCGACTGCGCCAATTAAATTCTCGATTTAATAATTGTTAAAAAAAAATTATTTATTCAATTACGATACAACAGCATAACTGCCCAAAGACTTAAATGAACTGAACAAGCTTATCTAATTCTACAGCCTATTTAAACTGTTTCTTATCATGCGTGTGGGTAGATGGAAACTTTCCAAGGGAAGCTTGGTTGAGGTCTCACTTACACAAACAGGATATGATTATTGTGAAATATCTACAGGGCCTTACATAATTTATATATATATATATATATATATATATATATATATATATATATATATATATATATATATATATATATGTAGTGTGACTGTTTTAAACCCTCCATCACACGTGCAAACATCTTGTATCTAGTTTGTCATCGATAATGTACGGTATCTTTATATATTCGCTTTCGTTACTTTCCATCTGATTTTGTCACCACCACAAAAGTATAGCCAGCATATTTTTGAGTGAGCATACTGAGCATATATAGCAAAAAATCATTGAGAATAAATGGCATAGTACACAGTACATACAGATTTATCACAACATGTATCTACATATTACCAAAAATTATACATATGTAATAAGGCGCCTCACGTTTTGTTCGTATTGATATCGAAATAAAAATACGTGACACTTGTAGTGAACAACAGCGCTGAATAATACAAAGTAAATATAATCCTGTTGCCTGATGCATTGTACATAACTTGTTATTGAAGCTTATACGCACACCATCTACTACCATATAGAACCGATCAGGCCAAAAATAAATGACACAAAATGTGTACTCTTTTCTACTAGTAGATGTCGGTAACCAATGGATCGATTGCCGGTATTGTCGGATGGTGAAATTCTTACTCAAGCAGTATTTTTAGTTAGTATAAATGCGTATCGACACCATTTTTCATCGACTAGTATTAAAAAAACTTTTATAATTTACCAAAAGTAGATTATTTATCAAGTATAATTGTTGATTGACACTATATTTTTATTTTTGAGTAATATTAAAATAACTTTGTTGTATATCTGTTTACATCTCATAATACATGTACCAATTTTTTATTTATTTATACATGCTTGATATATCTGCAGAGCACAGCATATATACGTACAGTGTGTCTGCATGCATTCATTTTTATTAACAGCTATCGACACTATATATCTTTTGAGTAATATTAAAATAACTTTGTGTGTGAAAAATTTCACATCTCACATATTTAATATGTCTACACAGCAGTGCATATATATGTTGTGCCTATGCATGCATACACATTAATATATTTGTATTAACTTTGGTTATTTTATTTAAACTCATCCATATATTATGTACTATATGTGTGCAGTCTCAAGTATATACATCATACTTGCTATATATATTGAATTTTGTTCAACACTTATTTTTACTCATGTCTTTGCTCTTTATAATACCCATCAGGCTAGAAATAAATGACATAAAATGAGTGATCGGCACTACTAGTGTATGCCGGAGGCCAATGGATCACTTGCCGGTATTTTTAGATGATGAAATTCTTATCCAAGCAGTATTTTCATCAAGTATAAATGTCAATCGACACTATTTATTTTTACTTAAAATAAAATAAGTTTCTTGTGTATCTGTTCACATCTGACAATATGTACAGAGCACAGCATATACGTACAGTGTGCCTGCATGAATTCATATTTATTAACTGCTATCGACACTATGTTTCGTTTGAGTAATATTAAAATAACTTCGTGTGTGAAACTTTTTACATCTTATATGTTTAATGTGTCTACACAGCACTGCATATACATGTTGTGCCTATGCATGCATACACATTAATATATTTGCATTAACTTTGGTTATTTTATTTAAACTTATCCATATAATACGTACTATGTGTGTGCACTCTCAAGTATATACATCATACTTGCTATATATATTGAATTTTGTTCAACACTTATTTTTACTCATGTCTTTGCTCCTTATAATACCCGTCAGGCCAGAAATAAATGACATAAAATGTGTGCTAGAGACTACTAGTGTATACGGGAACCTAATGGAACACTTGCCGGTGTTTTCATATGATGAAATTCTTACTTGGGTAGTATTTTCAGTTAGTATAAATTGATCATCGACACTATATATATATGTAATGTGTGTGAATTCCTAAAAATTAACATTTTCTCGTATAATTTCTGTCAGGGTAGAAAAAATTAACAAATGGGGTGTGATTATTTTGATTTTCACATGCCGGGAGCTATTGAACCACATGCCGACGTCCGAGCGGTGCTGGGTTAGACACACACTATCACGCACAGGCAATTTTTGTAATTTTTTTGATGGTTTTTCTTAAATAACTTTTAAACTAAATGAGACAGAGATTTGCGGTTTCAAAATTCCTATTCAGCACATATTGTTTTATATGTGTAAAATGTTTAAGAATTTTCAGTCGGCTGAAAAAAATTTCAGCAAGGAATTAAGTTTTTAATTTTTAATAACTCGGAAAATAAAAGTTATACAGATGTGTTGTTTAAACGGGTTTATTAAGCAGACATTGTTTTTGAAGTAACAAAAGTATTAGGAATTTTAGCCGGCTGAAAAAAAATTCAGCAAAAAATTTATATTTATTTTTTTAATAATTTAGAAAGTAAAAGAGATACTGACTTGTGGTTTGAAAATTTAAATTCAGCGGACATTTTTCTATACGCACCGGTAGTTTCAATATCTTTTGACGGTTAAAATAGCTGCTAGTAAAGAAAATATGAAATAATAAGTATACAAGAAAGCCCGGACATTGAATTTTAGTGCGGTAGAGAACCGTTAGCTTCGCATTACGTTTATGTTAGGCTTGGGAAAAAGTTTTTCTTTAATAACTCTGAATGTAAATGAGATAAAGAGATGCGGTTTAAAAATTTGTATTTAACAGTCGAGGCGCTATACGTGTACTAAATATCAAAATTTTCAGACGGCTGAAAAAAATTTACAAGAAATTAATAATGAATCTGATTACTACGTGCCATACTCGGGTCATATGTGTACTTGCGCCAAATGCCTCGCTATATTTATACGTTATTATATGTTATAATAATTGAAAAAATATATTATTTGTGTGTTTCTTGGTATAAAATAATTCGATTTCAATAAAATATTATTGTGGTGTACATATTAAGTGACACATAGTTACTCCCGCCGTTGCCTCGATAGATAAAAACTTTACTATATTTTACAAAATTCACTATTATATGGTTTATTTTATATATACATTAATGAATTTTGTCAATATTATAACACAATCATTAATAATGAAATCTGATACTGCGTACTAAACTAGGATAATAATATATTTTAACAAAATATAACATAAAAAATAATTTTTATGGTGTTCGTATTAAGTGATACATATATACTCCCGCTGTATACGCGCGCGTGTGTCTATCTGTAATAATATATTCTAACATCAGAAATGACTATGTTTAATTTTTGATAATCATTAACTATCCCAACACTCTACACACAAATACTGTTGTCTATCATAAGGACAAACAATGTCTTTTCTCTATAAAAGAATATCTATTCTAATATCTGATATGACTATGTTTAAATTTTTACACAGTCCCAGTCAAACTCCCCGCCTGGCAGTGTCCTCGAATCGGATCACACCGGGGTATAAAATGACAAATTCACAAAAGCACAACCAACACACCGGTGGAACAAAATCCCAAAAAACACCGGAATGTTAATGATATATGCCCACACCTAAATGTAATGATTAGTAAACTTAAGTTTCAATGTCACCCACAGATGTTTGAATGAAGAACAACGTAAACATTAGATGCCTAAGCAAACTAAAGTACGAGGTTCCGCTTTACCGAGTAAGTAAAGAAACGATGAAAGTAGTGGTATTTCACCGGCGATATGCCGAAACATATCTCCCACTTATGCTACACCTCTCATGTCTCCTTACAGTGACAGACTAGAGTCAAGCTCAACAGGGTCTTCTTTCCCCGCTAATTTTTCCAAGCCCGTTCCCTTGGCAGTGGTTTCGCTAGATAGTAGATAGGGACACGAAGTCAGTAATGTTCCGCCGTTAGGCACTACATTCGGCAAACCATAAACAGGGATTAAATAACGCTCAATCAGACGCGCCAGAGCCGAAGCTAAGACTACCAGTTCGTTGCCGAGCGATCCCTGTCCCCGGGTGCAAGCCCGGTTAAGGCCCACTGGTGGGGGCGGGTCACTATCCAAAACCCTACTAGCTATGCAGGCTAGCGCCCGAGCTGTATTGTCACGCAGCTCACCCGTGGAGGTGGCATAGCACCCCTGAGCAGCATATGCCTATTGAAACCAAAGCCCTCCGCCATAGCGCGTACTGCAGACCACAGCGCACCATCCCAAACTCTGACCGGGTATAAATACCCCGGGTACGGTCAGCCCAACGGAGTACCAGATTAGCCTTCTGGTGGAGGCTTCGCTGATACAGAGCGGGGGCGGCAGCAGCACCGACGCCACCATCCCTGGTGACGCACAGCAGTGCCGCCGATCCAACCCCAACAGCTCCTTAATTAGACTCGTGCAAGTCAGGCATAAGTATCGCATGCTCCAAGGAGGGGGAGTCGCCACTTCCATGCTTTCACCAAGCGGCCCTGGACGATTCACCGCGTCGCGTGCATCGTCGCACCCTCCCGAAACCGTTATCAAACACGCGTTATGGTCTGAGATGCCCCAGCCATCTAATACCTCCCATGTCCAACGAAATCGGTCCCCTGCCCTATTAATAACCGCCAAATCTATGTCGCTCATTCCGCCCGGTCCGCAATACGTGAACAGTTCATTCGGCTGGTTTCGCACGATAAGCCCCTTCTCGCCGACGAGATCCTCAAGCAGCCGACCGCGCTCCACCCTGTCCCCATACCGAATGTCCCCCTTGCTGAACCACAACGGCGAAACGGCGTTCCCATCTAACCCTACTAGTAACGGAGTACCATTCGCACACTCAATCACTCTACGGAGGTAGTCTAGCTCACGTCTGATATCCCCCCCAAATTGACAATACACGGAACAAACTAGAAATTTACCTACTGGCCCAACAATGGCAACGCAAACTCCCGTGGTTGTAACCAGCTCGGGGATCTCCATGACATCCAGTGTGTCGTCCACAACGACCACTGCCGCCTTGGGTGGTCCCCCACCTCTATGCGAGTAAACCCGCATAAAGGTTGGCAAGCCACAAACACGTGTCTCGACCACATAGGGCTCCTGCAAGAGGGCTACCCCAATGCGGTCGACCAACAACCCCTGACCCGCGTCAGACGTGTGCTCCCTACCCCTTCCACAGTTAAGCTGAATAATGCGCATGCTACCCATTAATCGGCCGTGATTCGCGCCCTTGTTCTCGCCGCCGCTCTCATGTACTCCGGGCACTCCCTGGATAATACACCATGCGCTGTATTACCCCTTTTTGCAACTACGCAATTCCGGCAACATTCACCCTTCGTGCATACCTTCGCGATATGCCCCTCTTCCCCACACTGGCGACAAATCGCGTTCGTCATCTTGCACTCCTTCGCCATGTGCCCATACGCATAACAGCGGAAGCAGCGCTGTACCGTATTCACCTCGTGCAACCTACACCGGCTCCAACCTATGTACACCCTCCCCAACAAGAGCAGCTTGTCCGCCACGGCGTTGGACACCTCCACTATAACGCGCCCTCTCGTTACTAATGAGCCTCGTGCTGGCAAAATATTCCGTCATCTTGACGTCACCCTGGAGGTTTTTGAAAAAAAGCTCCTCAACAACTTTGTCGCCCTGCAACTCCGGCACGTCATAAATAATCAGCTTCGGCCCTATCTTTCTCGGGGGTTCTAGCTTCAGCCACAACTCTCTAAACTTAGCCGCCGATTTCAATATCTGCAGCTCTTTGTCTGACGCTATCTCAATCGCTAACCCCTGGTGGACACGACGCACAGCGCTGACCCGCACATTCGTTACCTCCCGGCTGATGCTGCCCAGGACTTTCGCCTTGATGGCATCCGTCTCTAGTGGCTCCGCCCCGTCCGACCGTACTATGACCGCGTAACTGGTACGCGGTTCTCTCACCCTTCTTCCACCTCCTTGAGGTCCCCCCAAGGTTCCCCCCAAGGTCTCCCCAGAAGCTCCCCCCTGAGGTCCCCCCGAAGTCCCCCTTGAGGTCCCCCCGAGGTCCCCCCTGAGTTCCCCCCTGAGTTCCCCCCTGAGTTCCCCCCTGAGTTCCCCCCTGAGGTCCCCCCTGAGGTCCCCCTCGAGGCCCCCCCCCGAAGGTTTCCCCCAAAGTCCCCGCCTGGTCCCCCCGAGAATCCCCCCGAGGTTTCCCCCGACGGTCCCCCCAAAAATTCCCCCTTGGTCCCCCCTTGGTCCCCCCCGAGGTCCCCGCGAAAGTCACCCCGAGTTCCTCCCAGAAAGTCCCCCCGAGGGCCCCCTGAGGGCTCCCATGAGGACCCCCCAAGGGCTTCACGAGGGTCCCCCTTTTGTCCCGTGGCCCCCAGGGCCGGCCATTCCCCTCTGTCCAGGATGTCCCCCATGAGCATAGCCCTCTCCTCCTCATATACCTTAACAATATCCCGGAACTTATTGTGCTCCTCCAATTGCCCCCTGAGCCTCTCCAACTCCACAACCGCCGCTAAGAACATTTGCTCCAACCCCCTCAGCCTCCTGTTCACCTCCCCCATCTCATCCTTCGTCGCTTTATTTTTCAAGCTCCCCACATTAAACATGTCCATAATGGACCCCATCGCCGCCGTATACTTGTGGCGGATCAAGTAAACTTCTAAATATTATATTTTATCAAGTTATCCGCCACGTTAGTTCCCACCATTGTTGATCAGCTGTTCCGAGGTTACTTCGGAACAGCTGACAACAAAAAACATTATTAGTTTTGTATTTTCAAGCAAATGTAATGTCAAAAATTATGTTAACAAAATAAAACAGAAATTTATACATTGCATTTTACAATTTAATTTCCAAGCGTTTATTTTACAAATTGTAACGGTTGGATTATCTTCGTATTAAGATGAGCCAAATCGTTACAAATTGGTAACCCCGAAAAGGAATCCGCCCCTCTATTTCATATTCTTTGTTCTACTCTACCTTACTAATCTCTCCAATATGACTGAACAGGCTTCTTCGCAAGATACCTCTCCAATCTCCAGTCCTGAACCAACCTTAGATCCTCATCCAGCGGCAGCCCCCCCATTAGTCGGGGCTACACAACAATTCAAGCTACCTGAATTCTGGTCCGACGACCCGGAGCTATGGTTTGCCCAGGCAGAAGCTCAATTCATCGCCCACAGAATTTCGTCTGAAGCAAGCAAATATTTAAAAATTGTCACTTCGTTGCGACCAGACCAAGCTTTGGAGATCCGTGATCTTATTATTTGTCAACCACAAGTAGACCCTTACTCCACATTAAAACATGCTCTCATTACTAGAACTACGTTATCCGACAAAGAAAACTTTCAAAAATTACTTTCTTTTTCCGAACCAGATAACAAGAAACCTTCTCAAATTCTACGACAAATGCGCCAACTTATTGGAGACAAATCTATCGACGAAGCTCTCCTCGAAGAACTCTTCCTACAGAAATTACCCGATCAAGTACAGATAATGTTGACAACGTCATCTGTCAATCTTGAAGAAAAGGCGGATATGGCAGACAAAATTGTGGAAATTTCAAGACAATCCATCGCAACAGTAACTTCGCAGGTAGACAAACTACAAGGAATGAAAAAAGAATTACAAGAACTCAAGAGATTGATTACAAGTTTACCAGTGACACCGCGCGAAACAGAACGTAAAAATACAAATTCTCCTAGCCCATACTGCTGGTATCATCTGACATTTGGCAGTAAAGCCAAAAAGTACGTGACCCCATGCAAATGGACTACCCATAAACCAACAGAAGAGGTTGGTATTAAAATCAAAAATCCACTACTTCCTACACCTAATACTAACGTCATTTACAGCTTTAGCAAATCTTCACCTTGCCCTCTGTTCCACGTTTCTGATGCGATATCCGGACATAGATTCTTAGTGGATACGGGTGCGGAGGTAAGTATAATTACCCCAAATGTTACACATTGTCATCTAAAACAAAATTTAACTCTACAAGCCATCAACCACTCCAATATAGCTACATTCGGAAGCACTACATTAACATTAGATTTGGGATTACCAAAAACATTTACCTTGAAATTCATTATAGCTGATGTCAAATATTCCATTTTAGGCGCAGATTTTATTCATCACTTTAATCTCAGTATTGACTTACGCAATAAACGCTTAACAGACAATTCTAAATTATCTTATTCTCCCATTTGCAATTTAACTAAAAATACTCAAACCACGGATATATATGAGAGTTTGCTTTCTAAATTTCCAAGTTTGACAGATCCTTTCAAAGTAAAACGTCAAATTAAACACAAAGTGACACATCAAATAATCACAAATGGCTCACCTGTTTTCTCAAAGCCTTGCCGATTACCACCTGAACGTCTAAATTTCGCAAAAAATGAATTTAATAAATTAATAGACATGGGAGTTATCAGGCCATCGACGAGCAACTGGTCATCCCCACTACACCTCGTACAAACCCCCCCCCGGACTTATTTAGACCTTGCGGAGACTTTCGAGCACTAAACAACATAACAGTACCAGACAGATATCCTTTACCTCACATACAGACTTTGTGATAAACTTACAGGATAAAAAAATCTTTTCAAAAATAGATTTAACAAAAGCTTACCATCAAATTCCAATGCATAAAGACTCCATCGAAAAAACAGCTATAACAACACCTTTCGGCCTATACGAATATTTAGTCATGCCTTTCGGTCTTCGCAATGCCGCGCAAACATTCCAACGATTTATCGATGAGGTAACACGTGGTCTAAATTTCTGTTTTGCATATATTGATGACATACTCATTGCAAGCGAAACATCAAAAGAACACGAAGAACATTTAAAAACTCTCTTCAATAGACTCCAACAATACGCTATCATCATCAACTCAAACAAATGTCAGTTCGGTCAAAAAGAAATTGAATTTTTGGGACATCATATTTCAGAAAACAGCATCACACCAGTACTAAATAAGATTGAATCCATTAAACATTTCCCGGAACCAAAAACACAAAAGTCACTAAGAGAATTCTTAGGTCTAATAAACTTTTATCATAGATTCATTCCAAATTGCTCTCTTATCGCACAACCTTTAAATCAACTAATAGACAACAAAAAACCAGTTCCAGCACTTTGGTTTTGGACCAAACAGCTAAACAAGCATTCAAAAAATTACAAACTGCCTTAATCAATTACACAACCTTAACAATTCCAAAACAACACGCAATGACCAACATAATGGTTGATGCGTCAGACATCGGAGTCGGCGCCGTACTACAACAATACTACGACAACACATGGCACCCCATCGCCTTCTTTTCAACAAGTTTCACACCAACTGAAAGAAAATATAGTACTTTCGGTAGAGAACTATTAGCGGTATATCTAACTATTAAAAAATTTAAATATTTCTTGGAAGGAAGGCAATTTCATATAATAACAGACCATAAACCCCTAACTTACGCATTACATAAAAATTCTGACAAGTATTGTCCAAGAGAAATACGTCAGATGGACTACATTCTACAATTCACAAACGACATACGTCACATCAATGGTAAAAACAATCCAGTGGCCGACGCCCTATCAAGAAACACAATAAACAATATAAACCACACCACAACAATAGATTACGAATCTATTGCCAAAGAACAAACAAACGATACAGAATTAGATACACTCAAGAACTCAAATACAAACAACCTCTCATTCAAAGATTTCGAACTCCCCAACTCCAAAACACTCATCTGTTGCGACGTGTCGACCGGCACACCACGACCTTACATTCCCCCTAAATTTCGCAAAAACATATTCACAAAATTTCACTGCCTGGCACATCCTGGCATAAATGCGACAAAAAAACTCATTTCTACCAAATTTATATGGCCAAACATGAACACTAACTTACGAGACTGGACAAGAACTTGTGTAACATGCCAAAAATGCAAAGTTACTAGACACACTAAAGCACCTTTAGGCAAATTCGACATTCCGTCAAAAAGATTTGACATGATACATATAGATTTGGTAGGCCCTCTGCCAACCTCAAATAACCACTCATATTTACTAACATGCATCGACCGCTTCACCAGATGGCCAGAGGTAATTCCCCTAAAAGATACAAAGATCGAAACAGTAGTGCGCGCGTTTATAGCCGGCTGGGTATCAAGATTTGAAGTACCATCCACTATCACAACAGACCGAGGTTCACAGTTCCAATCATCATTTTTCAAACATTTAACCTCATTCTTAGGCTCAAAACATATCAGCACAACAGCTTATCATCCGGAATCCAATGGTATAATAGAACGTTTTCATAGACAACTGAAATCCGCATTAAAGTCCTGCTACAATGCCAATGACTGGTTCGACAACATTCCAATGATATTATTAGGAATACGAACAACATACAAAGAGCCACTCAATGGCACGGCAGCAGAAATGGTTTATGGAACAAATATAACAATACCAGGAGAATTTAAAAGTAAATCGTACGAAACGTCAGAAAATAAGTTAGACATTCCAACATACCTAACCAAACTTAAACTGAATATGAAAAACCTTCCCGCACCAACGACAAACCATTTACAACAAAAACAAAACGCATACGTAAACCCAGACGTATTCAAAACAGAATATGCATTCATACGACACGACGCAATCAAAACACCACTCCAACAAAACTACGACGGCCCATACAAAATAATCAACAGACATAACAACTATTTCACTTTGAAAATAAAAAATAAACCACAAACCATTTCAATAAACAGATTAAAACCAGCATACTTCTTACCCTAACAAGTTTAAAACACCTCCATACCCGCACGCACGCACGCACCAGAACCGTGGAACGGAAGAGGAGCAACACCTTTTTCATTGTTAATTATATTCTCATTGTTAATTATAAATATTAATTTTATGTTATGTTAATTATAAATGTTATATCGTTTATCTGGGTGGGAGGTAATGTGGCGGATCAAGTAAACTTCTAAATATTATATTTTATCAAGTTATCCGCCACGTTAGTTCCCACCATTGTTGATCAGCTGTTCCGAGGTTACTTCGGAACAGCTGACAACAAAAAACATTATTAGTTTTGTATTTTCAAGCAAATGTAATGTCAAAAATTATGTTAACAAAATAAAACAGAAATTTATACATTGCATTTTACAATTTAATTTCCAAGCGTTTATTTTACAAATTGTAACGGTTGGATTATCTTCGTATTAAGATGAGCCAAATCGTTACATACTCCCCTAATAAATCCCTACTCTTGTCGGACTTATTCCTCTTCCTCTTTTTTCCCCCTTCCGCGGAGCCAGTAGATAGGGACAGAGGGAATCTCGTTAATCCATTCATGCGCGTCACTAATTAGATGACGAGGCATTTGGCTACTGTCAATACCTTAGCAAACCTTTAGCTAAGTACATTTCGGCTAAAGGTTTTGGCCCGCCGTGGGCAGGGTATTGCGTGCAAGGACTAGATAGGTACATAAAATTAAGGGTTAAAATGCACTTATTATAGTCTTGGACGCAGTCGGACAACTCCGACGAGGGTGATCCTCCACTCTTAGATGTTTAAAGAGGGCGTCTAGGACCGCCACCTAAGCTCTCCCAGCATTATTCCGCCACACAGACGCCATAAAGAGGCGGTGGATAGTTCCACCCCACTTCAGGCAGGTGTGTACGCACGATCCCTTTAGCTGTTTGGGGATCTCTAAGGCCGCCTGAGTCTCCGCGTTGCAACGGGGCCATATGCCTCTGGCCCCTAAAAGCAATGGCAAGAAGACAAGCTCCTTGCCTGGCCAACGACGAGCCGCCGCCTCCCGGAACTTGATGTTATCGTACACCAGCAGCTTACGTGACCAGCTCTCTGCAAGGGTACGCGGACCTTCCAAGCAAATCTGGGCGTCCGTGACCACTATATGCTGGTCCTGGTGTATCACTAAGTCCGGTTTAAACAAACGGCCGTCTGGGTGTCTGACATGCGGTTCGACTTCAGTGACCCAGCCCTTCCTGCGAACGTGTCTAGCGATTTTTTTAACGACCTCGTTATGGCGTTTAATACGCTCATAGTGACTTACCTTGAAGCCCTGCAAGATGTGCGACAGGCTTTCCACTCAGCGGCACCCGGCTCTGCAGAAGCGCTCAGCACGGGGAACCGAAGGGACGCCTTAGCAGGGCAGCGTGTTCGTGCGAAGTTGGACAGCACGAACGAAGTCACGTCCAGACCATTGCTTGGGCGGGTAAGACAACCAGTTGCGGCTGGCGCTGTCCTCCGCTGCTGACTCGATAACCCATACTGAACGCGCGAGTGGTCAGTTCTTCTTGCCAGTAGGGATCTGGGTTGCCCTTAGCTGCCAGGCGGGTCAACCTCTGATGGAAATTGCTCGACGGTTCAACCTGCATAATCAAATCCAGTGTTGAGTTCTGCAGGCGCTCTCTCGTGATACGACCCAGCATAATGTGAGGAATTTTGGTCCTAAGCTGTGTGATCCCCAATCCACCATCGCGAATCCGCGCATGGGTGAACTGACTGCCCGTAGTCTCAGGCAAGTGCAAAATCCGCTTGATGGTCTTGCGGATTAAACGATCGCATTCGTGTAGAGTGCCACCGGTGATGGCCGGATTCTGCAAAATGTGGTACAAACGTGGTACAACGTGATCACGTATCAGAGCGTACTTCTGGAACGGTTTGAGAGGACTTTTTGTGATATTGTTCAACCAGTTGGTGAGGTTGAACAAAGATGGTTTACAGGCTCCCGCAGAAGAGAAGTGAAGCCCGAGGTACCGGAAGGTCTGCAAGCTGTTAATCGACCTTATAGGTTCTCCTGCGACTTTGAATATGGCTCTTGTGCGTACAACAGATTTCCCCAAGATCTTAGCGGCTGCTATAGATACGCACTTACGAGCGTTAAGAGCCATACCTCGGTCTGCCAGGAATCGTTCCGTGAGATTGAGCGTGATGCTCATATCCACGTCCCGGTCCTCAAGCAACACCAAATCATCCGCAAAAGCCATGGCACAGAGTTTAGTTCTCTCATCGTCCAGAGTTCCTCCAGGTCTTGTGGAGTTTAACTCCCTCAAATGTTCGTCCATCACTAAATTAAATAGCAATGGACTGAGGGGATCGCCCTGTTTCACCCCCCTTGTGAAACGTAGATCACGTGTAGAGGAACCGTCCATAGTGATGGTCGTATGAGCGTCTAATGTTCCTCCTATGTACTCAACGGTAGCTTCATCCAGTCCAGCCCTGCGAAGCTCTCTCACGATCGATGCATGCGAGACTGTGTCAAATGCCTTTCTAATGTCTAGGGAAACGACATTAAATGTCTTACCCTGTAGGCGACGGGACTTGATGTAATGCTCCAACGTGAGGAGGTTAGCCAGTACACCATCGCATGCACGAAATCCACTTTGGGATTTATGGAGATCAACGGCCTGGGAAATGCGCTTCTGCAGGATCCTATGCAAGAGTCTCTGCAGAACACTCCCGATGGAGATTGGCCGCCAGTTAGACGGATCAGCCAGATAACCCTCTTTTGGAACCAAGATGGTACGGTTCTTTCTCCAACACTCCGGAGTATACCGTCTATACAGGAGGAGGTTAAAAAGCGCTAAGAGGTGTCCCGTAGGGCACCTCTTTACTTGGCTGATGGTAATGCCGTCGGGCCCTGGCGCGGAATTAGACCAGGACCCCATAGCCGCTTTTAACTCTGCCTCCGTAATAGGGTAATGTGTTGGGCTCGCAACTTGAGGAGTGAACGGTTTGTCGTCACTGGTAGCTTCGGACTCAAAGATGTTCGAGTAAAAGTCCTCTATAGTTTTTATGTCCGGGGACGTATCCGGAGCATCAAGCGAGACTCCCTCTATTAGTTTTTGTGCCAGGGCTGTCCTCTTCTTTTTGAAGAGGTCCTGGCACTTCTTATAATAGGCCGCACGTCTAGCACTGGACGACGTGGGCTGAGGTGGTGGTAGCCTCTGAGAGGAGTTCTCGCCTCGTCGAGGTCGAGTACGTGTCGCAGACGGAAAGACAAGCTCCAGATGCTGCAATATCGCCGCGTCCAGCTCAGCCGGAGTGCCCGTTAGCCCTCTTTGGACGAGCTGCTTAATAGCAGGATCGCCCGATCTCATGATGGGCAATAGTTGGTCTATAAAGACTCTGTCATCCAACTCCGTTGCTGATACTGGCGGCGGCGTTCCAGCGTTTCGGGTGTTATAATACAAACTGGTGCTCGCTCTAGCCCCCAGCCCTGGTCTGGGGGCTGGAGCCTGTGTGATGGCAATCGGCTCAGGTATGCCTGGTGTTATGGCTTCATCGCTACTTTGTTCGCTTTCCGGGCTATCATAGACTACTCTGAGACGCCTGGTTTTGGAAAGCTGCTGGGGTCCCTCAGGTGACGGCCCTTGTTTACATTTCCCCCGAGGGGGTGTGCTAGGTGGTCGGGCACGCGTTAGTATAGGTTCAAGACGCTTCTTCTGTGCGGGTGGTTGTGACATGGGTGACGCTGACGGTCTGCGTTTACCCGAAGTGCATTCGGGACTAGTCAGCCGAAGCCCAGGTGTTATGGGAGAGCCACGCACAGGATCTAAATTTATGTCCGGATTTTTGCCTGATGTACTGGCTATGCCTGGTGTTATGGCAGTCGGGCGGAGAGGAGAATTTACGATGATCACGGCGTCTTCTGCCGGAGTATAACCCGGGGACGTAGCCGGGAAAGCCGACGTGCTTGGGACGACTTGGGAGGCTGCGGTGCTGGTCCTTTTTGTAAGGATCGGAGTGCCAGATTCTCGCAGCTCCCTCTTCGCCGTCTCCAAGTATTGCTTATACTCCGGCATCTGACGCCGATACCTCAGCTGGTGCTGAGTGAGGCCCGTCCCTCTCTCCTTTACCCTATAGCTAATTACCCCCCCCCCACGGCTTCTGGCTTCGATTTCAGCAATCTGAGCCAGAATTTCGTTTCTGGCTGGGGGTAATTTGGCCTCCAGTTCTTTGCGGTACTCATCGGGATGAGCCCGTAGCTCGTGCTGTCGCACGGCTTGATATAACTGGAAGGCCCTCGGATAATGGTTGCATTTAGTCCTGTCATTGGTGCCACACCTTCCTTTGATGTGGCGAGCTAATGAACTCTTCGACTGATAGCCCTTCTTGCACTTCTGACACTTATATTCGCCAGAGGGAGGAACAACCTTCTTCGTTTGTCGGGGTTGCGAGGGACCAGGAGTACACTGGGCCCCTACTCTTGAAGTACTTACTGCAACCCGACTAGCCACCGCTCATGGAGCGGTCCGATGCTGCACAGTCACTGCAGCTAATTGGGTTCTGCCACCCACAGAAGAAGTGGCAGACTGCCCAGCTGGTGTGCGTGAGTCGCGCCGTGGGTTCAACGAACCCGGTGTGGGCGAACTCTTCCCAACACGTATCCGAGGCTCTGCTTGCTGGCTCATACCAAGACAGAATAAAAAAACGGCGTGAGGACGAGGTGGTAACCCGACCTCGGCCGCCGGGGGGTTTTAGCTTCGGCTACTGCTGGCAACAGTAGCCTACTAGACTCTCTCGCCACGATGAGGCAACCCCCGTTAAGAGAATCATAGTTACTCCCGCCGTTTACCCGCGTAGATTGAACACAGACACCAGGGTACGGTTTAGAGTACACCACGTACCTCTTGCACCCACTATAAACGGCGCGACCAAGATAGACTTCTCGGCCCCATACTTCGCTCGAATAGCAGAGATAAATTTCTCGTCCGAATAGTATCTCTGCTTACGGTAGTAAGAGGACGTCAAAGGTTTGGCGCCTTCCCAACAAACCGCAATATCAGAGATGACTATATCGTTGCCTCAAATGAAGATGAGGTCGGGCTTCCTAAATTGTCCGTCCGTGCAAGTGATGCGTGGTTCTACTTCTGCCGTGAACCCCTTCCTGACACCTGCCTTCTTCACCGTCTTGAGCACATAGTTGTGCCTATCTATACGGCTATAGTGCGTTACACCACACCCCTGCAACACATGTGAGAGGCTCTCGGTACGATCACAGCCTGCTCTGCATCGCCGAGCTTCTTTAGCGTTGTACGCGCCGCCCCGGGTTGGTAGCATATTTGCTCTCAACTGAGCGGCACGTACAAAGTCCCTACCACTCCAGAACTTAGGTGGTGAGAGTATCCACCGGCTACAGACGGAGTTGTTACCGGCTTGGTGTAAACCGTTTCCGCTGTAGCCCCTCTCTAACTCCACCCGGTGGTAAGATGTAGCTTCGGCCAAACAACTGAAACGGCCGGCTACACGCTGAAGTCGACTTTGTAGAGCGAGGCCTTGGCTAGTAGTACCCAATGTCGCTTTGCTCAAAGCGTCTTCGGATTGTCGAAGCTTCTCCATGCGGCCAAGCAACACCAACGGAATATGTACCGCGAAGGAGATAAGGCCGAGACCTCCATCCCGCTTCTTCGCATGAAAGAAGTGGTTGGAGGTCTGCATTGGCAGATGGAGAATACGCTTGTCGCACTTTCTGACTAACACGTCGCAAGCGGCCAACGTGGCGGATGAAATGCCTGGGTACTGCATGTCCGAGAGAACTCTGGGCACGATATGTTGCAGTAACAACAGCAGCCTCTGGGCAGGCTTCAATGGGCACTTCACGAGCTTGTCCAGCACCGACTCAAGCTCATTGGTCGTGCATTTCGTAGCCCCGGCGAAGTTATAATTGCGGCCTAGATATTTAAATTGGTCATCAACTGTGACCGCCCTCAGAGCCGTGCCTTCAGCGTAAACTTTTGGCTCTGAGACAGTGAATAACTTCTTTTTGCCGGGGCAACGTCTGGTGACTAATGCTGTACATTTGCCCGGATTTACTTGAAGTCCACGTTTACGTAAAAAGCAACACACTCTGTCGAGTGTGTGCTGAACGTGGATTTCATCCGGGCCCACGACCATTAAGTCGTCTGCATACGCAATGCAGGCGAATTTTTCAGTGCCCACCTCTAAACCATTCTCACCATCAATATCACTCAACAGCTCGTCCATGATTAAATTAAACAAGACCGGCGACAAAGGGTCCCCTTGTTTAACGCCGTGCCTCATCGGCAGCGGTCCCGTAGTGCCCCTGCCACATCGAATAGTGGTGTGGCAGTCCTAATACTGATGGGCGATGAGCCGTATCGTCTTGCCATTAACACCAACACGCTTCAAGGCGCGCGGAATTGACTCTGTCGACACAGAGTCAAACGCCTTCTTTAAATCGAGAGTCAGCACCGCGTACGGAGCTGCTCGCTCTCTATGAGCTTTGATTATGTTGGTTAAAATAAGCGTGTTGGCGAGGCACCCATCAATCCTACAGAACTTCTTCTGCGCACAGTGAATGCCGATTTGGCCTAGCCGCTTAGCCAGTATTTTATTGAAAGTCCGGAGAATCAGCGAGGCGATCGTTATTGGACTCCAGTTCGCCACATCAGCCGGATCACCACCCTTGGGTATCAATGTGGTCCGGCAGGCCTTAAGTTCGGGCGGTACGCATGACCCCAGGAGCATACCGTTGAACAGGATCGTCAACGCTTTGACGTCCATGCTCCTGAGGTCTTTGATTCTAATTTTATCTGGCCCTGCAGCTGATGGCTGCAGTGTCCGGATCACCTCGCCTATCTCCTCTTCGGTCATGGGGAGGTACGAAACGTCCTCCCCGTAATCAACATGAACCACCGGTTCGCGGTCCGGTGGTGATGGTTTACTGAATATACTGGCATAAGCTGCTTCGACCTCGTCGGCACTCGGGTGCACGTCCGGGGCGTTAAGGTCTCCTTCGCCGAACAGGCTAGCGACTATCTTCTTCTTGTCCCTCGTGTACAGATCTTGTATTTTCTTGTACTCCGCCACGCGTGCTTGCTTATGTTTAGCATTTGGCGCTTGGGACGGCACATCCTTGGGCTTCTGGAGCGAAGAAGAAACGGCTTTCGCCGGCTTAGGGCCAGCGTAGGAACTACTTGCAACCTTTCTACTTTTTGTTTTTGACGGGTGGACGGCCCCTGTGTTTCCCCCAGGCTTAGAGACCAGCGTACTGACGACATGAGACAGTGCAGAGGGTACTGGATCATCAATAATACTATGAATCCTTTCTACATAGCCCATGTAAGACTCAGAGTTACTAAGTAACACAAGTTACTCCCTGACGGGATCGTGTTCTTGTCTGGGATCTTCACAGTCCATGGGTGTAGCCAGAGATTCTTGATGATTTTTCTCCTCTGACACACTGCCCCATGAACTCTCAATGCCTGGTGACTTACCGAGTGAGGTAGGGATATACTCACTACCTTCACTCGAGTCAGACATTGAGCTGGTCTCTTCTATGACACATTTGCTTTTTCGTGGCCGGAGAGCGCGGTTACTCTCCGGGCTAGATGGGGGAGTTTCGAAGCCCTCCTCATCACTGCTATTATGATGGGAGGATTCTTGAGTTGCCTCTTCCACCCGGTCAAGTTTACTTTCCTCTATAGAACGGATGTGCTTATACTTTACGTTCCTACGTTGACCTTTCACCGACTCAACCGATCTCTTCAATTGGGAGGCCAGATATGCGTTCATGTTGTCACCGGCATAACCTAGCTCAAGTTGAGCTAACTTGGTAAGCTCGATGACAGACCAGGCCCGCTTTGGTCTTGCCCGACTGGCCTCCGCCTCCATTTCGGCGTTATAGGATGTTAGGTGTGCCTGTCTCCGATGTTGACTGAGGCTTTGTACCGAAGGATACTCGACCTGACAGTCAGAACATTTCGGAAGATAGTCTCTACCCCTACAGTTTCGCACAAGATGTTTTCTTAAGCCGGCTTTAATGATAAGCACGGCATCACATTGCTCGCATTGAACGCCCATTGCGTGATATCGACAGTGAGAAAGCTAGAGTTCCTGTCAGACTCCACTGCGTTCTGTGTAGTGTAACGGGGCTGAAGGTATGCCCAAGAAGAGAAGAGCAATGTCTCACCACAAATGGTGGAGCCAGGGCAAGAGGTTATTCTCTCAGCCTTTTAGATAAGCTTTGGTACTGTATCTGGCTCCACAAGTTACTTTACAACTGAGGTGGCGTCTCGTAGCCAGAGTGGCCGCGCAGAAATAAAAAGCAGACGTCGTAACATACGACGACGAACTAACAAAAATGCCTCGCAGTCGGAAGAGCTCGTTTAGCTATGCTTCTAAACTTGCAAATCCGGTCGAGCTGTACGGTGGTGCTTAGCCGTCGAAGGAACTTATAACTTTATAGCGGTCCCGTGCAATAGGGTACCTAGTAAGCATTCGTTCGTGGACGAATGGACCTCGGGGAGGTGGTTCGTTAAGAGAGTCATAGTCCATCAAGAACTCCGACAGCGTGCAACCTCTGTCATCGTTGGTGCCTGAGTACCAGACATCCGACTTGGCATTTGCGTCGCAACAATACACCTGTTGTGCTCCATGGAGTGCATCTGTTGCTTTAGAGAACTCAAGGTCAGATTCCATATTATTTCTTGGCGCAAAGTATATGGAACCCACCACGATCGCGGTCTGTCCACTTGTAATTTTGCATATAACTTGAAACTCGTTGGTAAACTGGGCCATCTTTAGAGCTTTCAGATTAGGATTGAGAATACAGATAGCCGCAAAGAACTGTTTGTCACTTACAGATATTACCTGTGCGTCGGGGACGTTAGGTATCATGTAAGTGTTGGTTTGCTTGTTTAGGTAGTTATATGGCTCTTGAAGAGCCAAAATATCTATCTTATCTCTTCTCGCTAAACTTACTACTTCCTGAGTGGCCAGTCTTGAGTTTTGCAAGTTTGCCTGGATCATCTTTATAGCTTTAAGCACCATAATTGATGTTTTTCAAAAAGGCGGCCAGTTTACGCTTGTAGTGTGGACAGTTTTGGTCACGTGGTGCGTGCGCTATTTCCTTTGAGTTGTCTCTTTTACAGTTCATGCACTTAGGAGGCTCAGCCTTTTTGGTGCAGTCCTTGTATACGTGGCGTCCTCCGCAATGCCCACACTCCTCGTTCCTTTTACAGTGCACTGATGTGTGCCCGAACCCTTGACACTTATAGCATCTGCGGATTGAAACATGATCTTCAACCCGACAGTATGCCCAACCACCAATGTGCACCTGCGTTAGTATGAGTGAGGCGCGTGTTTGCGGAGTGACTTCCAATATTGCATGGAACCACTTTTGACCTCTAGGGCCCGTCTTTCCTATGAGTTTTACATCTGTTGTCTTTGTGACCTCAGGGTTCTCTTGAACAATATCCTGGATTAGATCTGCGTCACTTGTCGTTGAGGGTACATATTTTACAATGACCCTCGGATTGTATTTGTCAGCCACTTTAGCTACTAGTCCAGCGGTCTTTAGTTCTTTCGATCCAATAAGTTTTTCAACGTTCTTGGATGAAGACTCGATTATTACCCTTTTATTGCTGACTTTCACCACTTTGTCAGCCTTAAATCCAATCACTTTCGGATTTATTGTCTTTGTCAATTTTGTTTTTGTTTCCTCACTGGTTTTCAACGATTCGTTGTCTGCCAGTGGGGAGATTACCACTCTGAATGTTTCTGGTAACTTTGCTGTGTTCCTGATTGCTCGGCTGACATCGGGTTTGCCAGCCGCAACAATATGGCTATAGCTTGCCTTAATAGGTTCATTTGCGCGTTTGTTCGTCTCTTCCAGCTTGCTCATGATGTCATTGAGCTTCTGGTCCATCGGTGCAGCGGCTTGGATAGGGGCAAGCTCGCTTTTTAACATGTCTATAGTCTCTTCCATGGACTCGCATTTCGCGATCCTATCAGCTTTAGAGCTTCCACATTTGCTCTTCTCTATGTTGCCTTTTAGTTCAGCAACAAGTTGGCTTAGAGTCTTATTATGTTTTTGGATGGCCTTGCAAGCCTCCGTGGCAGACTTGGTTGGGGCCATCCTCGTTTGTTTGGTAGTCTTCAGAAAGACTGGTTTTTGTGGCCTGCGCTATACAAAGCCTTTTCCCACACCGGCTTCCTCCGGGCTGCGCGCGGATTCGGCCTGCGGTTTGAGAGCACTGGGCGTACTTAGCCGTAAGAAGGAAACTTACGCGTCGTAGGTTTACCAGCAGCTCGGCTCACCTTGCCGCCTTCTATTCGTTTCCGAAGTCACTGCGGGGAAGTGTTTCCCCAGTGCAATAAGGGTGCGATTGATGCTAACCAATACACTTTCTCTAAATTTCGCTCTGTACATAAATTTATGTCTCAAGTGTTAACTATACGCAATGCGATACCCGTATGACCCATCGGTTACGATATCGCCACTGCGCAAAGCTAGTAGATAGGGACAGAGGGAATCTCGTTAATCCATTCATGCGCGTCACTAATTAGATGACGAGGCATTTGGCTATTTATAATATTTATTTGTGCGTAAGAAATACATTACGTGTCATAGATGTCACCCGACACAGTGGGTATAAAAACAGTGCATAAATAAAGGATACAAAATATAATTTTACAACACATATTGATTGATATGTCAGAAAAACAAAGCGAAAGATAAAGGGAGGGGGGGGGCATCTAGGGGGCGGCCGCTGGGCAAGGCTCGGGGCAACTTCTTCCTCCCTCGGGTCTGGGTGGCGGGTGGTTCTTCGGTCGTCCTCTCCAGGTTGAGGCCATAAACATTGATGAAAGGAGCTGCCCCACTTCAGGCACGAGTGTACGCATGAGGCTCTTAGGTGTTGGGGGAGCCTCAGGATATCCGACGTGGGCCGGTTGGCTCGGGGCCACACTCCTCTCGCGCCTAGGAGCAGGGGCAGGATGACCAAAGGACGACCGGGCCAGGCCTTGGCTGCAGCATCCCGGAACCTTTGGTGGTCGTACACTAGCCTCTTCCAATCCCAGGATTCGGCTAGTGTACGTGGTCCTTCCCAGCAGACTTGGACGTCAACGATGATCGTCTGCTGGGGCTGGTGGATGGCGAGGTCGGGGATGTACAGCTGGCCGTCTGGATGGCGTAGGCAGCACTTAACCTCCGTGGGCCACCCCTTGGAGCGGGAGTGGCGTGCGATCTTCTTCACGACTTCGTTATGCCTTTTGATCCGGGCGTGATGAGTTACCTTGCACCCCTGGAGAACGTGGCACAAGGTCTCATCACGCAGACATCCGGCTCTACATCGCCGGTCGTGGGCTGGAGCATACTGAAGGCCGCGGACCGGCAGGTTGTTAGTGCGTAATTGTACGGCTCTAACGAAGTCGCGGCCAGACCAGCCAAGGGGTGGCCGGAGGAGCCAGGAACGGCTTGCGGTGTCGTCAGTGGCACCCTCGAGTCCACGGCTGAAGGTACTGGAAGCCATTTCCTCACGTCGGGCTGCGTCCGGGTTACCCAACGGACACAACTTCTGAACAATCGCCACAAACTTGGCGGAGGGTTGTACTGTGAGGATATGGGCGGTGGTAGGGTCTTCCTCACGTAACTTTCGAAGGCGGCCTGACAGGATCCGGGGGATGACAGCGCGGAACTGCGGGATTCCCAACCCTCCGTCGCGGATTCGGGCGTAGAGGAAGTGATTCGCCGTGTGGTCGCTGAGATGGAGCATCTTCTTTACTGACTTGCGAATGGCTCTGTCACATTCGCCGAGGATCTGCCCCGTCATGGCAGGACTCTGAAGGCCATGGTACATCCGTGGGATAAGGTGGAATTTCAGGAGCTGAAATTTTTGGTCGGGCGTCAAGGGCGCCTTTCCTAGGTTCCGCAACCAGGTGGTCAGGTTGTGGAGGGTAGGTTTCGCAGCACCCGTTGCTGCGAACTGAAGACCTAGGTACCGGAAGGTTGACAAATCGGCGACGGCTGGTATCCTCGTACTGGCTATCGAGTAGATCGGCTTGGAACGGGGTGCCGATTTACCCGAGACCGTGACGGCACTGATAGCACAGCACTTTTTAGGGTTGATGGACATGCCCCTTCGTCGGAAGAACTGGGAGGCGATGTCCAGCGATGTCCCCATGTCGACGTCGTTGTCTTCCATCAGCACTAGGTCATCAGCGAAACCTAGGCAGGAGACCCTTGAAGTCCCGGAGAGGGTTCCACCTGGACGACGGGTGTTGAGGTCGTCGATTAACTCGTCAAGCACGATGTTGAATAAGGCGGGGCTCAACGGGTCGCCTTGCTTGACGCCTCTCTTAAATTTCAGCTCCGGTAAGACCGTATTGCCAACCTTGATGTTGGTGGTGGCTTGGAGTGTTCCATGGATGTACTGAATGGTCTCATTGTCGTAGCCCTGGCGGCGCAGACCCCTGGCGATGCTGTGGTGGGCCACAGTGTCGAAGGCCTTCCAAACGTCCAAGGAAACGACGTTAAAGGATTTTCCTTGGAGTCTTCGGGCCTTGATATAGTGCTCCAGCAGTACCACATAGGCGAGACAACCATCCACATCTCGAAAACCGCGCTGAAGGCTGTGGAGCTCCGCAGTGCCGCTGAGACGTTTGGCCAGGATCCGGTGCAGAAATCTCTGCACAGCGAACCCGATAGTGATTGGCCTCCAGTTACTGGCACTCCGCCGATCGCCTTCCTTCGGGATAAGTATCGTCCTGCTCCTTTTCCATACCGTTGGTGTGTGGGTCCTGTAGAGGACGGCGTTAAGGAGGACCTGCAGCAACTGCGGTGGACACCTCTTGACTTGGGCCACGAGGATGCCATCGGGACCGGGGGCTGAGTTGGTCCACGACTGCAGGGCTGCAGACACGTCTTCTTCGGTAATGGGGGAGTAGATCGACCTTTTTCCCTTGGGGACGACCGGCTCGGTGTCAGACGTCTCTGTCTCGAAGAGCTCTGAATACAGAGCTCTTACATCTCCCGGCTCTGGGAGGACTGCTTCTTGGAGGAGTGGCGTGCCATTGAGGATGGTGTCTGCAAGAGCCGAACGGTCCTTGCAGAACAGGTCTTGGGCCTTCTTGTAATCCGCGGCACGCTTCATCCTGGTGTTCGTGGGCGGAGGAGGACGAGTAGTCGGGTTTTTAGGCCGTGGCGGGCGCTTGGGCGGTAGCGCGATATCCAGCCAGTTGGAGACGGCGGTATCTAGCTCTTAGCGTCCCAACCAAGGCAGCTTGGATGAGATCGCGAGTGGTGGCATCCGCGTTAGCTCGTGCGGCGATGAGGGCAGTGACAAACTCAGCCTGAAGAGCCTGGCGAGTCTCCTCCTCGTCGTACGTTGGGCTGCGTCTTATGGGCGGAGTGGTTGGGCTACTCCGCACCGCAACTGGCGTTGATCTTGTAATGGGCTCCTCACAGCCTGTGTTCGGCTGAGGGGTGCGTGCCACTGCAGCTGGGGGTGGCACTGGTTGAGGTGTTGGCCTGGGCGGAGTCGACGTCTTCTTCGAGGGTTTGAAGGCCTTTTTGGGAGAGGGCGATTTCGTTGGGGACGACATCCTTCTCTTCGTCGTCGGAGAACCTAGCGGCAGCGCCGCGGCGACGGCGGAGTAGGTTCGGACGTTACCCAACGAACTCGTAGAACCAATCCTCTCGGGTCCAAGGGGGGCAGGAGTTGCCGGGCCAGGTGGTCGGGCCGGAGTGGAAGCCGCCTTCTTCCTCGCGGGCTGCGAGAGGGGAGAGGACGATGGTCGCCTCTTTTCCCCTGTTGGGACCGCTCGCAGAGTGGCGGGCGGGTCCGTGTCAAGAACGATGCCTTCTGCTTCGGTATCATCATCGGAGTGGATGACGGTCGTCGTTGGCGAGGGTAGGGAGTGTACAGCGGGAGAAGTCGAGAAGCCTGATGGACCGGCGGTCGCGGGTGAGGGAATGGAGGATCGACGCGGCATGTTGAAGAAGAGTCGCTGCGCCTTTTCCTTTTGTTCCCGCCTAGCTCGCTCGAGGTATGGTGCGTATTCGGGCTTCTCCCGGATGTACCTGATCTGGTGGGAAGTCAGACCAGTCCCTGCCACTAGCTCCTTGATGGATACCAGCCCCATGGCTCTTTTGGACTCGATAGTGGCTATCTTTGCCCAGAGCACGGTCTCAGGTTCTGGTAGTTTCTCTTCCAGCTCTTTTCGGTAAAGCTCGTAATGAGCCCGTCGCTCGTGCTGGCGCACTGCGGGGAAGCTGGAGAACGACATCTTGCAGAATTGGCATTGGTCTTTATTTCGGGTTCCGCAGTCTTTACGGTGACGGGCAAGACTGCACTTTAGCTGGTACGAGCGGCCACATAGCTCGCAGCTGAACGGGGCCTCCGTAGATCAGCATTCGTAAACAACAGCGGCGCCACGTGTAGGCTGCTGATCGGTCTTGAGGGAGAAGAGGCTATGTGGATACCCGCGGGTGTCCTCGCATTACTCCCCCCTGTGCAGCACTCTTGCATACTACACTTGCACCCGGACTAGATATGGAGCACTAGCCGGGTAGAGCACTTGTGAGTCTCTTAACCAATTGTGATCAACCGAAGTGAAGCAGTCGCTATGGTGTGCCTCCTTCTCGACTGCCTGTGTCCCCTAGTCAGCGCACTACTAACAGCCCCCCAGCGTAAGTACGGAGGCCAGTCCTTAAAGGCTGGCCTACCTATACCCATCGTGGGTGACCGCTTCGTCGGTGATCGACGGGGTTGTTGGCCCCCGCCGACAGCACACTGATTTCGAGGTGGCGGAAGTTTAGACTGGTGCTGCTCAGTAGGTGTACAGCTCGGGACGCACCGGGGTTAAGCCGAGTACCCGTCTTTACCGCACACGTTCGCCGGTACAGCTATCCAGCTTCCAGCTCCTATTAGAGCCATCGCCACTTTGATTCAGATCTTAAAAGGTTGGTTGGTGGTATTGCCCCTACACAGGCTCACACTCCGCAGTGTCTTCCGCCCTGATGCTGAGGGGCCAGTCGTCCATTGAATTAGGCGGATCGCTAAAGAGTTCCCCGTCGCTGTCAAGGGATATGACTGGGTCTGCCTCTGCGTCCGTGGGCGATGGATCGAGAGTCCATAAGAGAGTCATAGTTACTCTCGCCGTTTACCCGCTTGTTTGAATTGCGTTGACATTCACTGCACTGGGCAGAAATCACATTGCGTCAACACCCGTTGGGGCCATCGCAATGCTTTGTTTTAATTAGACACTAGTGAAGCGGCGATGTATCGCCGTACGTAGACAGTGTTGTAGGTAACAGTAAAATACACAAAATTTGAAACGACTATATATCGCTCTAGATAGACAGAGTTATAATAAAAATATATATTTATTTGTTAATAGCATTTTATCAGAGTACTTCATATTTTGAATTATACAAAAAAAATATCCCAATTATTATTTTCCTGCTTTTTTTAAATTTACTTTTATATTCTTCGAGGCATTTTCACGTAAAATGTTATAAAAATAAGAACGTGTAAACATATAATAACAGAATATAAGTGCGATCATATTTAGGTTAGGTTCAACATAATACACCTGAAGTTAACTGTTTCCAAAACAGATTTCAAGCTTGCAAGTTAACATTAAATTTTTATTTTATATTTAAATATGTATTATTAAAAAGTATTTATTACCTTAGGTAGATACTGGTATATTGTACTGTAATAGATTTATAAAAAATAAATATTTATTTGTTAATAACATATTGTCATAGTATTTCATAATTTGAATTATACAAAAAATATCCCAAATATTATCTTCCCGCTATTTAAATTTACTTTTTTGTTCTTTGAGACATTTTCAAGTAAAATGTTATAAATATAAGAACGTGTAAACATATAATAACATAATGTAATTGTGATAATATTTAGGTTAAGTTAAACATAATACACCTGAAATTAGCTGTTTCCAAAACAGATTTTAAGCTTGCAAATCAACATTACATAAAATATTTTATTTTATATGTATTATTATGAAATATTTAACAAATTTAAATAAAATAAACAGATAACAATAGAATACACAATTGTTAGTAATGAAATCAAAAATTTGGAAAATAAAATATTTTCTTAGTGTAGTAAGACTTTAAATTATTCAATGTATACATGTCATGGGGATATAGGTTATATATAACAACAACATATAGCATATTTTTATTAATATTTTTTATATAACAGGAAAATGGCAGCATATGTATCGAACTGGAGCAGATTAAGTTATGATTATTTAATAAAAGATATTCACTTGAAATGTGATAAGAGAAATCAATTTATTTAGATTTCATAAAAAAAAGAAATTAAAGATTTGTATTAAAGAGTAATAACTCAATTATAATTCAACAATAATTTGGAAAAAATAGGATTCGCTCAGAAAAAGTATAGCCGACAGCAACAACAGTGGCCCTTTTGTATCATCATTGCGAATCTATTTGAATTTAAGTCGAAAGAAAAGAGAAACCATAAATTTTGACTAATGTATTAGTATGTATCTTTCAGATATCATCATAATTGCTTGATCCCATCCTGACTTGTGCACCTGTAGTTGAATGTATTTGGACCCTGCAACAGTAAAATGGAAATATTAATTTGTGGTTCCTACAACATAAGCATATTACACATTTTACAGGCATTTTACACTTTCATACTTAAATAATTTACAATACTTTAGTAAACTACAAACTAAATTAAGTAATTACAAAATATTTATATAGTATTAATTATTATGTTAAAAAAATATGTTAATGTCCATATATTGTATTTATAAATGTTTATTTTTCCGTTCGTCCGGTATGTCTTCATTACTAACTTGTAGATATCAGTTGCTCCTTGAATAGAAACAGAATTTTATATAAACATAAACTTTGGTATATATTTTTATACTTACAAAATGATTGTTCCAAGGGTCAATTTGAAAGCTATATTACATCTCACATCCTCCTTTATTGTTCATTTTTTACAATCATCTTTATAACTTAGAGACGCTTTTCGGTAGCGAAATACCGCAGCCGTACTTTTTGTTAATAGACGTTTTGAAAAATTGATCATTTGATAATACTAATTCTCCAATATCTCTTTGTACACTACGTTCTTTGTATAAATTCCTCGACGCTTACTTAGTCTGCCTTGGGTTCGGGATTCCTTTATAGCAATTTTGACATCTGCTGGCTTTCTACCTCTAGAAAGCGCAACATACATTTGTCCATGGGCAAATACACATGATGGTAAGTAAATTCTAACTTTTTCCAAAGTTTGGCCCTGGGATTTGTTGATTGTCATAGCATATGACAATTTTACTGGAAACTGACGACGGATAAATTTGAATGGATACCGAGTGCTGGATGGATCACACTCGATATCATGACGAGCTATGTACACGCGATCTCCAATTCTAGTACCAGTCAATATGTTCGCAGTAAGTACATGTTCGTCCATGCGTACAACTTCTAAACGTGTACCGTTGCAGAGACCTGCAGCCAGTTCTATGTTTCGTAGCAACATAACAACAGCTTTAGGTTTTAGAGATAGAACATGGGGCGGGCATCCCGGCGGTGAAAGAGAGTTTAATAAATACAATGGTACATAGAAGTCGCCTTGATCGTGGTCTACTAATTTATCAACTGATATATATCTGTAAAAATACACATGATTATACTAACAAAACGTAGCTATATTATATTAATATAATTTACCTTCGTTCCTGTACTGGTAACTTTGATAATATTTTTGCGTTAATATTATCGGCTTCAACATTAGTCGGTGACAATATGGCTCTATCACTCTGTCCAAATGCAGTGGGATCATTACCATATATTTTCGTTATCAGGTCGTCTATACTAACACACATTTCATCGGGTATTTGAAAATATTCTTCCGGTAGTCCTGGTACTTCTGTATGGTTGCCTTCTCCAATGTGTAACAAATAATCAGCAAAATCTCGTTCGGCCGGATCAGCTCTCATGTTTACATGAAATTTATGTTGAATAAACAAAGGCCACAATGCACTGTTCTTTAGTGATATGTTGAGAACTTGATCGCGTCCACCTTCCCGATAAATTGGTAATAACTGTCGAAAGTCTCCACCCATTACTAACACTTTGCCTCCAAATGGAACATCTACGCCTGTTAACGTGCGTAATAACCTATCTGCACACTCTAATGCATATCTGGAGGTCATTGCAGCTTCATCCCAAATTATGATTGGTGTTGCAAGAAGCTCTTTAGCACGAATATCTTCGTGTGCAATACGACTGCTTGAATCTTCTGTCAGTTTGATTGGTAATCCAAATTGTGTATGGGTAGTAACACCGCCTTGTAGTAAAATGGCAGCAATTCCCGTGAATGCTACACTCACAGGTGTAATTCCCATGGCTTTAACTGTGTGTAAAAGCGTGTTATAAAAAAATGTCTTGCCTGTTCCCGCTGGTCCGTCAATAAAATGTAGTTTAGGGTCTGCTGTATCGTTTATTAATACTCTATCTAAGTCATCCAAGATTCTATTAAATGTTTGTGTTTGGTCGTTGTTCATAAGCTGCTGCATTCGTATTCCTTCATCTGCATGGTCATTAATGTTACCATCCGCGCCATGTGGTGACCTATAAAATATGTTATATATCTGTTATTGTTATGTGTACTATAAAAAAATATTTTTAACACTTACCATAACTGATCTGGCTGTGGTGGCATTAATCCAAAATCTTAGTTCTTCCGGTTGGCTCTACGTAATGCTGTATCTAAGTGTAGCAGTAATTGGTTGAGCGGATTAGCAACATTCTCCTGTACAAAGTCAGCCATCATATCACTTTGAAATGTTGTGAATAATGTCAGTGGTTCTTGCACAACACAACACAATAATAAATGCAAAAATAGTTGCCGTATAGCTGCTGGTAATTTATAAACAACAGCTTCTTGCATACATTTGGTATATTCCTCATCATTTTCCACTAAATGTCTAGCAATACATGCTGCACCAAATGTTGGGTACTCATGCCCATGAACAGTACGTAGGCGCTGAAATGATGTTGCACCACGCACAACTCCTAATAATCGGCGTAAATAGAATAGTTCTCCAGCTGTTGGTTTAATATCTGGTAACCGGCCCAACGTATGAAAGTGTGACTTTCGTTTAGTCCATTTGCGTTGCTGTCGTTGCCATGTAAAATGTTCGGGAATTTGCACAAATGTGTATCTTCTAGCTTCTGGATCCGTACGGTTAAGTTGAAACCAAGCTAAAAGATGGGTTTCTTTCTCTTCAGCAAGTGCGGCTGCTACATCTTCTTCATCAAAAACAATTGTCTGGCGATCCGGTAAATGTATAAATAACTGTAATTAATGATATTATAATATAACGTAAATAAAATTAATATTTTTACATACTTGAAATACAGATAAATTGTTATATGTCAATGGAAATGCTACGATGCGCCAGTAGGCTTCATGTGACGATACATATCGCATAGTTTGGTAATTGTGCACTTCGTCTCTAAATACAACACCGTTGACATGTCGTAAACCTTCATTAAAGTCCAAAAGAATGCCATCATGTCCTTTGTGTACGTATTTGTATAAATACTTTGTTGCTTTCACACTCGTACAAACGTCTACGTTCACATGGGCTTCGAGTATTAAAGATAAAACGGGTGAATATGGAACAACATCTCTATTGTCATAAACGTCATTGTGCATGCGAATATGCCTTCCGTTATCCCGCCTACGATATGTAGCGTATGTGGTTTCAGCTGTGGAAAATAAAAATACATATTTATTGTTATATTTGTTATAAAATATGAAAATAACAAACCAAGTAACGTATTATCCTGAAATCGTTTTGGGTATTTAAATTGACATTGGCCTTGTCGTAAGCAGGTTACACCAGGTCGATTTGCTCCACATTTACGATGAATCATATTATGTGTTACAACGTTATACAAACGTGGTTCTTCATTTTCATCCGGAAGTGCAGCTCGAATAATAGCATCTACTTGTTCTGGTTCCCGTATTTTGTCATCTTCGTGCAATATAATTAATATGTGGGCATGCGGCAGACCGCGCTCTTGAAATTCCACAGAGTACATAAGCGACTTAACTTTTCCAAAATATTGTCGTTTTTCTATAAGTTCAATCAAGTAATCCAACTTCATTTTAAAAACCTTAAAAATTACGTAAATAATATCAGTCCAATTACATTCATATAAGAAATTGTTTAACTTACTCGACAAACAATGTCAGGCCTATGCATTACTTCTTGTGATGCTTCTACACTATCTCGTATTTCACTCCACGTTGGATTACATGTAAATGTAATAAAAAGATCTGGTTTGCCATAACGTGCTACAATAGCCATAGCATCTAAGTACTTCTGCTCCATATATCGTGGTGATCCAACGAATGTAGATGGCAAAACAATTGACCGCCCTACTCTTTCTCCTGTTACATTGGCACGTCGCTGTACGTAATCATGCAAAGTACGATATTCATCTACTTTGATTTTTTTTTTGGTTTTCCCGAACCCAATAAAGTTGCAGACCTTCTATTCTGACCCAAGTGTCTACCAGCCACTGTAAAAACAATTTTTCACCATGGTGCAGCGTACTAAATGGTTGTCTAACTCCTAGTCGATAACAAACATATTCTCTGCATGTAACTTTTGTGTATCTATTGGTTTGATTTGGTCCAGTATGCTGCATATGAATATTCCAACCCAAATCTCCACATGGGAAAAGTAGTGGATATGACAATGGATCTGTGACGGCTGGAGCCGTTACAATTGTAAAAATATTAATTGACTTAAACTGTATAAATTATAAAATATAATAAAAGATAACAATTTTTATTTTACGTGAACGTTACCAAAAAATGACAAAATATCAATGAATATTTATTTACTTTTCACCCAGTTTCCAAAACAATCCCCCAAACCTCACTTGATTTCCTAGATTCCCCCCATGTGACTGGATGCACATTATAATACTCCCCCGCCAGACGAAAAGAAAATAGATATTTTACAAAGAAATTACTACAACAATTATAAAAATTATGATAATTAATTAAACTTCTTGGCCCTCTAATCTACCGTTTCCATTGCCTAATTGACGAATGGTGCAGGTGGAGTTTGTGTAGTTTTGTTTTGTGATGGGGGTAGCGGATGAAGGAATGCGGGTTTTAGTCTGTTTATTGATATATTTTCATGTGTGTTATCTTTTAAAATAGTGAAGTATTTATCTGATCTCGCGATGACTTTGTATGGGCCGGTGTAAGGTGGTTGTAGTGGAGTCTTGATGGAGTCTGTGCGAATGAAAACGAAGTCAGTGCGATAAAGATTTGGGTTTGTGTAATGATGTTTGTTATATGTAGATTCTGAAGGAGGTACGGCTGTCAACTGAGACATATGTTTTTTAAATTTTTTTAGATATAAAGGTAAATCTAAGTGGTCAATGAATTTGCTGGAAAACGATTTAGGAATTTCTCCGGGTAACCGCAATTTTGCCCCATACACAAGCTCTGCGCAGCTACATTGCAATGGTTCTTTAAAAGCAGTTCTAAGTCCTAGTAGAACGAAAGGTAAATTATCATGCCACTCATCCGGATGATCACAAGCTTTTAATGCTGTTTTAAGTTGTCTATGGAACCGTTCAATTATACCGTTAGTTTCTGGATGGTAAGATGTTGTACGTAGTCTTGTGGAGTCAATTAGTGATAGTAACTGGTTGAAAAATGATGATTCGAACTGTGCGCCGCGATCTGTTGTGATTGTTGAAGGAATTCCGAATCTGGAAATCCATCCTGATACGAATGCTTTTGCGATGGTTTCTATTTTACTGTCTGGAATAGCGATAGCTTCAGGCCATCTCGTGAATCTGTCAATGCACGTAAGTATATAGCGACAACCCTTAGAAATGGCAATGGACCAACTAGATCTATATGTATAATATCAAAACGCGCTGTAGGGATTTGGAATTTTTTAAAGGGTGCTTTTGTGTGTCTAGTGATTTTACAGGTTTAACATTTTTCGCAAGTTTGTGTCCAGTTTTTTACATCTGTGTGCATGTTTGGCCAAATGAATTTTGAGGCAATAAGTTTTCGTGAAGCATTAATTCCGGGATGTGATAAGGAGTGTAACTGATTAAATAGGGATCGACGAAATTTCGGTGGAATATACGGTCGAAGATTTTGGTCGATGTGTCGCAATATAATCGAAGTGATGTGTGTGGTAGTTTTATTTTTTTAAAACGTAAGAGACTTTTAGTGTTATTTAGTAGTGAACGTAATTCAGGATCAAATTCTTGGCATTTTGCCAGTCGTCGTAAGAAGTATAAGGTATGTTTGTGATGGAGTTAATTTCTGTTCTTGAGAGTGCGTCTGCTGCGTTATTACTTTTACCAGGGATGTGTCTTATGTCAGTAGTGAATTGAGCAATGTAATCTAAGTGTCGTAATTCTCTTGGGGAATAATTCGATGAATTTTTATTAAAAGTGTAAGTGAGTGGTTTATGGTCTGTTAAGATAAAAAATTCTTGTCCCTCAATAAAATAACGAAATTTTTTGATTGCTAAATAAATTGCATATAATTCTCTCCCGAACGTACTGTATCTTTTTCCGTTTCATTGAAACAAGTTGAAAAGAACGCTAGTGGTTTCCAAGCGTTGTTTTCTAATTGTTGTAAAACCGCTCCCGCGCCCGTGTCAGATGCGTCAACTATTATACTGGTAGGAGAATTTCGTTTTGGGTTAGATAATGCGGTGACGTTTATTAATGCTTTTTTTATGTTTTTGACAGCTGTCAGTTCTTAGCTATTAAGTGTCAGTTTTTTTGTGTTTGAGCGTTTGTTGTCAATTAATTTGTTTAGAGGTTGAAGAATTGTGGCGCAATGTGGAATGAATCTGTGATAAAAATTTATAAGACCAAGAAACTCGCGTAATTGTTTTTGTGTTTTAGGTATTGGAAAGGTTTGTAGTCTCTGAATTTTTTCTGTTAAAGGAGTGATTCCGTTTTTGTCTATGTGGTGCCCAAGAAACTCAATTTCTGATCTGCCAAATTGACATTTGTCTGGATTAATGATGACTCCGTAGAGCTGGAGTCTGTTGAAGAGAGTTTTTACATGTTCTTCATGTTCTTCTGGTGTGTTGCTTGCTATGAGTATGTCGTCAATGTAAGCAAAACAGTAATTTAGACCGCGTGTTACTTCGTCGATAAATCGTTGAAATGTTTGTGCAGCATTACGGAGTCCGAAAGGCCTGTGTGTATATTCGAATAGTCCAAAAGGTGTTGAAATAGCGGTTTTAGGTATTGAAGACGGTTCCATAGGAATTTGATGGTAGGCTTTAACTAAATCGATTTTCGAAAAAATAGTTGCATTTTCCAAATTCATAGTGAAATCTTGTATGTGAGGAATTGGGTATCGGTCTGGAACAGTTATGCTATTTAATGCGCGATAATCCCCACAGGGACGCCATGTGTTTGGTTTCTTTTTGGCCATATGTAAAGCTGATGACCAATTACTTGATGATTGCCGAATAATACCGAGTTCGAGTAAATTATTGAATTCATTTTTGGCTGCTATTAGTTTTTCGGGTGGTAATCGACGAGGCCTTGTAAAAACAGGAGATCCATCTGTGTCAATGCAGTGAGTGACATGATGTTTGATGACTCGGTTAACGTCAAAAGGATCAGTAAGAGAAGGAAAATCGTTTAAAATATTTTGAAACTTGTTATCTGATTGGATCAAAGAAATACAATGTCTTTTGAAAGATGAAGTGTTGATATAAAGTTCCCGGTTAGTCATATCAATGATTATACGAAAGTATTGTAGGAAATCTGCTCCTAAAATGGCATGTTTAACATTTGCGATAATAAATTTCCAAGAAAAAGTAGTATTAAGCCCAATGTCTAGTGTCAGTTTGACAGTACCGTATGTTTGAATTTTTGTTTGATTGATGGCGTTGAGTGAATGTTTTTGAGTATTGCGTACTTGTGTGAATGAAGGTGGGATAATACTCACTTCTGCACCAGTGACAACTAAAAATTGACAGCCTGACAACTTGTCAATTACAAAGAAGAGGGGGCTGGAGGCGGAAAGATTAGCGCTGGAACAAGTAGGTAAATTAGTATTTTTATAATCAGTTATAGTATGAATATTGATCGTTTGACGAGGGGAACTCAAATTCCGCTTCTGCCATTTGCTGCAACCAGGTTGACAGCTTCTTGCTTTATCACCGAAGTGGTAGTGATACCAGCAGATATTGCTGCCATCACTGGTAGTGAAGAAGGAGGGTGAATCTTCGTGTCTGGAAGAATGAGGTGTAGGGCACATCAAAGGTCTATGCTGAGGCGGGTTGGAGAAATTAGTAAGTAACTTTTTGACATTCTGAAGTTCCGCTTGCAATTCTCTGATTTCAAACGTGTTTACAGGTTGTGGTGAAGTAGTGTTCGGCTGAGCAACTTCCACTAATTTATCTGCAATTTCGGCTTTTTCCTCAATGCTAGATGTTTTGGAGGCGGCTAATATTAATTGCATGTTGGGTGGTAGCTTTTGCAGAAAAAGATGATTTAAAATTTTTTCTTCTTGTGTCGATCCAGTTAGTTGTTTCATTTTTCGTAAAAGGTGAGATGGTTTTTCATAATTTAAGGCGTTTATATTTAAAAGCGCGTTGAACTTCTGTACATCTGTAGGTGTTGTCCTTTGGAGCAGTGCTACTTTTGTGGTGGTGTAAGGCTTGTCAACTGGTCGTTCGAGAATGAGGTCTCGTATTTCAGCAGCATGCTCTGGACGTAGAGCTGTAACTAACACATTATACTTGCTAGTCTCAGAAGTTATATGATGAGAAGCGAAAATGATTTCAATTTGCTTAAACCAGAGCTCAGGATCTTCTGGGAAAAATTCTGGAAGTTTAGACGAGGAAAGAGCAGAAATGTTCTGAAGTACTGAAATAGGAGGGTCAGGTGAGGCAAGTAGTTCATCTTCTTTGTCCATAGCGAAAGAACGTATTCCACAAGGGGTCACCAGTTGTGACGGCTGGAGCCGTTACAATTGTAAAAATATTAATTGACTTAAACTGTATAAATTATAAAATATAATAAAAGATAACAATTTTTATTTTACGTGAACGTTACCAAAAAATGACAAAATATCAATGAATATTTATTTACTTTTCGTCACCCAGTTTCCAAAACAATCCCCCAAACCTCACTTGATTTCCTTGATTCCCCCCATGTGACTGGATGCACATTATAGATCTATAAGCGGGCTCACATCTTTCACAGTCACTGGGTTACCACCGTGCGGATACAGACGAATATCAACTTGCATTGGTGGTGTATCTCCAACAAAAACAGCTGCTATTTCGTTAACAGCTGGTACGTTGTATCTGTTTGGATCAAGTTGTTGCTGTTGGATCATTTCATCTATGTTTGCTGCTACTGCTAAAGTAATCTCCGGCATTTCCCCACCAGTTTTATTAAATTCAGCGGCATACACTTCACGTAGCATTCGATACATTCTTGCAAATGGATTATTTGTTTTAATTACATTTTGTATATCCTACAATTGAAATAGTAAGTTAGGCTAATTTATACGTATTTATTAATAATAATAATAATAATAATAATAATAATAATAATAATAATAATAATAATAATAATAATAATACACATACCTGTAATACATTAGGTAAACATTCAATCCAATTAACATCTCGTATGTTACGAGCATCCTGTGTGTCTAGATAATATAATTGTCCAAACTTAGCAGTAGCTCCGGCCCTGGGCTGTATCTGCGGCATTATATGATGAACAATTCCGTTCATTTTCACAACGTGCGGTCCAGCACCCATATTCACATAATTTGCTACAGTAGAGGCAAATGCACATCCTGTATTATAATGGCGAATATTTGTTCGGAAATGCCTAGCATCATTTGTATTTTCCGTATACAATTCGTACAATCTATTGGTACAGTTTGAATATGGTGGTAATTGTACTTTGCCACGTTGGCTTTGTTTTAATATATATAGGAAAAAAAAATTAGTCCTCCCAATATAAGTTATTAGCGCAGTGAAAACAAAGTATGTAAGTACGTTAACGCTATAATATTAAAATTGTTTTTTCCAAAGGAAAAAAAAAATTCTCTCCCCCCCCTTTTTTTTCAAAGTTAATTTTATCCCGGCTCCGTATAGCTTTGTATGTACTATATATACAGGAAGTTTGAAATTTCTAAGTTTTCCTGAAAAAGTGTGAATCAAACATTAGTAATTTTTTTTGTATTATCTCTAAACTTCCCCCCCAATCTCCCCTCTTTTTAATTTTTTTTTTTGTGAATGGTAGATAGAGAAAGTAATTTATGTGTAAAAAAAATTATATTTATTTTATGAAAAATTAGAAAAAAAAATAAAAGAAATTAGGGGTGAGTTTTTGGGGAAATTTTATAAAACAGAAATTAATAGACTCGTCATTTCGACTAAGTTTTATTTGAAGCATTTTCCTCTCCAATGATGTGCCGAAAAGTGCTTGCTTTGTTTTAATATATATAGGAAAAAAAAATTAGTCCTCCCAAAATAAGTTATTTGCGCAGTGAAAACAACGTGTCTAAGTACATTAACGCTATTATATGAAAATTGTTTTTTTCCAAAGGAAAAGCAAAAAAAAATTTCCCCCCCCCCCATTTTTTTTCGAAGTTCATTTTACCCCGGCTCCGTATAACTTTGTATGTACTATATATAGAGTAAGTTTGAATTTTCTAAGTTTTCCTGAAAAAGTGTGAATCAAACATTAGTATTTTTTTTGTAATATCTCAAAACCTCCCCCTCAATCCCTCCACTTTTATTTTTTTTTGTGAATGGTACATGGAGAAAGTAATTTATGTATAAAAAAAATTATATTTATTTTATGAAAAATTAGTAAAAAAAAATAAAAAAATTAGGGGTGAGTTTTTAGGGAAATTTTATAAAACAGAAATTAATAGACTCGTCATTTCGACTAAGTTTTATTTGAAGCATTTTCCTCTCCGGTAGAATGTCGCGAAAGGCTAGCTTTGTTTTAATTAGTATAAGGAGCCTGATAAGGAGCCTGAGTCGGATTCCCCTGGTCCGTGCCAGTTCTGAGTTGATCGTTAAATGACGGCCGAAAAGGACACTCCGAACGGCTGATATGCAAGCATACCATCGTACTCGCGAGGCCTTGCAGCAAGGAAGTTCCATGGGAGGTCAAGGCACGGGACCGAACTCGGATCAATACTACACCACATGGCATGTGTTTAACGACACACCACGATGATACAACAAATCACCTCGCCCAGGCCCGGCACGTTAACCGAAACCCACTTCGCAACCAAGCCCGACACGTCCCGATCCTCAGAGCCAATCCTTATCCCGAAGTTACGGATCCAATTTGCCGACTTCCCTTACCTACATTATTCTATCGACTAGAGGCTCTTCACCTTAGAGACCTGCTGCGGATATGGGTACGAGCCGGCGCGACACCTCCACGTGACCCTCTCCTGGACTTTAAGTTTAATAAAATCCCAACGACTTGCGCACATGCTAGACTCCTTGGTCCGTGTTTCAAGACGGGTCCTGTAATTACCCAAAACATAAACTCCGTTGACAGATGATAAGGAACGGTTCGAGAACACCATGACTAACAATACCATATGTGAAGAACCGGCACATGTCCGATTTCCACAAAATACATACAAGCATTTGTCATAGGTCTGAACGCTCGCTAAATAAGCGACCCACCATCAATACAACATACCATCGGGTAGATGTCGGGACATTACAAGTCCGGGTCGCTAATGCCGAAACATAACGCCACGGTCTCCTATGTAAGCCTTAGACAACATAACACCCCAATGGGTCACGACGCCCTACAAGGGGAGAAGTGCACGCCTCCGGCTATAAACAATAACATTAAATAGAGGAGCACTACATAAATCATACAGTATAAACCATAGATAATGCAATGTCTCATATAAAACACTACTAAATGGTCATAACCGGTGAGGCAATTGAATCTCCCCGTTCGAACTTTCGGGAACCACAGGTTTACCCCTAAACAGTTTCACGTACTCTTAAACTCTCTCTTCAAAGTTCTTTTCAACTTTCCCTCACGGTACTTGTTCGCTATCGGTTTCGCAGTAATATTTAGCCTTAGATGGAGTTTACCACCCACTTAGAGCTGCACTCTCAAGCAACCCGACTCTAAGGAGAAACCCACCTAAATGTATAAACGGTCACTACGGGCCTGGCACCCTCTATGGGCGAATGGCCCCCTTTAAGAAGGACTTGGACGCGCTTATAAATACTTAGGTTAAACGGGCTCTCCCAAACACTACATTGCCCGACGACCGTGGGCTTCAGTGCTGGGCTTATCCCTGTTCGCTCGCTGCTACTAAGGGAATCCTAGTTAGTTTCTTTTCCTCCGCTTAATAATATGCTTAAATTTAGCGGGTAATCTCACCTAACCTGAGGTCGCATAAATTAATAAATTTTAAATGACTTGTAGATGTAAATATAAAATTATTAATATTATTATACACATACATAGTAAATATTAAAAAAATTATATATATATATATATATATATATATATATATATATATATATATATATATATATATATATTACAATTCTAATACCAACAAAATTATAAAACCAAAAGGATATTTAATATATATACATATATAATATGTACGATTTATAAAAATAATATACATCTATATTTAGTCATTTTATTATGAATAAATCTATATACAATAATACCAAATAATAATTGTGTGTGAATGTGAAATACATAATATCGCAAACTCTTTCCACATACATATTTATACATATATAAATTGGGATATTTTAACAACACACATTATTTTAATAATGTCTTTCACCTTCAACAACAGGTTGATATAAAAATCAACAAGTCTCGGATCCATCCAAAATGAGTGTATTTTATATATAATAAATATAAATCCCATTTTTAATGTATGTGTTAAACGAAAGAAACGATTTCTGTATAAACAACAAACACCAAAAATTATATACACATTAGATTTATTCATTATTAATATATACTTCGTGTATGGTTCAGTAAATATATATACACACACACATAAAACAAAATTAATTGTATATGGTTTGTGATACATACTTTACCAATAACACTTGTAACATATTTAAGAGTACAATTCTTAACAAAAAAGAAAGAACTGATAACTCCAAAATCGATTGTGAGCAAACACAATCAGTCTTGTTCAAATATAGAACACGACCCTCAGTCAGGTGTGGTCTGGAAATAGTATCCCAAGACCGCAATGTGCGTTCGAAATATCAATGTTCATGTGTCCTGCAGTTCACAAGTTGACGCGCAATTAGCTGCGTTCTTCATCGATCTGCGAACCAAGTGATCCACTGTTCAGGGTGATCTATAAAAAATATACGCAAAAATAATAATTCACGATATGTGGAACTTCAAATTTTTATTAAAACATTGTCGAAATAAAAGTAATAAAAACATAATACCCATATAATACTGACAAGTTTTAATAAATAATACCAACAATATTAATTAAGTTACATACGTGATATTTTTGGTATACAATAAATGTTTTATTCATACCACTATGCGAATACAAAATCAATATGTTAACCTAATGGTGCCGCACTTAAACACGAACAACGCCAACACACACACAGTATGTGGATTATGATATAGTGGTGACACACAGTCGGTACTTATCATAATTTTTTCATCGTTCTCAGAAACGAGCACTGCTTCAGTATAACAATATATCATTCGTATTCTAAATTGCATAGATTTGTCTGCGAACCACCATAAAACAAAATATATATTATAATACATACATATAATAAATAATAATATTTTGTCTGTTCACATTATAACGCATATTGGTTTGGGCGACAGATATCCTTTACGACCCGCGAATAACGAGGTAATTGTAAGATAAAGCTTTCGCATAATATCAAACATATACACCCGTTACCCTTCCGTAACTTAATATTCTATGTTGTACACAACACATTATAATTACGTATCGTATACCACCAAAATATATTCAAGAATACATTGGGTGTGTACCGTGGTTATTAGAATTACATCATATCTTTATGAATACTAATATACAACCACACACACATATTACACACAAGAATACCAACTCAGACTTTTATATTAAAAATAAAAGTTAGTTAAATAACAAATCTTGTGCATAAAATATATGTACGTATATACATTAGGTGTGTGTGATAATTAGAATTACATACATTACTTTATATAAACATATATATTTTCATGAATACTAATATATAACCAGACACACATATTACACACAAGAATACCAACTCCGACTTTTATATTAAAAATAAAAGTTAGTTAAATAACAAATCTTGTGCGCAGTATATACGTATAATATACCAAACTGTATTCAAAAACAAAATGATACATTGGTGTTGTGTTTAGAAAGAATATATTGGGTGTGTGTGTCGTTAGTAGAATTATATCATTTTCATGAAAACTAATATTCAACCACACACACATTTTACACACAAGAATACCAACTCCGACTTTTATATTAAATATAAAAGTTAGTTAAATACCAAACTTGTGCATAAAATATATGTAACATACAACACAAGAATACCAACTTTCACTTCTATTAAAAATAACATTAATAAAAGTAAATTAATACCAATAAATCTTGTGTGGTGTATCGTATGTTTGTATATATACTTTTTAAACAACATAGAAGTGTTACGTAGGAACCCAAACAATAGATTTGCGAATATATATATATATATATATATATATATATATATATATATATATATATATATCCAAACATGCTTTTCCTTATGTACTAAGCAATATAATATTAATATTGTAAATAATACAAAATAATACCAATATTAATATAGGGATATATTTTAGTGTTTGTACATCGCGCACATATGTATGTTCATAATATGTATAACAGAACAACAAGCACGATGTACACATATATGAATATATTATACATTTTTTATAGTCTATGTAACAAAGACTTTGCAGATCTACATCTATATTTATATATAATATATAAACGTTAATGATCCTTCGGCAGGTTCACCTACGGAAACCTTGTTACGACTTTTACTTCCTCTAAATAATCAAGTTTGGTCATCTTCCCAGCGACATCGGTAATGTCGAAACATCACCGCGTACCAGTCCGAAGACATCACTAAATCATTCAATCGGTAGTAGCGACGGGCGGTGTGTACAAAGGGCAGGGACGTAATCAACGCGAGCTTATGACTCGCGCTTACTGGGAATTCTTCGTTCATGGGGAATAATTGCAAGCCCCAATCCCTAGCACGAAGGAGGTTCAGCGGGTTACCCGGACCTTTCGGCCAGGGAAGACACGCTGATTCCTTCAGTGTAGCGCGCGTGCGGCCCAGAACATCTAAGGGCATCACAGACCTGTTATTGCTCGTGCGGCTAGAAGCCGCCTGTCCCTCTAAGAAGATTTATATGTACGCCAGTAGTAAAAACCACAAACTCCCGCCCACCACACAACAACCATACACCGGAGTGCAGGCGATGTGCAGTAAAGAAACGAGAGATGTGAGCCTTCGAGATACTGGAAAGTGTGACGTCTATTTAGTAGGCTAGAGTCTCGTTCGTTATCGGAATTAACCAGACAAATCGCTCCACCAACTAAGAACGGCCATGCACCACCACCCACTGAATCAAGAAAGAGCTCTCAATCTGTCAATCCTTCCAGTGTCTGGGCCTGGTGAGGTTTCCCGTGTTGAGTCAAATTAAGCCGCAGGCTCCACTCCTGGTGGTGCCTTTCCGTCAATTCCTTTAAGTTTCAGCTTTGCAACCATACTTCCCCCGGAACCCAAAAGCTTTGGTTTCCCGAAAGCTGCCCGCCAAGTCATCGGAGGAACTTTGGCGGATCGCTAGCTGGCATCGTTTATGGTCAGAACTAGGGCGGTATCTGATCGCCTTCGAAACTCTGACTTTCGTTCTTGATTAATGAAAACATCTTTGGCAAATGCTTTCGCTTTAGTCCGTCTTGCGACGATCCAAGAATTTCACTTCTAACGTCGCAATACGAATGCCCCCATCTGTCCCTATTAATCATTACCTTGGGGTTCCGAAAACCAACAAAATAGAACCAAGATCCTGTGTCATTATTCCATGCACTAATTATTCAGGCATTAGTTAGCCTGCTTTGAGCACTCTAATTTGTTCAAAGTAAACGTGCCGGCCCGCCTCGACACTCAGTTAAGAGCACCGCGACAGGATTTATAAGTCGGATGTGTAAATGACCGAAATCACTTACTGAACATCAACCGGCAGGACGTTCCGCAAACATGCCAGTTAGCACCGCGGGCGGTGAACCGACAGTGCGGAACACAAATTCAACTACGAGCTTTTTAACCGCAACAACTTTAATATGCGCTATTGGAGCTGGAATTACTGCGGCTGCTGGCACCAGACTTGCCCTCCAATTGGTCCTCGTTAAAGGATTTAAAGTGTACTCATTCCGATTACGGGGCCTCGGATGAGTCCCGTATCGTTATTTTTCGTCACTACCTCCCCGTGCCGGGAGTGGGTAATTTGCGAGCCTGCTGCCTTCCTTGGATGTGGTAGCCGTTTCTCAGGCTCCCTCTCCGGAATCGAACCCTGATTCCCCGTTACCCGTTACAACCATGGTAGGCGCAGATCCTACCATCGACAGTTGATAAGGCAGACATTTGAAAGATGCGTCGCCGGTACAAGACCATGCGATCAGCATAAAGTTATTCAGATTCACCATATATTGAGCGACGAACAATAACACCGAAATGCTACTGACGCCGATTGGTTTTGATCTAATAAAAGCACTCCTTTCGTCTCCGGTCAGAGCTCTGTTTGCATGTATTAGCTCTAGAATTACCACAGTTATCCAAGTAATTGTGGTACGATCTAAGGAACCATAACTGATTTAATGAGCATTTCGCGGTTTCACTTTAATATAGTTTGTACTTAGACATGCATGGCTTAATCTTTGAGACAAGCATATGACTACTGGCAGGATCAACCAGGGAACTGTATTTTTTATAATATAAATATTATAAATTTAAAAACAGTTTCACACAAAAAGAAAATAAATTTTCTTTTTATAGAAAAACATATTAAAAAATATGTCATAAAGTTTACCGTCTACATATTAATATATTAAATATATTATATATAGACCCTTGTCCATACACAAATTCGGACAATATATAAAAGAAAATATATATACATTTATTAAGGGTCACACAGTCCCACATATATATTTTGCATAATATCACATACTTCAAAACTCTTCGCTAGATAAGTAGCGTCTTGTATTATTTATTAGATACGTAATGTTTTTTGGTGTATAAAATAAATTTATAACAGGAAACATATTCTTGCTCGGAATATTGTGAGTTGTTGTATAATACCTTTTTATTATAAAAATAAAAAGGATTTTTGTTTTTATGGTGTCCGCATAAGAGCCTTACGCATAAAAGCGTTCACCCGCGGACATGCTGTAGACTACGCCAATATTTCTACATATATATTTATACAAATATATAATAGAAAATATTGCCTCACTCAAGGTATATAAAAATATATACCTCGTTATTAAAATTTTTCTGATTTCAAGTGCAATAGAATATACGTGCATAGACTGTGGACGTTATTTCTATTACACCACCCGCATAAGAGCCTTACGCATAAAAGCGTTCACCCGCGGATATGCTGTAGACAACGCCAATATTTTCCACAAATACAATTATACTACATAGTAGAAAATATTGCCTCGAACAAGGTATATAAAAATATATACCTCGTTAATCTGATTTAAAGTGCAATAGAATATACGTGCATTGCCTGTGGACGTTATTTCTACTACACTAATCATATCCGCACTTGATCATCACGCATAAAAGCGTTCACTCGCGGATATGCTGTTTACCGTCTACACAATAATGTATTCCGTGTATTATTGTATATATAGACCCTTGCCCATACACCATTTCGGACAATCTATAAAGAAAATATATAGTTATTAAGGGTCACACAGTCCCACATATATATTTTGCATCACTTCAAAACTCTTCGGCTGCTCTTTACCGTCTACTTATTAATATATTAGATATATTATATATATATAGACCCTTGTCCATACACAATTTCGGACAATATATATATATATATATATATATATATATATATATATATATATATATATATATATATATATATATATATATATATAAATAAATATTTATTAAGGGTCATATAGTCCCAAATATATATTTTGCATCTTCACATACTTCAAAACTCTTCGCTGCTAGGTGAGTTGTTGTATATTTTTCAATTGAAACTAAACACAAACACATACAAAGGTTTAAAAATCCTCTTCTGTGGTGTGCTATAGTAACTTTCGTGCGTTCAAATTGGTTATGGTGTCCGCATATGAGCCTTACGCATAAAACCGTTCACCCGCGGACATGCTGTAGGCAACGCCAATATTTTCCACTAATATAGTTATACTACATAATAGAAAATATTGCCTCACTCAAGGTATATAAAAATTATTAAAATATTTCTGATTTAAAGTGCAATAGAATATACATGCATTGCCTGTGGAAGTTATTTCTATTACACTATCATATCCGCATTTGATCATCACGCATAAAAGCGTTCACTCGCGGATATGCTGTCTACATATTAAAAAATATGTAATAAAGTTTACCGTCTACACAATAATGTATTCCGTGTATTATTGTATATATAGACCCTTGCCAGTACACCATTTCGGACAATCTATAAAGAAAATATATAGTTATTAAGGGTCACACATATATATTTTGCATCACATACTTAAAAACTCTTCGCTGAATTGAGTTTTTGTGTATATTATAATGAAACTAAACACAAACAATTGTAAGTGTTCTCCGTCAAATCCGTGTTTCATCTCTACATGGTGTCTGCTGCACATTAAACTCTCCATCACTCGTGCAGACACCTTAAGGTACAGAGCCCCGATATACCTTGCTATATGAGAACGGCGCACTCACTATATACCAAAAATTCATTCAGAGTAAATGGCATAGCATCAACGAGTGCTCAAGCGCCCCACGAATTGTTCGTATCAATATATATATATTGAAATAAACATTCGTGAGACTTGTGGTGAACAACAGGTTCTTAATAAACTATGTAAATAGAATACTAGACTGCTGCCTGATGCATTGTATATTACTTTTTATTAAAAGTCTATACGTACACCATTTACCACCATATATATTAGTTTACCGTCTACATAGACCCTTCCTTGCTTTGTTGTATAACAGAAATTTGAACAATATAATAAATAAATATTATGGGTAAGGCAAGGAATACCATATATATATTTTTCAGTTTATATTGTTTAAAAGCCAACGTGTATCTAGTGTCTACTTTAAACCCTCCAATATTCGTGTAGACACCTTAAGGTATAGAGCACCACCAATATACCTTTTACCATATGATATATACATATAATGTCTGCTTTAAACCCTCCAACATTCGTGCAGATACCTGGTATGTAGTTTGTCATCGATAATGATCGGCATTGTCTGTATATATTCACTTTCATATGGTTTCATCACCAGGACATAAATATAGCCAGCAAAAATTTTTAATTGTATGTACTGAGCATATATATACCAAAAAATCATTGAGAGTAAATGGCATAGTACCCAGTACATACAGAGATTTATCACAATATGTATCTTACCAACAAATTAAAACCAAAAATTATACATATGTAATAAGGCGCCTCACGTGTACTGTTCGTATCGACATCGAAATAAACATACGTGAAACTTGTAGTGAACAACAGAATTGAATAATACAAAGTAAATAGGTTCCTGTTGCCTGATGCATTGTATATAACTTGTTATTGAAGCTCATACGCACACCATCTACTACCATATAGAACCGATCAGGCCAAAAATAAATGACACAAAATGTGTACTAATTTCTACTAGTAGATGTCGGTACCTAATGGATCGATTGCCGGTATTGTCGGATGGTGAAATTCTTACTCAAGCAGTATTTTTAGTTAGTATAAATGCGTATCGACACCATTTTTATTGACTAGTATTAAAAATACTTTTATAATTTAGCAAAAAGTAAATTATTTACCAAGTATAATTGTTCATTGACACTATATTTTCACTTTTTGAGTAATAATAAAATAACTTTACAAAATACATTATACACTTAATGTGTAAGTGGTATTTTGAGCAAGTATAAACGAATATAGACACTATATATTTCGACTAAAAATAAAATAACTTTGTTGTATATCTGTTTACACATCTCACAATACTTGTACCATTTTTTTTATTTATACATGCTTAACATATCTGCAAAGCACAGCATATATACGTATAGTGTGTCTGCATGCATTCATTTTTATTAACTGCTATCGACACTATATATCTTTTGAGTCATATTAAAAAAACTTTGTTTGTGAAACTTTCTCACATGTCTACACAGCACTGCATGTATACATGTTGTGCCTATGCATGCATACACATTAATATATTTTTATTAACTTTGGTTAGTTTGTTTAAACTTATCCATATATTACGTACTATGTGTGTGCACTCTCAAGTATATACATCATACATGCTATATATTCAATTTTGTTTAACACTTATTTTTACTTATGTCTTTGCTCCTTATAATACCAATCAGGCCAGAAATAAATGACATAAAATGTGTACTCGACACTACTAGTGTATGCCGGAAGCCAATGGAACAGTTGCCGGTATATTTAGATGATAAAATTCTTATCCAAGTAGTATTTTCATCTAGTATAAAAGTCAATCGACACTATTTATTGTTTTACTTATAATAAAATAACTTTGTTGTGTATCTGTTCACATCTGACAATATGTACAGAGCACAGCGTATACGTAGAGTGTGTCTACAAGCATTCATTTTTATTAACTGCTATCGACACTATATATCGTTTGAGTAACAATTAAAAAACTTTGTTTGTGAAACTTTTCACATCTCACATGTCTACACAGCACTGCATATACATGTTGTGCCTATGCATGGATACACATTAATATATTTGTATTAACTTTGGTTGTTTTATTTAAACAAAGCCATATATTACGTACTATGTGTGTGCACTCTCAAGTATATACATCATATATGCTATATATTGAATTTTGTTCAACACTTATTTTTACACATGTCTTTGCTCCTATATAGTACCGATCAGGCCAGAAATAAATGACATAAAATGTGTGCTCGATACTACTAGTGTATACGGGAACCTAATGGAACACTTGCCGGTAATTTTATATGATGAAATTCTTACTTGGGTAGTATTTTGGGTTAGTATAAATTGATCATCGACACTAAATATATGTAATATATGTGAAATCCAAAAAAATTACATTTTCTCGTATAATATCTATCAGGGTAGAAAAAATTATCAAATGGGGTGTGATTATTTCGATTTTCACATGCCGGGAGCTATTGGACCACATCCCGTCGTCCGAGCGGTGCTGGGTTAGACACACACTATCACGCACAGGTAATTTTTGTAATTTTTTTGATGGTTTTTCTTAAATAACTTTTAAACCAAATGAGATAGACACTTGCGGTTTGAAAATTTCTATTCAGCACGTATTGTTTTATATGTGTACAAAGTTTCAGTCGGCTGAAAAAAATTTCAGCAAGGAATTAAGTTTTTAATTTTTAATAACTCGTAAAATAAAAGTTATACAGATGTGTTGTTTAAATAGATTTATTAAGCAGACATTGTTTTAGAAGTAACAAAAGTTTCAGGAATTTTAGCCAGCTGAAAAAAATTTCAGCGAAATATCAATATTTATTTTTTTAATATCTTAGAAAGTAAAAGAGATACAGATTTGTGGTTTAAAAATTTGAATTCAGCGGACAATTTTCTATATGTACCAAAAGTTTTAAGATTTTTTATCGGTTAAAACAGCTGCTAGTAAAGAAAATATAAAATAATAAGTATACAAGAAAGACCGGACATTGGATTTTAATGCGTAAGTGATCCATTGGCAACGCAGATCGCTTATTTTATGCTTGGGAAAAAGTTTTTCTTTAATAACTCTGAAAGTAAATGAGATAAAGAGATGTGGTTTGAAAATTTGAATTTAGCAGGCAAGGCGCTATACGCGTACTAAATATTAGAATTTTCAGACGGCTAAAAAAAAATTAGCAAGAAATTAATAATTATTTTTTTAATAACTTAGAAAGTAAAAGAGATACAAATTTGTGGTTTGAAAATTTGAATTCAGCGGACATTTTTCTATATGTACCAAAAGTTTTAGGACTTTTTGACGGTTAAAACAGCTGCTAGTAAAGAAAATATAAAATAATAAGTATACAAGAAAGCCCGGACATTGAATTTTAATGCGTAAGTGATCCATTGGCATCGCAGATCGCTTATTTTATGCTTGGGAAAAAGTTTTTCTTGAATAACTCTGAAAGTAAATGAGATAAAGAGATTCGATTTGAAAATTTGAATTTAGCAGGCAAGGCGCTATACGTGTACTAAATATTAGAATTTTCAGACGGCTAAAAAAAAATTAGCAAGAAATTAATAATTATTTTTTTAATAACTTAGAAAGTAAAAGAGATACAGACTTTTGGTTTGAAAATTTGAAATCAGCGGACATTTTTCTATACGTACCGATAGTTTCAATAATTTTTGTCGGTTAGAACTGATGCTAATAAAGAGATGCTGTTTAAAAATTTGAAATTAACAGTCGAGGCGCTATACGTGTACTAAATATCAGAATTTTCAGACACCTAAAAAAAAATTAACAAGAAATTAAAAATTAACATTTTCTCATATAATATGTATCAGAGTAGAAAAAATTAACAAATGGGGTGTGATTATTTCGATTTTCACATGCCGGAATGTACTGGACCACATGCCGTCGTCCTAGCGGTGCTGGGTTAGACACACACTATCACGCACTGGCAATTTTTGTAATTTTTTTGATGGTTTTTCTTAAATAACTTTTAAACTAAATGAGATAGACATTTGCGGTTTGAAAATTTCTATTCAGCACATATTGTATTATATGTGTAAGAAGTTTCAGAAATTTCAGCCGGCTGAAAAAAATTTCAGCAAGGAATTAAATTGTTAATTTTTAATAACTCGGAAAATAAAAGTTATACAGATGTGTTGTTTAAACGGATTTATTATTTAGACATTGTTTTAGAAGTAACAAAAGTTTCAGGAGTTTTAGCCGGCTAAAAAAAATTTCAGCAAGGAATTAAATTTTTAATTTTTAATAACTCGGAAAATAAAAGTTGTACAGATGTGTTGTTTAAACGGAGTTATTACTCAGACATTGTTTTAGAAGTAACAAAAGTTTCAGGAATTTTAGCCGACTGAAAAAAATTACAGCAAAAAATTAATATTAATTTTTTTAATAACTTAGAAAGTAAAAAAGATACAGGCTTGTGGTTTGAAAATTTGAATTCAGCGGACAATTTTCTATATGTATCAATAGTTTCAATAATTTTTGTCGGTTAGAACTAATGGTAATAAAATAAATATGAAAAAATAAGTATACCAGCAATCCCGGACATAGAATTTTAATGCGATAGTGATTCAATGGCATCGCAGATCGCTTATTTTATGCTTGGGAAAAAGTTTTTCTTTAATAACTCTAAAAGTAAATGAGATAAAGAGATGCGGTTTAAAAATTTGAATTTAGCAGGCAAGGCGCTATACGCGTACTAAATATCAGAACTTTCAGACGGCTAAAAAAAAATTTAGCAAGAAATGTTTCTATACGTACCGATAGTTTCAATAATTTTTGTCGGTTAGAACTGATGCTAATAAAGTAAATGTGATAAAGAGATGCGGTATAAAAATTGTAATTTTACAGTCGTGGCGCTATACGTGCACTAAATATCAATATTTTCAGACCGCTAAAAAAAATTAACAAGAAATTAATAATTAAAATTTTCTCATATAATATCTATCAGAGTAGAAAAAATTAACAAATGGGGTGTGATTATTTCGATTTTCACATGCCGAGAGCTATTGGACCACACGCCGTCGTTCTAGCACTAACATGCACTGGGAATTTTTGTAATTTTTTCGATGGGTTTTTCTTAAATAACTTTTAAACTAAATGAGATAGACATTTGCGGTTTGAAAATTTCTATTCAGCACGTATCGTTTTATATGTGTAAAAAGTTTCAGAATTTTCAGTCGGCTGAAAAAAAATTCAGCAAGGAATTAAATTTTTAATAACTCGGAAACTGAAACTTGTACAGATGTGTTGTTTAAACGGGTTTATTAAGCAGACATTGTTTTAAAAGTTACAAAAGTTTTAAAAATTTTAGCCGGTTGAAAAAAATTGCAGCAAAAAATTAATATTAATTTTTTTAATAACTTAGAAAGTAAAAAAGATACAGACTTGTGGTTTGAAAATTTAAATTCAGCGGACATTTTTCTATACGTACCGATAGTTTCAATAATTTTTGACGGTTAAAACAGCTGCTAGTAAAGAAAATATGAAATAATAAGTATACAAGAAAGCCCGGACATTGAATTTTAGTGCGGTAGTGAACCATTAGCTTCGGATAACGTTTATGTTATTAGGCTTGGAAAAAAAATTTCTTTAATAACTTTAAAAGTAAATGAGTTAAAGAGATGCGGTTTAAAAATTTGAATTGAAACAGTCGAGGCGCTATACATGTACTAAATATCAGAATTTTCAGACGGCTAAAAAAATTCAGCAAGAAATTAATAATTAATCTGACTACTACGTGCCATACTCGGGTCATGTGGGTACTTGCGCCAAATGCCTCGCTATATTTATACGTTATTATATGTTATAATATTTGAAAAAATATATTATTTATGTGTGTTTCTTGGTATAAAATAATTCGATTTTAATAAAATATCACATAAATAAATTTTATTGTGTACATATTAAGTGACAAATAGTTACTCCCGCCGTTGCCTCGATAGATAAAAACTTTACTATATTTTACAAATTTCACTATTATATGGTTTATTTTATATATACATTAATGAATTTTGTCAATATTATAACACAATCATTAATAATGAAATCTGATACTGCGTACTAAACTAGGATAATAATATATTTTAACAAAATATAACCTAAAAAATAATTTTTATGGTGTTCGTATTAAGGGACACATATTGACTTCCGCTGTATACTCGCGCGCGCCTGTGTGTCTATCTGTGTAATAATATATTCTAAAAGGCCAACTTCTATCGTTACTATGTATAAGTTGAAAAAAAAAATAAAAAATATACTGTATACAACAATATAATATATTATAATAAAATGTAATACAATATAACATAATATAAAACTATATATATATATATATATATATATATATATATATATATATATATATAATATTATTATTATACATATATATTGGTGGAGTCTCGTCTAAATAACAAGACGAATCTCCAAACTAAGGGCTGAGTCACAACAGATCGCAGCGTGGCAACTGCTCTACCGAGTACAACACCCCGTCCGGTACGTAAGTCGTCTACAGACAATTCCGAGCGCCAACATCGAAATATAAATTGTGTAACCCATGTTCGACTGGTTGTAGGACGGTTAAACAAAATCAGATTAAAATCAGATCGTTAAACGAGTTCCTATGTCCAGCAAATTAGGCTCGTGTGACTAACGATACGAATATCGCTAGCCTAATAATGCAAATAAATTTGCTACATTATTTTGAGCCTTTCGACTCTTGGTGGCTCCAAGAAATATCGTTGCCGAAACTGTGACTAGACGGGATACGGCCTTAGAGGCGTTCAGGCATAATCCCACGGATGGTAGCTTCGCACCACCGCCCGCTCGAGCGAGTGCGTGAACCAAATGTCCGAACCTGCGGATCCTCTCGTACTGAGCAGGATTACTATCGCAACGACATGTCATCAGTAGGCTAAAACTGACCTGTCTCACGACGGTCTAAACCCAGCTCGCGTTCCCTATTGGCGGGTGAACAATCCGACGCTTGGCGAATTCTGCTTCGCAATGATAGGAAGAGCCGACATCGAAGGATCAAAAAGCGACGTCGCTATGAACGCTTGGCCGCCACAAGCCAGATATCCCCGAGATCAAGCCGTTATTCTTTGACAGATGTACCGCCCCAGTCATACTCCCCGCCTGGCAGTGTCCTCGAATCGGATCACACCGGGGTATAAAATGACAAATTCACAAAAGCACAACCAACACACCGGTGGAACAAAATACCAAAAAACACCGGAATGTTAATGATATATGCCCACACCTAAATGTAATGATTGGTAAACTTAAGTTTCAATGTCACCCACAGATGTTTGAATCAAGAACAACGTAAACATTAGCTGCCGAAGCAAACTAAAGTACGAGGTTCCGCTTTACCGAGTAAGTAAAGAAACGATGAAAGTAGTGGTATTTCACCGGCGATATGCCGAAACATATCTCCCACTTATGCTACACCTCTCATGTCTCCTTACAGTGCCAGACTAGAGTCAAGCTCAACAGGGTCTTCTTTCCCCGCTAATTTTTCCAAGCCCGTTCCCTTGGCAGTGGTTTCACTAGATAGTAGATAGGGACAAAAAGGAGAGGAGTATGGGCCTACGCCCATGCTCCTTTAATCTCTTTATTGTTCAAATAGATACAATTTTGGAGGTATTTTGACCCTCCTAGACCTTAATTACACAATGGGCTTCTCAGCATCGCCGAAGCGAAGTTCCCGTCCCTAGCTACGAGGAGGCGAGCCCCTACTAACTAGTTCCAGTGCCTTGTTTACAATATTAACTACATACTAACTTATAATTAATTCACTACTAAGTAGTTATAAACATAAATTATATTATGCCATGACGTAGTGATTGTGCCTTTCACTCGCATGTTGTCTCTTATTATTTACATACACGTATTTACATTTTGCGTCACTATTATGACTTGCCCTTTTTCTACCTTCCTCTAGTTTTGGTGGTAATCTCTAGAGTTATTGTTCTTATGTACATCGCGTCACTATTATGACGAATCTTCTCACTACCTTGCTCTAGGTTTCGTGAAAATCTCTAGAGTTAACACGTCTTCCAGCTGAAGTAGAAGTTCAGGTGGATCAACTGGCCAGTTTGTAAGCAGTCCTTGAACCAGCGTTCTTTCATCGACGAAGTCAGGACACGTGTAGATCCTGTGGATTGGATCGTCCACCTCATTGCACGTAGGGCAATTCGGGTCATTCCTCTTACCAATCCTGAAGAGGTGGCAGGCAAATTCGCCATGTCCGGTGAGGACCTGTGATAGATCCGCCGACCACGGTTGGAAAGTGCGCTGTTCACTTACGTCAGGTAGGAATTTGTACGTGACAGATCCTTTCTCAGTCTCATCCCACGCGCTCTGCCATTCGTCAACTAGCGTGCGCCTTATTGTGCTTAAACAGTCTCGTTTGGATTGATCGTAATCTTCTTTGCTAATCCCTTTGCCATAAAGAGTGACTGACTCGCCAGATCTTAGTTTGGCTTTGGCAACCTTTTCTTCTATTACTAGATTCAAGGGTATTAGTGAGGCCAGCACGCAAGCAGCCTCGTTTGAGACCGACATGTATGCAGCTGTTATCACTTTGCCACAAAAGCCTGTGACGCTTGTCAGTTTCCTCTTATTCCTGGCTTGGCTATCCTTATGCCCCCATATGGTGCATCCGTACGTGACTATTGCCACTACTGCCCCCTGGTATATAGTAACCAGACCATCGGGTGGACGTCCCCATCCTAGTTTCATGTAGCGCCATAAGGTTGCAAATATAGTTCTGGCACGATCAGCTATGTGGTTGATGTGCTCAGTGAATAAAAGCCTGTCATCGATAATAATACCTAAGTACTTGTATGTGCGTGTTCGTCTGATATTACACCCATTGAGTTTGAACGTGGGGTCTCTGCTCAAATTGCCTTTGAGAAGCATGTACTTACTCTTTTTTACGGAGAAAGACAGATTGTTTGTCTTAGCCCAGCCTCCAGCTCTGTCTAGAGCTTCCCTTGCGGTCTGCTCCAAACTGTTTCGGCTGTTGCCACTAACAAGTACCAGTATATCGTCTGCGTACGCGATTATTTTTGTGCGTTCAATTGCTACATTCTCTAGGAGGGTATCCACCACCATATTCCATAATAGGGGCCCCAGGACTGATCCTTGCGGGCACCCTTTGGAAAGGTCCTTACTGACGGAGATATCTCCGACAGTGTATATTGCGTTCCTGTTCTGCAGGTAAGTATACAATACCTGCAGAACGCGGTTGTTTACGTTGATGTCTTTGAGCCTCTGAATGACACAAGGCCACCAGAGGTTGTCAAATGCACTAGATATATCAAGGAAAATACCAGTAACATACTTGTCTTCTGAATTTTTGATCCAGTTAATCATTTCGCTCACGGCTTGCGTTGTCGACTTTCCTTTCACAAATCCAAATTGATTTTCATTGTGAAAGTCTGGTCTGTCTCTGTGCAACAAGTGCACTACCAGTCTTTCAAACAGTTTCCCAAACTCAGATAGGAGAGATATGGGTCTGTATGATTTGGTGTCAGCTTAGTCCCTATTGACACCCTTCAATATTATTTTAAGATTGCCTATCTTCCAGGCTTTGGGAAAATACCCTATTCCCAGACAATCTTCAAATAACCTACGCAAGAAGTGTGCGAGGACATCTGCTGTGTTCTTAATGAAGGCCCCAGGGATACCATCAAGACCCGGAGCCTTCTTGTTACCAATGCAGCCAATGAGTTCCATAATCAACTCATCCGTCAATTCTGGAAGCTCTGTTCTTTCAGTGGTTAGATTTGTACTCATGTTTCTAATATTTGTGTGCTCAGGAGTGTCGGTATCTACCGAGTCGTCGGGCATCAATGAATCAAGGATAGCCCTGAGTGACGACTCGGTGTCTATAGTATACCGACCATCGCCTAGGTGTACGGTACTTAGTGGAGGCGTTTTCTTACTCTTGGAACAAGCCAATTTGTAAGTAACACCCCACGGGTTAGCGTTCAGATCCTCTTCAACAAATCGTTTCCAAGATGCATCACGCGCCCTTTGGACCTCTTTCTTGTACTCAGCAAGGGCTGCGCTATAGTTGTTGGCATGTACTCGTCTGTCTGCTTGGTCTCTGGCTCGCTGCGCTAGGCGTTTGAGCTTTTGGACTTTGCATCTATGTCTTTCAAGATTCTCAGTCCACCAATCTTCTCTGCCAGCAAAGAGTCTACGTTTCGGTACAAAGCTATCCAGGATATCCTGTATGCCACTAGTTAGTGTATCTACTATGTAGTCTATGCGTTCTGTGGTCGGTTCCCAGGGCAGGGAGTCGATATGGTTTATGAGATCTGTCAGACTGAGCCTTATAGCTTCCCAGTTACCATGCTTGAGTACGTATCCGGAGGTTGTGTACTGCGTTTTAATATCGGCAAGATATTCAAATAGAATAGGTCGATGGTCGCTTGTAAGTACGCCAACCTTCACTTCCCATTTATTAATATTTTGCATTGCGTAAAGGTCTTTGGTTGTCCAGCTTCGTTAATGCAGTACAAGTCCTTATCCATTAAGAACTCCAACAGCGTGCGACCTCTGTCATCGTTGGTTCCTGAGTACCAGACATCCGACTTGGCATTTGCGTCGCAACAATACACCTGTTGTGCTCCATGGAGTGCATCTGTTGCTTTAGAGAAGAACTCAAGGTCAGTTTCCATATTATTTCTTGGCGCAAAGTATATGGAACCCACCACGATCGCAGTCTGTCCACTTGTAATTTCGCATATAACTTGAAACTCGTTGGTAAACTGGGCCATCTTTAGAGCTTTCAGATTAGGATTGAGAATACAGATAGCCGCAAAGAACTGTTTGTCACTTACAGATATTACCTGTGCGTCGGGGACGTTAGGTATCATGTAAGTGTTGGTTTGCTTGTTTAGGTAGTTATATGGCTCTTGAAGAGCCAAAATATCTATCTTATCTCTTCTCGCTAAACTTATTACTTCCTGAGTGGCCAGTCTTGAGATTTGCAAGTTTGCCTGGATCATCTTTATAGCTTTAAGCACCATAATTGATGTTTTTCAAAAAGGCGGCCAGTTTACGCTTTTAGTGTGGACAGTTTTGGTCACGTGGTGCGTGCGCTATGTCCTTTGAGTTGTCTCTTTTACAGTTCATGCACTTAGGAGGCTCAGCCTTTTTGGTGCAGTCCTTGCATGCGTGGCGTCCTCCGCAATGCCCACACTCCTCTTCCCTTTTGCAGTTCACTGATGTGTGCCCGAACCCTTGACACTTATAGCATTTGCGGATTGAGACATGATCTTTAACCCGACAGTATGCCCAACCACCAATGTGCACCTGCGTTAGTATGAGTGAGACGCGTGTCTGCGGAGTGACTTCCAATATTGCATGGAACCACTTTTGACCTCTAGGGCCCGTCTTTCCTATAAGTTTTACATCTGTTGTTTTTGTGACCTCAGGGTTCTCTCGAACAATATCCTGGATTAGATCTGCGTCACTTGTCGTTGAGGGTACATATTTTACAATGACCCTCGGATTGTATTTGTCAGCCACTTTAGCTACTAGTCCAGCGGTCTTTAGTTCCTTCGATCCAATAAGTTTTTCAACGTTCTTGGATGAAGACTCGATTATGACCCTTTTATTGCTGACTTTCACCACTTTGTCAGCCTTGAATCCAATCACTTTTGGATTTATTTTCTTTGTCAATTTTATTTTTGTTTGCTCACTGGTTTTCAACGATTCGTTGTCTGCCAGTGGGGAGATTACCACTCTGAATGTTTCTGGTAACTTTGCTGTGTTCCTGATTGCTCGGCTGACATCGGGTTTGCCAGCCGCAACAATATGGCTATAGCTTGCCTTAATAGGTTCATTTGCCCGTTTGTTCGTCTCTTCCAGCTTGCTCATGATGTCATTGAGCTTCTGGTCCATCGGTGCAGCGACTTGGATAGGGGCAAGCTCGCTTTTTAACATGTCTATAGTCTCTTCCATGGACTCGCATTTCGCGATCCTATCAGCCTTAGAGCTTCCACTTTTGCTCTTCTCTATGTTGCCTTTTAGTTCAGCAACAAGTTGGCTTAGAGTCTTGATATGTTTTTGGATGGCCTTGCAAGCCTCAGTAGATAGGGACAAGAAAAGGAGAGGAGTATGGGCCTACGCCCATGCTCCTTGAATCTCTTTAATGCTCAAAATTAGATACATTTTTGGAGGTATTTTGACCCTCCTAGGCCTTAATTACACAATGGGCTTCTCAGCATCGCCGAAGCGAAGTTCCCGTCCCTAGCCACGAGGAGGCGAGCCCCTACTAACTAGTTCCAGTGCCTTGTTTACAATATATTACTACATACTAACTTATAATTAATTCACTACTACTAAGTTATTATAATACTTAAATTATATTCAGCCATGACATAGTGATTCTGCCTTTCACTCGCATGTTGTCTCTTATTTGCATTTATTTATATACATATATGTACATTGCGTCACTATTATGACATGTCTTCTTGTTACATTGCTCTAGATATGGTGTATTCTCTAGAGTTAATACGTGCCTATATACATCGTGTCACTATTATGACGAGTCATCTTATTAACTTGCTCTAAGTTTGGTGAAAATCTCTAGAGTTAATAGGTCATCCAGCTGAACTAAAAGTTCAGGTGGATCAACTGGCCAGTTTGAAAGCATTCCTTGTACCAGCGTTCTCTCATCGACAAAGTCAGGGCATGTGTAGATCCTGTGAATCGGATCGTCGACCTGGTTGCATGTAGGGCAATTTGGATCATTCCTCTTACCTATTCGGAAGAGGTGGCAAGCAAATTCGCCATGCCCGGTTAGGATCTGCGAGAGACCCGCCGAGCACGGGCGGAAAGTGCGTTGGTCACTTACTTCAGGTAGGAATTTGTATGTTACGGATCCTTTCTCAGTTTCATCCCATGAATCCTGCCATCTGCCAACGAGAATTCGCCTCACCTCGCTCAGGCAGTCACTTCTGGATAGTTTGTAATCTTCTACGCTAATCCCATTGCCATCAAGACTGGTTGACTCGCCAGATCTTATTTTGGCTCTTACGACCTTTTCATCTATTACTAGATTTAATGGTGGAAGTGCAGCCAACACGCAGCCGGCCTCGTTTGAGACCGACATGTATGCAGCTGTAATCACTTTACCACAGAAGCCTGTAAGGCTTGTCAACTTCCTCTTATTTCTGGCTTGGTTAGCTCTATGCCCCCATATGGTGCAGCCATAAGTGACTATGGGCACTACTGCCCCCTGATATATAGTAACTAGACCTTCAGGTGGACGTCCCCATCCTAGTTTCATGTATCGCCTTAGTGTTACAAATATGGTCCTGGCACGATCAACAACATAGTTGATGTGCTCAGTGAATAAAAGCTTATCATCTATTATAATACCAAGGTACTTGTATGAGCTTGTGCGTCTGACATTACAACCATTGAGTTTGACAGTGGGGTCTGCTCAATTTGCCCTTCAAGAGCATATACTTGCTCTTTCTCATAGAGAAAGCCAACTTATTCGTCTCTGCCCAGCCTTCAACTCTACCTAGAGCTTACCTTGCGGTCTGCTCCAGGATGTTCCGGCTGTTACCACTAACAAGTACCAATAGATCATCTGCATAAGCGATTACTTTAGTGCGTTCAACTGATACATTCTCCAGGAGGGTGTCCACCACTGTATTCCATAATAGGGGCCCCAGGACTGATCCTTGCGGGCACCCTTTTGTAAGGTCCTTACTGACGGAGATGTCTCCGACAGTGTATATTGCGTTCCTGTCCTGCAGGTAACTATACAGTACCTGCAGGACGCGGTTGTTAATGTTGATGTCTTTGAGCCTCTGGATGACACAAGGCCACCAGAGGTTATCAAATGCACCAGATATATCCAGGAAAATGCCTGTAACATATTTGTCTTCCGAATTTTCGATCCAGCTGATCATTTCGCTCATAGCCTGTGTAGTAGACTTTCCTTTCACAAATCCAAACTGGTTTTCATTGTGAAAGTCTGGTCTGTCTTTTGGATCAGCTAAGTCCTTATTGACACCCTTCGGTATTACTTTCAGATTGCCTATCTTCCAGGCTTTGGGAAAATACCTTATTCCCAGACAATCTTCAAATAACCAACGCAAGAAGTGTGCGAGGAAATCTGCTGAGTTCTTAATGAAAGCCCCGGGGATATCATCAAGACCCGGAGCTTTCTTGTTACCAATACGGCTAATAAGTTCTATGATCAGCTCATCCGTCAATTCTGGAAGCTCTGTATTATCTGTGGTTGGAATGATATTCACGTTTCTAATGTTTGTATGCTCGGGGGTGTCAGTATCTACCGAATCTTCAGGCATCAGAGTGTCTAACAACACCCTGAGTGACGACTCAGTATCACTTGTGTAACGACCATTACCTAGGTGTAATGTACTTAGTGGCTGCGTTTTCCTACTCTTGGAACAAGCAAGCTTGTAGGTAACGCCCCACGGGTCAGCGTTCAGATCCTCTTCAACGAATCGTTTCCAGGATGCATCACGCGCCTTTTGTACCTCTTTCTTGTACTCAGCAAGGGCTGCGCTATAATTTCGGCCATGTACCTGTCTGTCAGCTTGGTCCGCAGCACGCTGCGCCAAGCGCTTTAGCTTCTGAATTTTGCGTCTGTGTCTTTCAAGATTCTCATTCCACCAATCCTCCCTGCCTTCATAGAGTCTACGTTTCGATACAAAGCTATCCAGGATAACTTGTATGCCTTCCGTTAAAACATCTACTTTGTAGTCTATGCATTCTCTGGTTGGTTCCCAGGGCAGGGAATCAATGTGGTTGATGAGGTCTCTCAGACTATGCCTTATAGCTTCCCAGTTTTCATGCTTGAGTATATAACCAGAGGTTCTGCTCTGTGTCTTCATATCGATAAGATATTCAAACAGAATAGGTCGCTGGTCGCTCGTTATTACGCCAACTTTCACCACCCACTTACCTACATTAGGTAGTGCGTTTCCACTGGTGATTGTAACATCAATGTTACTCTCACCGTTTGGTCCACTAAAGGTTTTCGGTTGTCCAGCTTCGTTATTGCAATACAAGTCTTTCCCAACTAAAAACTCCAACAGGCTGCGACCTCTGTCATCGTTGGTGCTTGAAAACCAGGCATCCGACTTGGCATTTGCGTCGCAGCAATACAACTGTTGTGTTCCATGAATTTCATCGACGGCCCTCGAGAAGAACTCAAGGTCCGTATCCATATTATTCCTTGGCGCAAAATATATGGATCCCACCACGACCGCAGTTTGCCCACTTGTTATCTCACAAATTACTTGAAACTCGTTGGTAAACTGAACCTTCTTAAGAGCTTTTAGATTAGGATTGAGAATACAGATAGCTGCAAAGAATCTCTTGTCGCTTACTGATAATACCTGTGCGTCGGAGACACCATGTATGACGTTAGTATTAAATTGCTTATTTAGGTAGTTATATGGCTCTTGGAGAGCCAAAATATTTATCTTTTCTCTTCTCGCTAAACTTATGCACTCTTGAGTAGCTAGTCTTGAGTTTTGCAAGTTTTCTTGAATAACTTTCATAGCTTTAAGCACCATAATTGATGTTGTTAACAAAAGCGTCCAATTTGCGTGTGTAGTGTGGGCATTTCTGGTCTCGTGCTGGGTGCGCTACATCTTTCATGTTGTCCCTTTTGCAGTTAATGCACATAGGTGCCTCTGCTTTTTTGGTGCAGTCCTTGTATGCATGGGCTCCACCGCAGTGACCGCACGACTCGCCTCTTTTACAGTTCGCCGATGTGTGTCCGAACCCTTGACACTTAAAACATCTGCGCATGGAGACATGATCTTCCACTTTGCAGTATGCCCAACCACCAACGTGTAACTGTGTTTTGGCTAAAGCTGTGCGGGTTTGCGGCGTCATCTCTAATATATCATGGTACCACTTTCCACCTCTAGGGCCCATTTTTCCAATTATTTTTACATCTGTTTGTTTCGTTACCTCTGGGTTCTCACGAACAATATCCAGGACTATGTCTTCGTCACTTGTCTCAGCAGGTACATATTTCACCAGTACCCTAGGGTTGAATTTCCCGGCCAACGTGGCCACCAGTCCGGCCCCTTTGAGATCCTTCGATCCAATGAGTTTTTCAACTTCCTTGGACGAGGACTCAATAATTACTCTTTTGTTGCCTAACTTGACAACTTTATCAGCTCGGAAGCCAATTTTGTGTGGCTTGATACTAGATGTGAGTTTTGCCTTAGTGTCTTCAGTGGTTTTAATGGCCTCGTTGTCAGCATTGGGAGTGATTACCACCCTGAAAGTCTCTGGCTTATTATGTTGTTGCCTTATGGCCCTCGCAACACCGGGGGCACCGGATGCGGCAATCTGGCTGTAGCCTTAGTAGGTTCGCTTACTCTTTTGTTGGTCTCCTCCAGCTTGCTCATGATCTCATTGAGCTTCTGGTCCATTGTAACTACGGCTTGGATAGGGGCAAGCTCGCTTTTTAATGCCTCTATCACGTCTTCAATTTTCTCGCACTTGGCGATTCTGTCCGTCTTAGTGTTTCCATTCTTGCTCTTATCAATATTTGATTTTAAGTCGGCAACAAGTTGCCCTAAGGACTTGATATGTTTTTGGATGGCCTTGCAAGCCTCCGTGGCAGACTTGGATGGGACCATCCTGCTTTATTGCTTTTAGTCTTTAAAAAGACTGATTTTTGTGGCCTGCGCTATACAAAGCCTTTTTTCACACAGGCTTCCTCCGGGCTGCGCGCGGATTCGGCCTGCGGTTTGAGAGCACTGGGCGTACTTAGCCGTAAGAAGGAAACTTACGCGTCGTAGGTTTACCAGCAGCTCGGCTCACCTTGCCGCCTTCTATTCGTTTCCGAAGTCACTGCGGGGAAGTGTTTCCCCAGTGCAATAAGGGTGCGATTGATGCTAACCAATACACTTACTCTAAATTTCACTCTGTACATAAATTTATGTCTCAAGTGTGAACTTTGCACAATGCGATACCCGTTGACCCATCGGTTACGATATCGCCAATGCGCAAAGCTAGTAGTACATAGGGACAGAGGGAATCTCGTTAATCCATTCATGAGCGTCACTAATTAGATGACGAGGCATTTGGCTAAAAGTAAATTGACATAAAAAAGCTGATATGACAACATTTCGGCTATACCAACCGTCGGTTGGTAAAGAAAAGACATTATAAACATTTAAAAAGCCACTGCAGCCTTATAAGTAATGCGCATAGGCATCCTCAAACACATTAAGAAATAAAACGTACAAGTACGAATCAAAAATACATCAAACCGTAGAGGATGCCTGAGGTGGTAAAAATAAAAAGTATAAACAATAAGTACCCCGTAGGGTACTTACAACTGAAATATAAAATATCGCGAGGATAAATAAGAAAAATACAAAATACAAAATGAACTTTGCGATTTTTCAGAACCTCATGAATCCAGATATGCGCACCACAATCTTGTGGGTCGACGATTCGAAGAACGAAGGAAGGAATGAACTATTGCCGTATGCGGCCTGAGTTCCGCCATGTCCTACGATAAAAATCGGCGTGAATCGTCCATCCTCCCTTCAAGATGTCAAGAATGATTGTTTCTTGTTGTGCTCGTGTAATGCCGAGCACAGACACCAGGGTCCGGTTGTTGTTACACCACGTACCCTTGCACCGACGATAAATGGCGCTACTAAAATGCTCTTGTCGGCACCATATTTCGCCCTGATGGCATTGATAAAATGTTCCTCAGAATAGTAGTTGAGCTTGCGGTTGTAGGACGAGGTTAGGGGACTAGTCCCTTCCCACGCTACTGCAATATCGCTTATTACGACCTCATTTGCTTTTGTAAATATGAGGTCGGGAACTTTCCATTTACCATCAGTGCAGGTAATACGCGGCTCAACTTCAACCGTATAACCCTTCTTGACACCAGCTCTTTTCACCGTTTTAGCAACAAAATTGTGCCTATCAATACGGCTAAAGTGAGTAACTTCGCACCCCTGCAGCACATGCGAGAGACTCTTCGTTCTGTCACAGCCAGCTCTGCAACGTCGTGACTTCTTCGGATTGTACGCCCCGCCCCGCGTTGGAAGCATATTGTCCCGCAGCTGAGCGGCACGCACATAGTCCCTACCAGACCAGTACGAAGGTGGATTAAGTATCCAGCGGCTACACACCGCGTTATTACCGGCGTTGTATAACCCATTACCGGAATAACCCTTCTCCAGCTCATGTCTCTGGTAGGTAGTAGCTTCGGCCCTGGAGGTGCAATGACCGGCTACTTTCTTCAGGCGGCGCTGCACAGCCTGGCCCTGCTTTGTGGCCAGTGCAGCCATGGATAGCTTATCTTCGGAAGCGGCCAGCCTGTCTATCCGCCCTAGTAAAACTAAGGGGATGTGTTTAGCAAGACTAATCAGCCCCAAACCTCCGTCCCGCCTCTTCGCATGGAAGTACGCGTTGGGAGTCTGCAATGGCAGATGTAATGTGCGCTTAACACACTTCCTAAATAAAACATCGCACTGCTGCAAAGTGGCAGCTGAAATGCCAGGATATTGAAAATCCGCAAGAGCTCTCGGCATAATATACTGCAGTATCAACTGCATTCGCTGGCTAGGCTTCAGTGGGCATGATAGAAGCTTGTCTAGAGTACGCTCAAGCTTAGTCGTCGTGACTGGTTTCACCCCAGAAAAATCGAACTGTTTGCCGAGATACTTAAACTGGTCAGTGACGGTAATGACCGTTAGAAAATTTCCATTTACATGGATAGTCGGCTCAGTGACAGTGAACAGTTTCTTTTTCTGGGGGACCAGTTTGGTAAGTAGTGCCGTGCACTTACCGGGATTGATAACGAGTCCACGTTTTGATAAAAAGCAGCACACCTGGTCTAGGGTGTGCTGTACGTGGCGATCATCCCGACCGACGATCAACAGGTCGTCTGCATAAGCCATGCAGGCGACCTTTTCATTTCCCACCTCCAATCCATACTTGTGGTCAATCCCCAACAATAGTTCGTCCATTATCAAATTGAAGAGTGTCGGCGAGAGAGGGTCTCCCTGCTTAACACCTCTGTTCATCGCGATTTCTTTCGTAAGGCCCCTGCCGCACTTGATAGTAGTGCGACAGTCCTGATACTGATGTTCGATCAGAGAAATCGTCTTATCGTGGACACCCACACGGTTCAGCGCCCTCGGAATAGACTTATGACTCACAGAGTCAAAAGCCTTCTTCAGGTCGATCGTTAAAATCGCATAGGGCCGTTTAGAGTCTCTACGGCTTTTAATTAGATCTTGCAAGATCAATGTGTTTGCCAGGCAGCCATCAATCTTACGAAAGCTCTTTTGCGAACAGTGTATCGTGATGCTGCCAAGGCGCTTTGCCAAAATTTTGTTCAACATCCTTAGGATTAAAGAGGTGATAGTGATAAGTCTCCAGTTATGAACATTGCTGAGGTCGCCCCCTTTCGGGATAAGCGACGAGCGACAAGCTTTAAGGGACGGCGGAATGAACGACGAGAATATGATGCCGTTGAAGAGCACAGTAAGTGCCTTCACGTCCATCTTCTTCACGTCGCCCACCCGTATACCGTCTGGCCCGGCTGCGGTGGCCTTTAGAGACCTGATCACTTCAGTTATTTCAGCCTCCAAGATGGGTCGATAGGTGTTGTCGGCCCCATAATCTATACGCTCCACCGGTTTGCGGTCCGGTGGAGATTCTTTCGCAAATATTTTGGTGTAGGCGGACTCAACAGCATCACTTGTTGGGAAGATGCCAGGGGTGTTAAGATCACCCTCGTCGAAGAGACTAGCGACTAATCCCCGCCTGTCCTTCTTGTAGAGGTCTTGTATCCTCTTGTACTCAGCCGTGCGAGCCCGGTATCTATCCTTAGGCTTCGGAGCGGCCGCACCCGGAGGCTTAGCGGAATTGTTGACAGTGTTCGCTGCCGTTGACTCTTTGGAAGCGGACTTTTTGGCGTTTATGTTGGAGCGGTGTTGTGACTTGGCCTTCGTATTGCCCCCGGCGTTAGAGGTTAGCGTGCCGATAAGCTGAGACAATGCACTTTGCGCGCAACCACTGAGTATGGTTTGGATGCACACCACATAGCCCCCGTATTGTTCAGCTTCAGTTAATAGAGCCAAATAATCCCTCACGGGATGTGACTCTATCGCACCAGTTCTTCGGTGCTATGTACCATCACGGCCTACGGGTGTGGACGGTGATTCCTCAGGGTTGCCAAACACCGTGCCATTGTCCCGTGGGCCTTTAGTTCCAATGTCCGAAAAATGAACAGAGGAGTCGATACTCGTATCGGCTCCATCTGATTCGGACATCGAGCTAGCCTCTTTCGTGGATTTAACGCCTTCGCGTGCCCGAAGAGCTTGACGGCTAATCGGGCTTGTTGGGGGGGTTTCGAAGACCTCTTCATCACTGCTTTCGCAATGAGAGGACTTCTCGTCAGCCTCATCACTCAACCGCTCATTGCCCTGACGTATAGAGGATACAAGGGTCTTATAGTCCGCTCTCTTCCTCCGAGACTTAACAGCGTCCACTGTCCGTTTCAGCTGAGAGGCCAAATAGTTGTTCAGTGTTACGGTGGAGCCTGAGTATCTGGCTTCAAGTTGAGCCATCTGCCGATGCTCAAGCTCAGTCCACCGCCGCTTTGGTTTGGCTCTATGAGCCGCTGCCTCCATCCCAGCGTTATATGATGCCGGGTGTGCCTGCCTCCTATGTTGATTTAGGCTTTGTACCGAGCGATACTTCTCCCCACAGTCAGAACATTTGGGGAAGTAATCGCCGTCTAAGCAATTCAATTTTTTGTGTCTGCGGAGATTCTTCTCGTTAGCGAGAGACGCCCCGCAGTCGCACAGTACGACCATTGTCGGTTATCTCCCACAGTTGTGGATTGGAAACCCTAGCTGCGCTATACACTTGATTAGGTGTTTCCGTGATTTGGCAGATGGTATGCCTTCACTAAGAGAAATGTCCAATCTCTAATAGGGGTGAATCCAGCAGCTAGAGGAAAATTTCTCTCCGCCTTGTATAAGCTTGGTTCAAATATCTGGATTCACAAAGGTCCTTCGCATATAAGTGGCTACGTAACCAGGTGGTTACAAAACACAAAAACGCCAAAAATCAGAACTAAATATTGGTCGCGTCGCTACTACACGCCAATGAGAGCCTCACGATACTGATTAGTTCCCCCGGTATGCCTCCGGGTTCCCTAACCAGGTCGAGCTATACGGTGGTACTTAGCCGTCGAAGGAACTTATAACGTTCGTCGTGGTTCGTCCGTATAGCAGAGGTGCCAGCAATGTATGCGTCTCTAAAAAGACGATCTTTGAACGACCATATATATAAAATATAAGTCTCGATTTTATTTAGAACCAATACCCACTAGGTTTAATAAAACTTATAAAAAAATTAAATAGAAAACCTAGCCTTAGCTAGGTATGGTCTTCAATATCTAGTTGAATAAAATTGTTGATCTGTGCACATAACCACCCATTGGTTACGATATCGCCACTGCGCAAAGTTAAGAGAGTCATAGTTACTCCCGCCGTAAATTATTTACCAAGTATAATTGTTCATTGACACTATATTTTTTTCTCTTTTTGAGTAATATTAAAATAACTTTACAAAATACAATATACACTTAATGTGCAAGTGCAAGTATAAACGTATATAGACACTATTTATTTCGACTAAAAATAAAATAACTTTGTTGTATATCTGTTTACACATCTCACAATACTTGTACCAATTTTTTTTTTATTTATACATGCTTAATATATCAGCAGAGCACAGCATATATACGTACAGTGTGTCTGCATGCATTCATTTTTATTAACGGCTATCGACACTATATATCTTTTGAGTAATATTAGAATAACTTTGTGTGTGACACTTTTCACATCTTACATGTTTAATGTGTCTACACAGCACTGCATATACATGTTGTGCCTATGCATGCATACACATTAATATATTTGCATTAACTTTGGTTATTTTATTTAAACTTATCCATATATTATGTACTATGTGTGTGCACTCTCAAGTATATACATCATACATGGTATATATTCAATTTTGTTCAACACATATTTTTACTCATGTCTTTGCTCCTTATAATACCCATCAGGCCAGAAATAAATGACATAAAATGTGTGCTCGACACTACTAGTGTATACCGGAGGCCAATGGATCACTTGCCAGTATTTTTAGATGATGAAATTCTTATCCAAGTAGTATTTTCATCAAGTATAAATGTCAATCGACACTATTTATTTTTGCTTATAATAAAATAACTTTCTTGTGTATCTGTTCACATCTGACAATATGTACAGAGTACAGCATATATGTACAGTGTGCCTGCATGAATTCATATTTATTAACTGCTATTGACACTATGTTTCGTTTGAGTAATATTAAAATAACTTTGTATGTGAAACTTTTTACATCTTACATGTTTAATGTGTCTACACAGCACTGCATATACATGTTGTGCCTGTGTATGCATACACATTAATATATTTGCATTAACTTTGGTTATTTTATTTAAACTTATCCATATAATACGTACTATGTGTGTGCACTCTCAAGTATATACATCATACTTGCTATATATTCAATTTTGTTCAACACTTATTTTTACTCATGTCTTTGCTCCTTATAATACTCGTCAGGCCAGAAATAAATGACATAAAATGTGTGCTCGAGACTACTAGTGTATACGGGAACCTAATGGAACACTTGCCGGTGTTTGCATATGATGAAATTCTTACTTGGGTAGTATTTTCAGTTAGTATAAATTGATCATCGACACTAAATATATGTAATGTGTGTGAATTCCTAAAAATTAACATTTTCTCGTATAATTTCTATCAGGGTAGAAAAAATTAACAAATGGGGTGTGATTATTTCGATTTTCACATGCCGGGAGCTATTGGACCACATGCCGACGTCCGAGCGGTGCTGGGTTAGACACACACTATCACGCACAGGCAATTTTTGTAATTTTTTTGATGGTTTTTCTTAAATAACTTTTAAACTAAATGAGATAGCGATTTGCGGTTTGAAACTTTCTATTCAGCACGTATTATTATTATTATTATTTTTAATAACTCGGAAAATAAAAGTTATACAGATGTGTTGTTTAAACGGGTTTATTAAGGAGACATTGTTTTAGAAGTAACAAAAGTTTCAGGAATTTTAGCCGGCTGAAAAAAATTTCAGCAAACAATTAATATTTAATTTTTTAATAACTTTGAAAGTAAAAGAGATACAGATTTGTGGTTTAAAAAAATAAATTCAGCGGACATTTTTCTATATGTACCAAAAGTTTGAAGACTTTTTGTCGGTTAAAACAGCTGCTAGTTAAAAAATATGAAATAATAAGTATTCAAGAAAGCCCGGACATTGAATTTTAGTGCGTTAATGAACCGTTAGCTTCGCAAAACGTTTATATTAGTCTTGGGAAAAAGTTTTTCTTTAATAACTTAAAAAGTAAATGAGTTAAAGAGATGCGGTTTAAAAATTTGAATTTAGCAGGCGAGGCGCTATACGTGTACTAATTATCAGAATTTTCAGACGGCTTAAAATGAAATTCAGCTAGAAATTTATAATTAACATTTTCTTGTATATCTATCAGGTTAGAAAAAATTAACAAATGGGGTGTGATTATTTCGATTTTCATATGCCGGGAGCTATTGGACTACATGCCGTCGTCCAAACAGTGCTGGGTTAGATACACGCTAACACGCACTGGCAATTTTTGTGATTTTTTTGATGGTTTTTCTTAAATAACTTTTAAACTAAATGCGATAGACATTTGCGGTTTAAAAATTTCTATTCAGCACGTATTGTTTTATATGTGTAAAAAGTTTCAGAATTATCAGTCGGCTGAAAAAAAATTCAGCAATGAATTAAGTTTTAAATTTTTAATAACTCGGAAAATAAATTTATACAGATGTGTTGTTTAAACGGGTTTATTAAGCAGACATTGTTTTAGAAGTAACAAAAGTTTCAGGAATTTTAGCCGGCTGAAAAAAATTTCAGTAAAAAATTAATATTTATTTTTTTAATATCTTAGAAAGTAAAAGAGATACAGACTTGTGGTTTGAAAATTTGAAATCAGCAGACATTTTTCTATACGTACCGATAGTTTGAATAATTTTTGTCGGTCAGAACTGATGCTAATAGAGAAAATATGAAAAAATAAGTATACCAGCAAGCCCGGACTAGAATTTTAATGCGATAGTGATCCATTGGCTTCGCATGTCGCTTATTTTATGCTTGGGAAAAAGTTTTTCTTTAATAACTCTGAAAGTAAATGAGATAAAGAGATGCGGTTAAAAAATTTGAATTTAGTAGGCAAGGCGCTATACGTGTACTAAATATGAAAATTTTCAGACGGCTAAAAAAAATCAGCGGTTTAAAAATTTGAATTTAGCAGGCTAGGCGCTATACGTGTACTAAATATCAGAATTTTCAGACGGCTAAAAAAAATTAGCAATAAATTAATAATTAATTTTTTAATAACTTAGAAAGTAAAAGAGATACAGACTTGTGGTTTGAAAATTTGAATTCAGCGAACATTTTTCTATACGTACCGATAGTTTGAATAATTTTTGTCTGTTAGAACTGATGCTAATAAAGAAAATATGAAAAAATAAGTATACCAGCAAGCCCGGACATAGAATTTTAATGCGATAGTGAACCGTTATCTTCGCAGATCGCTTATTTTATTCTTGGGAAAAAGTTTTTCTTTAATAACTCTGAAAGTAAATGAGACAAAGAGATGCGGTTTAAAAATTTGAATTTAGCATTCGAGGCGCTATACGTGTACTAATTATCAAAATTTTCAGACCGCTAAAAAAAATTAACAAAAAATTAATAATTAACATTTTCTCATATAATATCCATCAGAGTATAAAAAATTAACAAATGGGGTGTGATTATTTCGATTTTCACATGCCGGGAGCTATTGTACCACATGCCGTCGTACTAGCGGTGCTCGGTTAGACACA
>OY720463.1:29935544-29950544 GCA_963082715.1 Harpalus rubripes | reverse complement strand
GCATTGCCTGTGAACGTTATTTCTACTACACTATCATATATCCGCACTTGATCATCACGCATAAAAGCGTTCACTCGCGGATATGCTGTCTACATATTAAAAAATATGTAATAAAGTTTACCGTCTACACAATAATGTATTACATGTATTATTGTATATATAAACCCTTGCCCATACACCATTTCGGACAATCTATAAAGAAAATATATAGTTATTAAGGGTCACACAGTCCCACATATATATTTTGCATACTGCATATATCACAATGCCAATCTTTCCAAAAATATATTTATAAAATATATATTAGAAAGTACACTCAAAAATAGTGTTCTCCGTCAAATCCGTGTTTTCTGTCTATATGATGTCTGCTGCACATTAAACTCTCCACCAATCGTGCAGACACCTTAAGGTACAGAGCCTCGATATACCTTTTCTTACCTAGAACGGCGCACTCACTATATACCAAAAATTCATTCAGAGTAAATGGCATAGCATCAACGAGTGCTCAAGCTCTTGCATATGTACGTTTGTTACCAACATAAAAAATTAATACAAAAATTATACATATGGTTCAATGCGCCCCACAAACTGTTCGTATCAAAATAAATATTGAAATAAATATTCGTTGACACTTGTGGTGAACAACAGGTTCTTAATAAACTATGTAAATAGAATACTAGACTGCTGCCTGATGCATTGTATATTACTTTTTATTAAAAGTCTATACGTACACCATGTACCACCATATATTTTATAATACTGTAATACTGTTAGTTTACCGTCTACATAAATATAAATAATTATATACTATATAGACCCTTCCCTGCAAACAAGAATAAATATATTCTAGTTCAAGGAAAATATTGCCTCGCTCAAAAATAGTGTTCTCGTATTTTCCGTGTTTTTTGTCTGCATGGTGTCTGCTGCACATTAAACTCTCCACCATCCGAGCAGACACCTTAAGGTATAGAGCACCACAAATATACCTTTCACCATCTGTTATATATATGTAGTGTGACTGCTTTAAACCCTCCACCACACGTGCAGACATCTTGTATCTAGTTTGTCATCGATACTGTACGGTATCTTTATATATTCGCTTTGGTTTCTTTTCATCGGATTTTGTCACCACTACAAAAGTATAGCCAGCATATTTTTGAGTGAGCATACTGAGCATATATACCAAAAAATCATTGAGAATAAATGGCATAGTACCCAGTACATACAGAGATTTATCACAATATGTATCTTACCAACGTCATAATACCAAAAATTATACATATGTAATAAGGCGCCTCACGTTTTGTTCGTATCGATATCGAAATAAACATACGTGACACTTGTAGTGAACAACAGAACTGAATAATACAAAGTAAATAGAATCCTGTTGCCTGATGCATTGTACATAGCTTGTTATTGAAGCTTATACGCACACCATCTACTACCATATAGAACCGATCTGGCCAGAAATAAATGACATAAAATGTGTACTCGACACTATTAGTGTATACCGGAGGCCAATGGATCACTTGCCGGTATTTTTAGATGATGAAATTCTTATCCAAGTAGTATTTTCATCAAGTAGAAATGTCAATCGACACTATTAATTTTCACTTATAATAAAATAACTTTGTTGTGTGTCTGTTCACATCTGACAATATGTACAGAGCACAGCATATACGTACAGTGTGCCTGCATGCATTCAATTTATTAACTGCTATCGACACTAGGTTTCGTTTGAGTAATATTAAAATAACTTTGTGTGTAAAACTTTTCACATCTTACATGTTTAATGTGTCTACACAGCACTGCATATACATGTTGTGCCTATGCATGCATACACATTAATATATTTGCATTAACTTTGGTTATTTTATTTAAACTTATCCATATAATACGTACTATGTGTGTGCACTCTCAAGTATATACATCATACTTGCTATATATTCAATTTTGTTCAACACTTATTTTTACTCATGTCTTTGCTCCTTATAATACCCGTCAGGCCAGAAATAAATGACATAAAATGTGTGCTCGAGACTACTAGTGTATACGGGAACCTAATTAAACACTTGCCGGTGTTTTCATATGATGAAATTCTTACTTGGGTAGTATTTTTAGTTAGTATAAATTGATCATCGACACTAAATATATGTAATATGTGTGAATTCCTAAAAATTAACATTTTCTTGTATAATTTCTATCAGAGTAGAAAAAATTAACAAATGGGGTGTGATTATTTAGATTTTCACATGCCGGGAGCTATTGTACCACATGCCGTCGTACTAGCGGTGCTCGCTTAGACACACACTAACATGCACTGGGAATATTTGTAATTTTTTCGATGGTTTTTCTTAAATAACTTTTGAACTAAATGAGATAGACATTTGCGGTTTGAAAATTTCTATTCAGCACGTATCGTTTTATATGTGCAAAAAGTTTCAGAATTTTCAGTCGGCTGAAAAAAAATTCAGCAAGGAATTAAGTTTTTAATTTTTAATAACTCGGAAAATAAAAGTTATACAGATGTGTTGTTTAAACGGGTTTATTAAGCAGACATTGTTTTTGAAGTAACAAAAGTATTAGGAATTTTTTGCCGGCTGAAAAAAAAATCAGCAAAAAATTAATATTTATTTTTTTAATAATTTAGAATGTAAAAGAGATACTGACTTGTGGTTTGAAAATTTGAATTCAGCGGACATTTTTCTATACGTACCGATAGTTTTAATAACTTTTGACGGTTGAAACAGCTGCTAGTAAAGAAAATATGAAATAATAAGTATACAAGAAAGCCCGGACATTGAATTTTAAAGCGGTAGTGAACCGTTAGTTTCGCATTACGTTTATGTTAGGCTTGGGAAAAAGTTTTTCTTTAATAACTCTGAATGTAAATGAGATAAAGAGATGCGGTTTAAAAATTTGTATTTAACAGTCGAGGCGCTATACATGTACTAAATATCAAAATTTTCTGACGGCTAAAAAAAATTAACAAGAAATTAATAATTAATCTGACTACTACGTGCCATACTCGGGTCATGTGGGTACTTGCGCCAAATGCCTCGCTATATTTATACGTTATTATATGTTATAATATTTGAAAAAATATATTATTTATGTGTGTTTCTTGGTATAAAATAATTCGATTTTAATAAAATATCACATAAATAATTTTTATTGTGTACATATTAAGTGACACATAGTTACTCCCGCCGTTGCCTCGATAGATAAAAACTTTACTATATTTTACAAATTTCACTATTATATGGTTTATTTTATATATACATTAATGAACTTTGTCAATATTATAACACAATCATTAATAATGAAATCTGATACTGCGTACTAAACTAGGATAATAATATATTTTAACAAAATATAACCTAAAAAATAATTTTTATGGTGTTCGTATTAAATGATACATATTTACTCCCGCTGTATACGCGCGCGTGTGTCTATCTGTGTAATAATATATTCTAACATCAGAAATGACTGTTTAATTTTTGATAATCATTAACTATCCCAACACTCTACACACAAATACTGTTGTCTGTCATAAGGACAAACAATGTCGTTTCTCTATAAAAGAATATCTATTCTAATATCTGATATGACTATGTTTAAATTTTTACACATATAACATTATACCTTGGGTTCTTCTTTATTTAACAATTATATTATTATAATATTTGATTTTACTATGTTTAACTTTTATTCTAACTTCAAAATTCTATCTACTTGTACACATGTCTATGTGAACATATTTATTCTTACTAACAATATTTAGGTGTATATATTACACATGGATCTTGCTCTATATATTTTATATATATTCAAAACCATTCTAAGTCCAACTTCTATCCTTACTATGTTTAAGTGGAAAAAAAAATATATTGTATATAACAATATAATATATTAAAATAAAATATAATATATAATATAATATAATATAAAACTATATATATATATATATATACATATATATATATATATATATATATATATATATATATATATATATATATATATATATATATATATATATATATATATTGGTGGAGTCTCGTCTAAATAACAAGACGAATCCCCAAACTAAGGGCTGAGTCTCAACAGATCGCAGCGTGGCAACTGCTCTACCGAGTACAACACCCCGTCCGGTACGTAAGTCGTCTACAGACAATTCCGAGCCCCAACATCGAAATATAAATTGTGTAACCCATGTTCGACTGGTTGTAGGACGGTTAAACAAAATCAGATTAAAATCAGATCGTTAACCGAGTTCCTATGTCCAGCAAATTAGGCTCGTGTGACTAACGATACGAATATCGCTAGCCTAATAATGCAAATAAATTTGCTACATTATTTTGAGCCTTTCGACTCTTGGTGGCTCCAAGAAATATCGTTGCCGAAACTGTGACTAGACGGGATACGGCCTTAGAGGCGTTCAGGCATAATCCCACGGATGGTAGCTTCGCACCACCGCCCGCTCGAGCGAGTGCGTGAACCAAATGTCCGAACCTGCGGTTCCTCTCGTACTGAGCAGGATTACTATCGCAACGACATGTCATCAGTAGGGTAAAACTAACCTGTCTCACGACGGTCTAAACCGTGCCCGTGAGGTGACGCCTGGTAAGCGCCCGCACGGTGAAAATATTTTATCATTACCGATATCTGTGTACAAAGCAGTTTGGCACACCCAGCAACGGGTAATAAGCCGTGATGATATATTTATTTATTTATGTCGAAATTATTATTATTTTTTTTATTTAGAGAAGATTATTTACATGAAAATGTACAAATGATTACAAATATAATCACAAATTGAGTAAGTAAATGTTATTGTACAAAGCGCAAAATATAAAAAATAGTATAAAGAACTCATTTTATAAGACTTTCTTTCGCATTTGTCAATTACATTACATTACAATTTTGACGCGTGCGAAAAAAACATGTCTTATAAAACACGTTCTTTAATATACTATTTTGTAACTAAAAGTATCTACACCTTATTATTAAATATTTGCCACTATTTAAGTAAGATTTAATCATAAAAAAACGCTACACTGGTAACTTGCCGGCAATCAGTTCCTCCGCTTCTCTTCATGTTGACTCCCATCGACGCTTAATATCCTTTACTTTTCAGAGGAGGCAAAAATTTTATCGCAATTTTAACTGGGATAAATTAGGAACTAAAATATTGGAGAAAACTAGTTCTATTGGATTCAAAACCGATTTTGACTTTATTTTGCATTTCCTCGCTCTGGGACTGATACCAATCGAAATCGACTATAGATAGACTCAAAAAATACAGAGAATTCATATAATTTTTAACATTCACGAGTTCTCTGCACGATTTAGTGTTGACTCCACTCCTTGTACGGTGCATTTTTCATTGAATTTATGAATCAAAGCTATAAAGTTACAAGTACTATTTATTGTAAGACTCTCGCAGTTGTTATATCGATCTCTCGCCTCGAATTTTAAACTGCAATCTCGCTCTCGTTCTCGTCTCGTCGTGCATCACTTGTAAAAATTCAGCGCATACAGTAAAATGTACGACATAGGGGACAATACTCACAGAAAAATGTGCTTAGGATTTGAGTAAAATTACTTTAAGAATGTGCCACTGGCGTCACTTATATGTACGTCCAGTGGCGTAGAGTTAACTGGGGGAATACTTCAATAACATATTCAGTTTTTGTAAGTTTAAAATCTATATTTTAAACTAACCGAAAGAATTTATATAGGTATATAATATTAGAACGAAAATTTTATTTGTATTCCATAGGCATTACAGATAAATATAAGGTATACCATAATAAAAGAATGGTTTGAATGCCACATTCATAATGAGCAACAGACATGAAGATATATTTATTTTTTGCCCATTACACCAACCGTATTTCTTTAAATGTCATCCGCTATAGGCTAAAAATATATTTCTTATCTTACATCTTAAACGATATATAAAAAACGTAATAGACTTATTGTATTTAAATGCAAACCTGTCACCATAAAATTTTATACTTCTCCGCAATTACAGTGTAAAGAAAAAAAATAGTTCATTTTCATTTTAATGTACCATAAAAATTGTTGTATTATCAAGATACGCTGTAACATTTAACATTTGATTAATACGTATAATATTATAAGGACTCTTTCCAAGAACAACGTTATTAAATACGTAGTCCTTCGCAAAATATTTTAATTTGAACCTAGCATGCAAAAAGGTCGTAAGGTAAACATCTTCAAGAAAAAAAATATTAAATAAAAGCTGATATTAGGACAATTAATACAGTACGCAATTAAAGAAAATTATTTGTTAATTATTTTGATATATACACGAAATGTACTCCAATGTTATACAGGGTGCTATTTAAGTAACGCTTAATTTAATAAATAAAATAATTTTTGTTTTACATGCTATAAGAACTAGAACCCCTTAAAACTGTCCAATTACGTCAGTTCAAAATGTAAAAAAATAAAAATCAATGCGTTGGAAAAAATGTCACAGCTGTCACAATTGACATTAAAGATCATTGGCGTCGACGCGTATTTAAAACATTTATAATAACGAAAAACTACATGCTTATCTACACTGATTTTTGAAAAAATATATCTGCCTTAAACTTATAAATAAATTAATAAAAATGAGTACAAAATAATTCCAAAAAAAATATTTTTAAAATGTCAATTTTGATATTTTGTTCAGAGAACACATTGGCCCGTACCACGATCATGGTTTTAACTAAAACACTGTTTTAAGAAATGTCAAATTCAAATTTTAGTATATAATTTATCCTTCATGTATAAAGAACGATTTTTTTAAAAATATTTGTTTGGATACAAACTATGTTCTGCTTTAAAATCGAATTTTGATAAATTTTATATTATTTATTATTATTATTAATGAAATTTGACATTTCTTAAAACAGCGTTTTAGTTAAAATCGTGATCGTGGTACAAGCCAGTGATTTTAATTTTTTTACAAAATTTTTAACTATGATTTAATTGGTCAGTTTTAAAAGGTTCCAGTTCTTATAGAAAACATGTAAAACAAAAATTACATCCTGTACAGGCTGCGGAACAAACTCAACAAAGAAGATTTATAATATCAAAAATGTGATATTAATACCCACTATAAAATAATTAATTAAAATTCTAATCAAAAATCTTCATTTGCATATCACAAAGTTTATAAAAAAAATCACCTTGATCAATTTTTGGAATGTGCTCTATATTAAATGATATTCTTTTTAATTTATATTCATCTTGTTATTTAAAATAAATTTTGCATCATACTCAAAACGACGATAATTAAAAACATACATATCACGTTATGGATAGTTCTGAGTTATCTACAGTTGCAGTAAAAAGGGATCTTGGGGTTCTATATGATCCAAAATTCGATTTTTCTCCTCACATTAATGACACTGTTTCATGCAGTTATAAAAACCTAGGATTTATCGTACGCAATTCTCGTGATTTTCAGAACTTAGCAACCCTTAAATCCCTTTTTAATTGCTTTGTGCGAGCAAAATTAGAATACTGCTTTTTTATCTGGAATTCTTTATACAAAAACTCTGTTAGACCGATTGAAGCAATACAATGTAAATTTACCAGATATTGTTGGTATAAACTTAAACAAAGTGCTACTTATTCTGATTTTCATTATAGTTCGGCTTTATCTACTTTTAAAATGATTTCACTTGAAAACAGACGTATCATACAATCTTTCTTGTTTATTTATAAATTGCTAAATAACATTATAATAGATTCCAGTCTTTTATCTCAAGTAAACATTTTTGTTCCACGGTCACATCATCCTCGTTACAGGGTAATTTTTTCCTATAAAACTCCTAGGACAAATTATGAATTAAAAAGTCTCTTACGTCGTACATGTTTATTATTCAACCAATTTTATAATAATCCTATAGAAATTGACATTTTTTCTGACTCGATGTCAACCTTTAGATATAAGATATTGGAATATTTTACGAATAATTGTTAATTAATTAAAATTTGATTTTACTCATTACTGTTTATGTACCATTTTATATGTAATCTAAATAGTACTCTGTAATTGGGAACATTTGTTCTTGTTGAGTACTCATAATAAATAAATAAATATACCGGGTGTAACACGAAAAGCGAGCCATAGGGGTTTAACATGGGAAAACAGTATGTCCTTGTGCAAAAGTGGCCTATTAATTATAGGCAATAATGCTTCAAATAAATATTGTATAATCACAGTTTATTTTGTACGTTTGTTAATCGAGCAAATTGAATATAAAATTTAATAAAAAAATACGTTTTTATAGTGTACCATGGTATTGCAATAAAATCGCAAAGAAATGTAATGACATTTTATCTGTGAGAATGTCACAAAATTACAGATACGTTTTTGATAAGTTAAATGTCATTACATTTGTTTGTGATTTTATTTCAATACTATGGCTAATACTATAATACAGTAAGGTTTATAAAATTTTAAATACAATTTGCTCGATTAACAAACGTTCAAAATAAAATGTGATTATTGAATAAGATGCATAATATAATTCTTTACAACATTTACTTCAAATATTTTTGTCTAAAATAATTTGGGAACTTTTGCGCAAGGAAAAACTGATTTCCCAAGTTAAACGCGTATGAGTTTTTTTATAAGACCCTGTATGTATACGCCCCGAAAAACATGTAACATACAATTTAGAAATGTATCAATTTATTTATTGATTGTTCTTTAAGTGAACATAAATAGAAAAAAAATAAAAAATTGCAGTTTCAAAAAGTAAACAGTTATTATAACAAAAATATGACCCCCAAATAAATTTAAATTTTCTTTTGAATTACGTCAACAAATAAAAAATCGAATCAAAAAGGCAATGTATGATATACTATTAGGTTTTTTGTCTATTAATTGATGCAAAATTAATTATTATAAAAAACACAGACGTCTATATTTATTTTCGACCTTCGAAGGACATATGCAGTTTTTTAACAAACAAAAATATTAATAATGAAATGAAAAGTTTCCCAGTTAACCTTGCCATGTAATAACTCATTTTCGACTTTTAAAATTAATTTCCATTTTCCTGTAAGGATTTTGAACTCACGAGTTATTTTAAGAACATTTGCATAATCAATAATTCTATCAAAACTTGTTTTATTTGAAAACATGAGAATACAGTTATGTTTTCATAATATCGTTCATCTGTTAAACATAAATAAAAATATGTAAATCACGAGACATTAACGTATTTAAAGTTTTCGGATATGTTTAAATACTTCTGTAGAAACGAATATAGTACTCACACGACAGCTTCGTATTGCTGGTTTCTCTTAGAAATATAAGAGATTTCAATAGACCATTTTTATATTTTAAAATTATTTAAATAAATGTGTTTTACTGAAAACAACAAAAGTATCTACATTGTTTTTAAGAATATTTTCGTCTACCTGATGTCTACTTTTTTATGGACTATAGCAAATACAATGGTAAAATTGTCATATGGCTGTAATTTCTGCCCTATATTAATTTTAGAACAAAAGTGTAAATACAAAAAATGTTCAGAATTTAAATTACATCAAATGAGCTTTATTGATATACCGTCTTTAAGCTTTTTACAGAGTAACTAAAACTATTATAATTGCCCCTTAACTTTAAAATTAATTTTAATAAAAACTAAATACGTATTTCGAGAACTAAGTTCTGATCATCATCATTAGTACAACAAGGGAAAGTTAAATAGAGTAGTCAAAATTACTCAACATGTCAACCATGCCAGAGGTCCTAACAACTCTAGTTGAAAATTTTAGTTATATTTAACGTTAGACTCCATCTATTATTAATTTTTACAGAGTGCCATACAACACAAAACATACAATTCAAATAGTCGTATTCTTTGACTGTAACAGGTAAAGGTTTTTTAATTAATATTTAATTATTAATACTATTCCAACGATTCTGCGATGGTAAATGTATAAATTATTAGTGATAATTTAATGAAAACAATAATTATTAAAACTTTATGACTGATACCATTTGTCAAACTCAAGTAATACAACTGTAAACAATAATTTGGACTTATGCAGTTCCTAATTCTGAATATTTTTTTGTATTTACACTTTTGTTCTAAAATTAATAGAACAGATTACAAACAGCCATACGGAAATTTTACCGCTGTATTTTCTATGGTCCATAAAAAAATAGATACCTGTTATATTGTTTAAATATTTGTGAAAATAATACGATGACGTATGAGACAAAATACATTAATACTTGTTCTCTTTTAGCGACAATATTCTTTGCACTTAACAAAAAAAAAAACTGAAAGAAAAAGTCGCGCGGCTGTGTGCGTTAAACGACCTGCCATGGTTCGGAAAACCCGGGTTCGATTCCAACTGAAGTCAAAATAAAAAGATGTAATTTGAATTTGTGCGATGTTTATTGTTGTCATCTATGATTTTATTAGCTGTTTTTTCGCGTTGAACCGTATTCAATGATGTTTTTAAACCGTATTTAATGATGACGTCATAAAGTAATACAACGCCAAAATGCACTGGTTCAAACCGTATTTTAGCTGTCACTTATTTGACGTTTCGTGATTTGACAGTTTTGTTGAATATGGATACCTATAAAAGAATGGTATTGTATTTAATAGGGTATTCTCTCAATTTTTTTTTATTTTTTTTTCTTAAAGAACAGTTAAATCTTAGAGTATCTGTGAAAATCCGAATAAAAAATTCCTTTAAATAAGCGAGATATTAATTTTTAAAATTTGATTTTTTTGTGTCACGTGATAGTGACGTACTAGTTGTACAGTACCAGCGGTGTGCTATAAGTGGTTCATGCGGCGTCTTATCACATTCGAACATTGATTAGGGATTTCAACTGGTCTCCCATTGGAAGGTCATCTAGTATATCAGCAAAATTTAAATGCTTTATATCTTTTGTAACAATCAATTTTTATTATGATTTTTTGTTTTTTCCCTGTTGATTACCTATCAGCACTAATATTTTTGATAAATTTTTAATATTAGTAACCCTCAGAGGATACCCTATTAACGAAGAAAATGAAGAAAGACCATATGCGTTTACTAAATCTATTAAATAGAGCCAAAGAAGAGGATGAATTGTTTATTAGTATAATGCTGTTACCTATAAGGAATGAACACGTACGGCCAAACGATTCTTTTGAATACTGGATAAATCATTAAATAGATTATGATTTCTATTCATTATCTACGATGTCGAATTTATTTTCCATTTTAAAATAAACCTCAGAACGGCTCTGCGGCTACGGGTTATACGTATTAACCAGGCCAGAATGTTAACTCCCGCGTTTTTCATATCCGAATATACCCCCACCACTTTAAATGCGTTTCAAACCGCGCATCGAGAACGGTTTGAATACAAACGAATACGGTTCAATGGTGACGTCATTGTTTGCACCGTATTCAACCGAGAAAATGTAATGTTTCAAACCACTACGAACCAGCTTCGAACCAGTGTATCGAGAAAAAACAGCTAAATTATTTAGTCGCAAGAACGAGCAGATTCATATTAAATCGTTTCCCGCTTAAATTTATATACAAGTTTTGAAATAATCCAAGATATATGTTTTAAAAATAAAGATATAATTAAATTAAATATATGTATTGTTGTAATTAAATAATGAAAGAAATCTCTTTCCAGGTAATCAGTGCATTAATAGCACATGCATCAAGTCAATATTACTATTTCGGACAACCGTCAATATTTCCTCTCCCCCAGATAAACCCTTCATATTCCACATTTCACGGGAACCCTAATTATTTCCGCGTACCTGGTTCTGTTAGTCATTTCCAAACAGTACCAGGGTCAATTCCCGAGCCTGTAGCTCCACCCACAGAAAGACCCCCATCAACATCAACATATCATGGGAACCCTAATTATTTCCGCGTACCTGGTCCTGTCAGTCATTTTCAAACAGTACCAGGTTCGATTCCCGAGCCTGCAGCCCCGCCAACAGAAAGATCAACGGACAACAATGAGTATAGGAGATTCGCTTATCAGACCACCACACAAAATGGAGCCAATTCGCATATTTTGTTTTTGACTGGACCACAAGCACATCAAATAAACACAAGGGTTTATAATAACTTTCAAAGGCATGCTTTTGGGGATGATTACAACAATAATAATAACAACAATGACAATAGAGCAAGAACTGTTGCATCAGATATGGTGGATAGCACTTTACCCAACAATATACAAGACGTATACAACCCTCCGATGCAAAGGGTTGAAAACATCGAACAATTTTTTAGAACTTTTTTCCAAAGTGCTCCGCAAACTCGATTAGTAAATTACTATTCTAGAAATACTGACCTTTTTGCTCAACCTGCAGCAGGGTATCCAGCAGATGTTTTTCCTTTAACGGAAGATATTATTTAACCACGTTTTGGGGAATCTTCGGGAGAAACCAATACAACAGATAGCAATGATATTAATAAAAATGATACAGAAGTCACAGCCGAAAGTATACAAACAGATACACGATTTCGATTAAATTTACTTCAAGGAGCAACAGATGAATCAATTCAGACACCAACGGAAAATTTGACGACTTTCGAATCGGGTTCTCTTACATCGGAAGCATTACCTTCTTTCAAAAGTAAGTTACATTGATCATCTAAAACTTCTATGTCTACATCTTCACTCTCGTCTGGTTTTGGCTTAACATGCTGTATAAAAAATTGATGTCTATAGTTTTCCCACCGTGTCATTTCTTTTGGTTTTGCACACTGGAAAAGAGTTGTCAGTTTTTCCAGTTCCCGTTTATTAACTATCTTTCGTGTTTCTCTTTCCTCTTTTCTTTTTCTAATATTTCTTAACGTTTCAGGTGGCAGAAATGCACTTGTCTTGGCTGAAGAATCACGCAGTTCAAACCCCAACCCTTCATCTTCGTCATCGGTAACATCAACATCTGAAACACCTATTGACATGTCTTCAAAACCAGGGTCTCTTAACGATGGTCTATCAATAATAGCCATGTATCGTACGATGTTGCCAAGCTCTTCAGAACCAAATAATTGGGCAGAAACAAGTTCCCGTGTGACAACAGATGTTCCAGTTACGTTATTCAACACTACGTTCAAGGAATCCCTGTCGGGAAATTTCAACCAGACAAGTGGAAATTTGGTGTCACAGCCTGCGTATGGGGAAGCTACGCGCATCTCTTCTTCGTCTGAACTTTCGGATTCGACAACCTCCTCCCTAGGTTCTACGATCTCCTCGACGATTTCCGAACTGTCGGAGTCATCAACAATATCGATGTTTTCGACAGGATCGTTTGGTTCGACGACTACACCACTTACACCAGGACGTCTTGAAATATCTGAATCTTCGCTCTCTGCATCGTTGTCTATTGCGGAATATTCAGAATCAACTGAACTATTTGAAGACTCATATTCAACCACTACCCTGGATGGTCCAGGATTTTCGACAGACACATCTTCAATTTCTGAATCTGAATCGATTTCCACAGATAATTCGTTAACTTCCTCTTCAGAAGACACCACACCATCATCATTTTCAACTACGGATTCTTTATTCATTATTTCTAGTACACTTTCTACTAATTTCAATGACACTCTTAACAGCAATCAAATCGAGATCGACACATCAACACCAACGAATCTCACAAATCAAGAAGAAGGCACGACTCTTTCCTCATTGGCTGATACTACCGATAACGTAACAATCAAAACAGATAGCCCCACAACAAAAAATGCTGACTAATTGCTTACAACAATGCAATAATATTTAAATAAATTATAGTTTATTTTATGTTATATTTTAAATATATCCCGTGTTATAAATAAATTATATTGGGCTGAATTCAGCACTCTTCACTAGTCTAGTGATCGTCTCTAGCAACTATGGAAATAACTAGCATCTTTTTCTTATTAATGAATCGATGCATATGTCTCTCTTTATTTTGTTACTTTTAGATAAGCATCTTTAGTTAAAGAAGAGTGCTGAATTCGACCCAATGTCTCTTTCGACGTTTTGATTACATGTCTTCTGTTAAATAAGTAACATACTAAAAGGGGATAATTAACAAATTGATAGAAGAAATGTTTAAATAAATTTATAAATAATATTAACTCTATATTACTAGTTAAGATATTGTGTATGAGAAAAATAAAATTTTAAAATAGTATTGTTGTAATCAATTTTATATTTTTGTTTTAAACATTTTTTAAACGAGAAATTTGTTGTTTTCTTCATTAAAATATGAAAAATTATGTAATTGATAAATAAATTACAAAAAGTACTTGATAAATTACAGTTTCATAAATAAGAAAATTTTGGCGCCAAATGTATTTGGTCCGAATAATAATGACTGGAATATTAATATCTGTACATATATCTTTATGAAATGTATTAATAATATTAATAATGAAATCTGATACTGCGTACTAAACTAGGATAATAATATATTTTAACAAAATATAACATAAAAATTAATTTTTATGGTGTTCGTATTAAATGATACATATTTACTCCCGCTGTATACGCGCGCGTGTGTCTATCTGTGTAATAATATATTCTAACATCAGAAATGACTATGTTTAATTTTTGATAATCATTAACTATCCCAACACTCTACACACAAATACTGTTGTCTGTCATAAGGACAAACAATGTCGTTTCTCTATAAAAGAATATCTATTCTAATATTTGATATGACTATGTTTAAATTTTTACACATATAACATTATACCTTGGGTTCTTCTTTATTTAACAATTATATTATTATAATATTTGATTTTACTATGTTTAACTTTTATTCTAACTTCAAAATTCTATCTACTTGTACACATGTCTATGTGAACATATTTATTCTTACTAACAATATTTAGGTGTATATATTACACATGGATCTTGCTCTCTATATATTTTATATATATTCAAAACTATTCTAAGTCCAACTTCTATCCTTACTATGTTTA
>OY720463.1:29605544-29933044 GCA_963082715.1 Harpalus rubripes | reverse complement strand
TGGTTAGCTGAGCGATGAATGGCCAGATCAGGGATGAATAGCGTGCCGTTGGAATGGTAAACTCGTGGCTCCACCTCCGTAGTCCAACCCTTGGCTCTTGAGTGACGGGCAACTTTACGGACGACCTCATTATGCCGTTCCATCCTGTTGCGGTGGTTGACGGGACAGGCCTGCAATATGTGGCAGGTTGTCTCGTCGACATTGCAACCGGCTCGGCACCGCTTCGCTTCCTTATCACGGTAGGGAAGGGCGAGAGAAGGCAAGTTGTTTGTGCGAAGTTGGACGGCTCTAACGAAGTCGCTGCCCGTCCACCCTCTCGGACAGTTGAGAAGCCAGGACCTACTGGCGTTGTCGGCGCAGGCTTCTTCTACTCCCGCACTGAAGGGCCGTGTGGATATTTGCTCCCTCCAGTAGGCCTCAGCGGGTCCCGGGGGTGCAAGGCGCTTGACGCGATTACAAAACGCAAGCGTAGGCTTGGTCGAGAGGACCGCGTTTGACAGGTCTCCCTCCTCTTGTAGTTGAAGATTCCAGTCAGCTAGAATCCTGGGGATGGTGGCCCTGAAGTTGGGGATGCATAGGCCTCCATCACGCAACTTGGCGTATAGGAATTGGTTTCCTGTATGTTCGGACAGGTGTAGAATCTTCTTAGTCGACTTGCGTATGACCCTATCGCATTCGGCCAGGATTTTTCCTGTTATGGGAGGGGTCTGTAGACCGTGGTAGAGACGTGGCAGGATGTGGATTTTTAGGAGGGAGAATTTTTGCTGGGGCTTTAAAGGAGCGCATTGGAGGCGACCTAGCCAGGTGGTCAGGTTGTGAAGCGTCGGCTTGGCTGCACCGGTGGCAGCAAATTCCAAGCATAGGTAACGGACGAGGTTGACGTCGGAGGCCATCGGAATTGCAGTCGCTCCCACATTGAAGATGGCCCGGACTCGTGGCACGCTCTTGCCGCGGATGGTGGCGGCAGACATAACCACGCACTTTTTTGGGTTGAGGGCCATTCCCCGCCGCTTCAGGAACTGCTCGGCCTGATCTAGTGTTATGCCCATCTCGACGTCGTCGTCCGCTAGCAGCACTAGGTCGTCTGCAAATGCAAGGCAAGTAACGGTGGTACCTTGACAAATGGTTCCGCCGGGACGCGTGTTGTTGAGGTCCTCCAGCAGCTCGTCAAGGACGATGTTGAACAGAGTGGGGCTGAGCGGGTCCCCTGTTTCACTCCTCTCCTAAAATCCACTCTTGTGGACGTCTCACTGCCCACCGAGATGGTTGTATGAGCCCGGAGTGTGGATGAGATGTACCGAAGCGTACAATTCTTAACAAAAAATAAAGAACTGATAACTCCAAAATCGATTGTGAGCAAACACAATCAGTCTTGTTCAGATATAGAACACGACCCTCAGTCAGGTGTGGTCTGGAAATAGTATCCCAAGACCGCCATGTGCGTTCGAAATATCAATGTTCATGTGTCCTGCAGTTCACAAGTTGACGCGCAATTAGCTGCGTTCTTCATCGATCTGCGAACCAAGTGATCCACTGTCCAGGGTGATCTATAAAAAATATACGCAAAAATAATAATTCACGATACGTGGAACTCCAAATTTTTATTAAAACATTGTCGAAATAAAAATAATAAAAACATAAAACCATATAATACTGACAAGTTTTAATAAATAATACCAACAATATTAATTAAGTTACATACGTGATATTTTTGGTATACAATAAATGTTTTATTCATACCACTATGCGAATACAAAATCAATATGTTAACCTAATGGTGCCGCACTTAAACACGAACAACGCCAACACACACACAGTATGTGTATTATGATATAGTGGTGACACACAGTCGGTACTTATCATAATTTTTTCATCGTTCTCAGAAACGAGCACTGCTTCAGTATAACAATATATCATTCGTATTCTAAATTGCATAGATTTGTCTGCGAACCACCATAAAACAAAATATATATATATATATATATATATATATATATATATATATATGAAATCTGATACTGCGTGCCAAACTAGGGTCATATTATAGCAATTAAAAAATATATTATTTATAAGTGTGTGTCTTGATGTATAATAATATAATTTAATAAAATGTAACATAAATAATTTTTATTGTGTTTATATTAAAAGACACAGTTACTCACGCCTTTGCTCCGAGAGATAAAAACTTCAGTATATTTTACAAATTTCACGATTGTATGGTTATTTTTATGTACAATAATGAATTTTGTTAATTTTAAAAAATCATTCTTAATATATAAGAAATCTTATACTGCGTGCCAAACTAGGGTCATATGGCTACACGCGCCAAATGCCTCGCTAGATTTATACGTTATTATATGTTATAGCAATTGAAAAATATATTAATTATATGTGTGTGTCTTGATGTATAATAATTTATTTTAACAAAATATAACAAAAATAATTTTTTTGTGTTTATATTAAGTGACACATAGTTACTCACGCCTTTGCCCCGATAGATAAAAACTTTAGTATATTTTACAAATTTCACTATTGTATGGTTTAATTTTATGTACAATAATGAATTTTGTTAATTTTAATTAGTCATTCATAATATTTACGAAATCTGATACTGTGTGCCAAACTAGGATCATATGGCTACACGCGTCAAATGCTTTGCTAGATTTATACGTTAATATATGTTTTAGCAGTTGAAAAACATATTATTTATATGTGTGTGTCTTGATGCATAATAATATATTTTAACAAAATATAACATAAATAATTTTTATTGTGTTTATATTAAGTGACACATAGTTACTCACGGTTTTGCCCCGGTAGATAAAAACTTCAGTATATTTTACAAATTTCACTAATTTATGGTTTATTTTTATGTATAATAATGAATTTTGTTAATTTCAAACAATAATTCATAATATATATATATATATATATATATATATATATATATGTATATATATATATATAATATATATATATATATATATATATGTATATATATATATATATATATATAATATATATATATATATATATATATATATATATATATATATATATATATATATATATATGTATGTATATATATATATATATATATATATATATATATATATATATAATACATATATAATAAATAATAATATTTTGTATATATATATATATTTTGTTTTATGGTGGTTCGCAGACAAATCTATGCAATTTAGAATACGAATGATATATTGTTATACTGAAGCAGTGCTCGTTTCTGAGAACGATGAAAAAATTATAATAAGTACCGACTGTGTGTCACCACTATATCATAATCCACATACTGTGTGTGTGTTGGCGTTGTTCGTGTTTAAGTACGGCACCATTAGGTTAACATATTGATTTTGTATTCGCATAGTGGTATGAATAAAACATTTATTGTATACCAAAAATATCACGTATGTAACTTAATTAATATTGTTGGTATTATTTATTAAAACTTGTCAGTATTATATATGGGTATATTATGTTTTTATTATTTTTATTTCGACAATGTTTTAATAAAAATTTGAAGTTCCACATATCGTGAATTATTATTTTTGCGTATATTTTTTATAGATCACCCTGAACAGTGGATCACTTGGTTCGCAGATCGATGAAGAACGCAGCTAATTGCGCGTCAACTTGTGAACTGCAGGACACATGAACATTGTATTTCGAACGCACATTGCGGTCTTGGGATACTATTTCCAGACCACACCTGACTGAGGGTCGTGTTCTATATTTGAACAAGACTGATTGTGTTTGCTCACAATCGATTTTGGAGTTATCAGTTCTTTCTTTTTTGTTAAGAATTGTACTCTTAAATATGTTATAAGTGTTATTGGTAAAGTATGTATCACACCATATACAATTAATTTTGTTTTATGTGTGTGTATATATTTACTGAACCATACACGAAGTATATATTAATAATAAATAAATCTAATGTGTATATAATTTTTGGGGTTTGTTGTTTATACAGAAATCGTTTCTTTCGTTTAACACATACATTAAAAATGGGATGTATATTATATATAAAATACACACATTTTGGATGGATCCGAGACTTGTTGATTTTTATATCAACCTGTTCTTGAAGGTGAAAGACATTATTAAAATAATGTGTGTTGTTACAATATCCCAATTTGTATATGTATAAATATGTATGTGGAAAGAGTTTGCGATATTATGTATTTCACATTCACATAATTATTATTTGGTATTATATATATATATATATATATATATATATATATATATATATATATATATATATATATATAGATTTATTCTTAATAAAATGACTAAATATAGATGTATATTAATTTTATAAATCGTACATATTATTATATGTATATATATATTAAATATCCTTTTGGTTTTATAATTTTGTTGGAGGACTGATGTAGAGAAGGGTTTCGTGTGAACAGCCGTTGCACAAGAGTCAGTCGATCCTAAGCCCTAGGTGAAAACCAATGTTGATGTGGTGTGTTTTATTTATTATATAAAACCATATTTGTGGCAATTAATTGTTTATACAATTATATTATTATTATTTGTATTATACATAATAATTGTATAAGAAATGTTGGTATTATTATGTGTATTATTATTATTTTGTATACACCTATCGGGCGAAAGGGAATCTGGTTTCTATTCCAGAACCCGGCAGCGGAACCGTTAAAAATGTCGGACCCTCGTAAGAGGTTTCGTCGGGGTAACCCAAAGTGACCTGGAGACGCCGTCGGGAGATACGGGGAGAGTTTTCTTTTCTGTATAAGCGTTCGAGTTCCCTGGAATCCTCTAACAGGGAGATAGGGTTTGGAACGCGAAGAGCACAGCAGTTGCGGCTGTGTCCGGATCGTCCTCTCGGTAACTATGACTTTGTGCAGTGGCGATATCGTAACCAATGGGTGGTTACGTGCACTTGTTTTACATACGTATATTTTTCTGAAGACCATACCTGGAAACAGATTCTTTTTGCCATTTATATTGATTAAAGTCAAGGGTATTGGTTACTAACAGCATTTATGGTTTTCAAAAGCCGTCTTTTTAGAGACGCGTTAAACACAAAAGCACCTCTACTATAAAGACGAACCACCTCCCCGAGGTCAATTCGTCCACGAAAAAAGGCATACTAGGCACCCCAAATGTAAGGGACCGTTACAAAGTTATAAGTTCCTTTGACGGCTAAGTACCACTGTGTAGTTCGACCTGATTGTGAAATCCGGAGACATACCGGCGGAAGCAGTCAGTTCTCGAGGCTTTTATGTGCGTTTATGTACGACGCTAAGCCTCCGGGCCGCGATCAAAAAGTATACATTACAGGTGTTGAAACTGCCTGGTTACCTCGCCACTTTATCTGCAAAGTAATCCGTGAGCTCAGATATTGCAATCCAGCACTTTTTTAAAGCGGAGAGAATTTCCTCTTGCTTCTGGGCTTACTATAACAGGATTGGACATTCACTAGAAGCTGGCATAAGACCTGCCATAGTCATATCGTACCCGAACACCTGTGTACGCTACTAGGGTTTCTAGTTTTACTTGTGAGAGGTTGAAGGAAAATGGGGGTACCATGTACCGACTGCGGAAGGGTTCTCAGTTCTGAGGCCAATCTGCGTCGCCACAGGGTTAAGTCATGCAAGGGTGGTGACTTTTTCCCCAAATGTTCCGACTGTGGGATCGTGTATCAGACGCTACAAAGCCTGAATCAACACCGGCGATTGGCGCATCCGATTAGTTATAATAGCGTAACGGAGGCGGAGGATTTAGGGGGCAACCGCAAAAGACGGTGGACAGAGCTGGAAGTCCTACAGCTAGCTTGTCTAGAGGTAGGCTTCACAGGAACGACAACACAAATGAACAACTACTTCGCCTGCAAACTATCACGCACTGTGGTTTCAATCAAAGCCCGTCGTAAGAATGTCACATATAAGAGGCTAGTCGAATCGGAACGGCTAGCCCTCGAGCAAAAGAATGCACGAGCTGCTGTAGAACCCACCCATCGGAATAGCGATGATGAGGATGGGTTCGCAACTCCCCCGTCCAGTCCGAAGGGCCATCAGATAAGCCTTCGGCCGTCAACGGGCGTGCAATACCACCTGGAACCCAGCGCAATGACAAGCTCGGATGGTGCCGATATGAGTATCGGCGCCTCCGTTCACTGCGTCATTGAAACCGAAAGCCAACGGGACAATATGTCGGTGTTTAAAAACCCCAAGGGATCACTGTCCGCACCCGTTGGCGATGATAGAAACCTAGAACGAGATCCCGTACGGGAGTTTCTCATTCTATTAGCTGATGCCGATGATTACGGGACTTATGCGGCGTGCATCCACAAAATTCTTGGTGGTTGTGTACCCGACGCCCTGTCCGCGCTTATCGGCATGCTGGGTTCAAATGCACGCGGGAGAAACACAGCAGCAACTGCAAAACACAAACGCTCCAACATAAAAGGCCAAAGAGTGAACATTAACGACGGGCCGAGGTGCGATGAAGCAGTGGCGCCTACAAGTTCTAGCAATAAGCCCCAGGATGCGCCATCCCGTAAGCAAAAAGGCCGCAAGGGCCAGGCTCGCTCGGCCGAGTGTAAGAAGATGCAAGATCTTTACAGGAGGAACAAGCGGAGAATAGTTGCCAGCCTGTTTGACGAGAGCGATCTAAACTCGCCGGACAAGTACCCGGAGATCGGTGTCGTCGAACACGCCTACGCTGGGATCTTTGGCCAGAAGTTACCACCGGACCGCGAACCGGTGGTGCAAGTAGACTATGGGCCCGATAATTCATATCGGTCCATTACTTTGGAGGAGATTGAGAGGGTAGTTGGCTCGCTTAAGGCCACAGCAGCCGGGCCAGACGGAGTAAGGGCGAACGATGTAAAGAGGATGGACAAGAATGCGCTAGTAGTGCTCGTCAACGCCATCCTCTATTCTTCGTTCGTCCCTCCAGAACTTAAATTGTGCAGGACTACGCTTATCCCTAAGGGGGGCGATCCAACTAACGTAAACAACTGGCGGCCAATTACCATCTCCTCATTAATACTTCGCATTTTTAACAAGATCTTGGCCAGGCGTCTAGGCGACATTGAGATCCACTGTACGCAGCGGGGGTTCCGTAGGGTTGATGGTTGTCTTGCCAACACGCTGATCGTACTCATATGAGTACAGGTAATTCAGAATTGTTTATTTTTTTAATTATTGTTATAATACCTTATTTGTTAATATAAATCATATTGCCTTAATGCTACGAAGCTATTTTGATGAGTATTTATGTAAAAAATATATTGGTAACATTTTATTTTGACAATTGTTGCTGGATTTTTCTTGTCTGAACTTGTTCATATATACAAAGACGTAGTTTTACATTTACTCTCAGTGTTCGTAGTTTCTTTGTGAATTTCGGTGCATTGGTAAGTACTCAATTGATTTTGTTGTAAAAATGAATAATCTATTAATTTATTCAATTGTTACATGATTGTGTTGTTAGCGATTGAGGTAGCGTCAGACAAAGAGCTGCAGATATTGAAATCGGCGTCTAAGTTTAGAGAGTTGGGGCTGAAGCTAGAACCCCCGAGAAAGATAGGGCCGAAGCTAATTATTTACGACGTGCCGGAGTTGCAGGGCGACAAAGTTGTTGAGGAGCATTTTCTCAAAAACCTCCAGGGTGACGTCGAGATGACGGAATATCTTGCCAGGACGAGGCTCATCAGTAACAAAGGAGGCGCGTTATAGTGGAGGTGTCCAACGCCGTGGCGGACAAGCTTCTCTTGTTGAGGAGGGTGTACATAGGTTGGAGCCGGTGTAGGTTGCACGAGGTGGATGCGGTACAGCGCTGCTTCCGCTGTTATGCGTATGGGCACATGGCGAAGGAGTGCAAGATGACGAACGCGATTTGTCGCCAGTGTGGGGAAGAGGGGCATATCGCGAAGGTATGCACGAAGGGTGAATGTTGCCGGAATTGCGTAGTTGCAAAAAGGGGTAATACAGCGCATGGTGTACTTTCCAGGGAGTGCCCGGAGTACATAAGAACGGCGGCGAGAACAAGGGCGCGAATCACAGCTGATTAATGGGTATCATGCGCATTATTCAGCTTAACTGTGGAAGGGGTAGGGAGCACACGTCTGACGCGGGTCGGGAGTTGTTGGTCGACCGCATTGGGGTAGCCCTCTTGCAGGAGCCCTATGTGGTCGAGACACGTGTTTGTGGCTTGTCAACCTTTATGCGGGTTTACTCGCATAGAGGTGGGGGACCACCCAAGGCGGCAGTGGTCGTTGTGGACGACACACTGGACGTCATGGAGATCCCCGAGCTGGTTACAACCACGGGAGTTTGCGTTGCCATTGTTGGGCCATTAGGTAAATTTCTAGTTTGTTCCGTGTATTGTCAATTTGGGGGGGATATCAGACGTGAGCTAGACTACCTCCGTAGAGTGATTGAGTGTGCGAATGGTACTCCGTTAGTAGTAGGGTTAGCTGGGAACGCCGTTTCGCCGTTGTGGTTCAGCAAGGGGGACATTCGGTATGGGGACAGGGTGGAGCGCGGTCGGCTGCTTGAGGATCTCGTCGGCGAGAAGGGGCTTATCGTGCTGAACCAGCCGAGTGAACTGTTCACGTATTGCGGACCGGGCGGAATGAGCGACATAGATTTGGCGGTTATTAATAGGGCAGGGGACCGATTCCATTGGACATGGGAGATTTTAGATGGCTGGGGCATCTCAGACCATAACGCGTGTTTGATAACGGTTTCGGGAGGGTGCGACGATGCACGCGACGCGGTGAATCGTCCAGGGTAAGTACAAAAAATGTGGACTGGGACTCGTACGAGACGAAACTCAAGAGTGTCGTCGATGTCGCGGAGGTCGACTTTGTCGAGTTGCCGGTAGAGAGGCAGTCGGAGGTTTTGGCGGACTGAGTGGCTAAGACTAACGACTGCCTCCTGCGTAGGAGACCGAGAGGTCAACGACGAAGGCAGGTCCAGTGGTGGACGGACGACCTAGTGGTATTGCGACATGACTTGAGGCGCAAACGCAGGCTTTTCCAGCGAGCCAGACGGGATTAGTCGCAGATTTTGCCACAGAGTGTCTTCGGCAAGGTGCTGGAGCGGATGCTGGTCGGGAAACTCGCTCCCCTGTTGGACGGCTTGCATGGGCACCAGTTTGGCTTCCGGGCAGGAAGGTCAGTCGAGGACGCGTGGCACCTGGTCAAGGAGACAGTGTCGGCCAGCGCGGAGAAGTACGCGTTGAGAGTATTTGTAGATTTCAAGGGCGCGTTCGATCACCTCTCGTGGGACACAATCCTGGAACGATTCCAGGAGTTGGGTTGCGCGGAGACCGGATTGTGGGCGGATTTTTTCCGGGAGAGACGTGTTTGCTTGATGGGTAGAAGGGGTGTAGTATGGAGGGATGTAGAGCGGGGCTGCCCGCAGGGTAGTATAAGTGGGCCTGTATGTTGGATTGTTTGCATGGATGTGCTTCTATGGGAACTGGAGGTCGCAGGCTGCAAGTTTGTGGCCTATGCTGATGATCTGCTTCTTCTCGTGGAGGGTGGAAGTCGGCTGGCTCTGGAGAGGGAGGCCTCTTGTTTTCTCACACTCGTTAGTGGGTGGGGGGAGCGGGCTGGTGTGCCCGTATCTGAAGCCAAGTCGGTAACCATGCTCCTGAAGGGCAGGTAGTCGGCTAACCGGCCCCCAGTGGTACGAGCGGGAGGGATGAGTCTGCGCCATGTGTCCAAGGTGAGATATCTGGGTGTGAGTGTGAGCACGGGTATGAATTTCAGAGTGCATCTGGAGGAGTTGCATGGGAAAATTGTCAGGATGGTAGGGATAATGCGACGGGTGTTGAGAAGGGTGGGGTTTAAGTAGACATGCAGGCAGGGTTCTGTTCAAAGGGTTGTTTGTTAATAGCGTTCTTTATGCATGCAGTGTGTGGTACAGTGTCTTAGAGCATGGTTATGGTAGGGATTTAGTTAATCGTTGTGAGCGGGTTGCGTTATATGCATGCATTCGGGTATGTAGGACTGTTAGCACGGAGGCGATGCAGGTGCTAATGGGCGAGTTGCCGTGGTGGCTTGAGGCAAAGTGTAGGGCTTGCATGTACAGGGTGAAGCATGGGGTAACATTAACACCCATGGACCTGGCTGCAGATGGGGAGGTTAGGGGTCTGAGCCTACCCCAGGTAAAGACCCTGTTGGCGGGAAAGGCCATAGAGGCTTGGCAGCGGGGGTGGGACGGATCGGAGAAGGGTAGGGTAACCTATTCCTTCATCCCAGACGTCTCATTTGCCGGCCGGTGTCGGTGGTTCGATCCCAGCTTAAAGCTGAACTCTCTGCTAACAGGCTATGGGAGCATGAGGGCGTTCTTGCATGCTAGGGGTTTGGAGGATGAAAGTGTGTGCGACTGCGGTAGTGCGGATGAGGACTGGCTGCATGTTCTCTGCGACTGCGTCCTGATGGACGACGCTAGGGACCTCGCAGCAATGGGGGTGGTCGTGAGGGGAGGGACATTCGATGTGTCAGGGATGTTAGGGACACAGGACAGGTACAGGGTGGCGGAGGGGTTCGCGCTTGAGGCTTTCAGCAGGAGGATGAGGAGGCGGGAAGCCTGGGACGCCGGAGGGGGGTAGCTGCCCGACGTTGGTGAATGGTGTGCAAGCTGCATGAATGGTGATGTGTGCGGAACTAGGTGGGCGATGGGGTGAAAGAGCGGGAGTGAGTGGTATGAATCCTGAATGGGTGTGTGCAGGGGTAGATGGGGGTGTGCAGGATACCACCATGCTGCAGTGCTGGTTACTGCATACTCATCGGGCCAAGGGTGTGGAAGCTGGGCAGTACTGGACGGATTAGCTTCGTATTTTCCTAAGAGCCGTCTGGTGGAAGCATGGAAGTGGCGACTCCCCTTCCTTGGAGCTGGCGATACTTATGCCTGACTTGCACGAGTCTAATTAAGAAGCTGTTGGGGTTGGAGCGGCGGCACTGCTGTGCGTCGCCAGGGATGGTGGCGTCGGTGCTGCTGCCGCCCCCGCTCTGTATCAGCGAAGCCTCCACCAGAAGGCTAATCTGGTACTCCGTGGGGCTGACCGTACCCGGGGTATTTATACCCGGTCAGAGTTTGGGATGGTGCGCTGTGGTCTGCAGTACGCGCTATGGCGGAGGGCTTTGGTTTCAATAGGCACATGCTGCTCAGGGGTGCTATGCCACCTCCACGGGTGAGCTGCGTGACAATACAGCTCGGGTGCTAGCCTGCATAGCTAGTAGGGTTTTGGATAGTGACCCGCCCTCACCAGTGGGCCATAACCGGGCTTGCACCCGGGGACAGGGATCGCTCGGCAGCGAACTGGTAGTCTTAGCTTCGGCTCTGACGCGTCTGATTGAGCGTTATTTAATCCCTGTTTTTATGGTTTGCCGAATGTAGTGCCTAACGGCGGAACATTACTGACTTCGTGTCCCTATCTACTAAATTTGCGCAGTGGCGATATCGTAACCAATGGGTCAAACGGTATCGCATTATGCAGAGTTCACACTTGAGACATAAATTTAGGTACAGAGCGAAATTTAGAGAAAGTGTATTAGTTAGCATCATTCGCACCCTTATTGCACTGGGGAAACACTTCCCCGCAGTGACTTCGGATACGAATAGAAGGCGGCAAGGTTAGCCGAGCTGCTGGTAAACCTACGACGCGTAAGTTTCCTTCTTACGGCTAAGTACGCTCAGTGCTCTCATACCGCAGGCCGAATCCGTGCGCAGCACGGAGGAAGCCTGTGTAGGAAAGACTTTGTATAGTGCAGGCCACAAAAACCAGTCTTTCTGAAGACTACCAAACAAACGAGGATGGCCCCAACCAAGTCTGCCACGGAGGCTTGCAAGGCCATCCAAAAACATATCAAGACTCTAAGCCAACTTGTTGCTGAACTAAAAGGCAACATAGAGAAGAGCAAAAGTGGAAGCTCTAAGGCTGATAGGATCGCGAAGTCCATGGAAGAGACTATAGACCTGTTAAAAAGCGAGCTTGCCCCTATCCAAGCCGCTGCACCGATGGACCAGAAGCTCAATGACATCATGAGCAAGCTGGAAGAGACGAACAAACGGGCAAATGAACCTATTAAGGCAAGCTATAGCCATATTGTTGCGGCTGGCAAACCCGATGTCAGCCGAGCAATCAGGAACACAGCAAAGTTACCAGAAACATTCAGAGTGGTAATCTCCCCACTGGCAGACAACGAATCGTTGAAAACCAGTGAGGAAACAAAAATGAAATTGACAAAGACAATAAATCCGAAAGTGATCGGTTCAAGGCTGACAAAGTGGGTGAAAGTCAGCAATAAAAAGGTCATAATTGAGTCTTCATCCAAGAACGTTGAAAAACTTATTGGATCGAAGGAACTAAAGACCGCTGGACTAGTAGCTAAAGTGGCTGACAAATACAATCCGAGGGTCATTGTAAAATATGTACCCTTAACAAGTGACGCAGATCTAATCCAGGATATTGTTCGAGAGAACCCTGAGGTCACAAAAACAACAGATGTAAAACTTATGGAAAGACGGGCCCTAGAGGTCAAAAGTGGTTCCATGCGATATTGGAAGTCACTCCGCAAACACGCGCCTCATTCACACTAACGCAAGTGCACATTGGTGGTTGGGCATACTGTCGGGTTGAAGATCATGTCTCAATCCGCAGATGCTATAAGTGTCAAGGGTTCGGGCACACATCAGTGCACTGCAAAAGGGACGAGGAGTGTGGGCATTGCAGAGGGCTCCACGCATACAAGGACTGCACCAAAAAGGCTGAGCCTCCTAAGTGCATGAACTGTAAAAGAGACAACTCAAAGGAAATAGCGCACGCACCACGTAATCAAAACTGTCCACACTACAAGCGTAAACTGGCCGCCTCTTTGAAAAACATCAATTATGGTGCTTAAATCTATAAAGATGATCCAGGCAAACTTGCAAAACTCAAGACTGGCCACTCAGGAAGTAGTAAGTTTAGCGAGAAGAGATAAGATAGATATTTTGGCTCTTCAATAGCCATATAACTACCTTAACAAGCAAACCAACACTTACATGATACCTAACGTCCCCGACGCACAGGTAATATCTGTAAGTGACAAACAGTTCTTTGCGGCTATCTGTATTCTCAATCCTAATCTGAAAGCTCTAAAGATGGCCCAGTTTACCAACGAGTTTCAAGTTATATGCGAAATTACAAGTGGACAGACTGCGATCGTGGTGGGTTCCATATACTTTGCGCCAAGAAATAATATGGAAACTGACCTTGAGTTCTTCTCTAAAGCAACAGATGCACTCCATGGAGCACAACAGGTGTATTGTGCGACGCAAATGCCAAGTCGAATGTCTGGTACTCAGGCACCAACGATGACAGAGGTCGCAAGCTGTTGGAGTTCTTGATGGATAAGGACTTGTACTGCATTAACGAAGCTGGACAACCAAAGACCTTTAGTGGACCCAACGGTGAGAGTAACATTGGTGTTACAATCACCGGAGGTAACGCAATGCCTAATATTAATAAATGGGAAGTGAAGGTTGGCGTACTTACAAGCGACCATCGACCTATTCTATTTGAATATCTTGCCGATATTAAAACGCAGAACACAACCTCCGGATACATACTCAAGCATGGTAACTGGGAAGCTATTAGGCTCTGTCTGACAGATCTCATAAATCATATCGACTCCAGGCCCTGGGAACCGACCACAGAACGCATAGACTACATAGTTGATACACTAACTAGTGGCATACAGGCTATCCTGGATAGCTTTGTACCGAAACGTAGACTCTTTGCTGGCAGAGAAGATTGGTGGACTGAGAATCTTGAAAGACATAGATGCAAAGTCCAAAAGCTCAAACGCCTAGCGCAGCGAGCCAGAGACCAAGCAGACAGACGAGTACATGCCAACATCTATAGCGCAGCCCTTGCTGAGTATAAGAAAGAGGTCCAAAGGGCGCGTGATGCATCTTGGAAACGATTTGTTGAAGAGGATCTGAACGCTAACCCGTGGGGTGTTACTTACAAATTGGCTTGTTCCAAGAGTAAGAAAACGCCTCCACTAAGTAGCGTACACCTAGGCGATGGTCGGTATACTATAGACACTGAGTCGTCACTCAGGGCTATCCTTGATTCATTGATGCCCGACGACTCGGTAGATACCGACACTCCTGAGCACACAAATATTAGAAACATGAGTACAAATCTAACCACTGAAAGAACAGAGCTTCCAGAATTGACGGATGAGTTGATTATGGAACTCATTGGCTGCATTGGTAACAAGAAGGCTCCGGGTCTTGATGGTATCTTTGGGGCCTTCATTAAGAACACAGCAGATGTCCTCGCACACTTCTTGCGTAGGTTATTTGAAGATTGTCTGGGAATAGGGTATTTTCCCAAAGCCTGGAAGATAGGCAATCTTAAAATAATACCGAAGGGTGTCAATAGGGACTTAGCTGACCCCAAATCATACAGACCCATATCTCTCCTATCTGAGTTTAGGAAATTGTTTGAAAGACTGATAGTGCACTTGTTGCACAGGGACAGACCAGACTTTCACAATGAAAATCAATTTGGATTTGTGAAAGGAAAGTCGACAACGCAAGCCGTGAGTGAAATGATTAACTGGATCGAAAATTCAGAAGACAAGTACGTTACTGGTATTTTCCTTGATATATCTGGTGCATTTGACAACCTCTGGTGGCCTTGTGTCATTCAGAGGCTCAAAGACATCAACGTAAACTACCGCGTTCTGCAGGTATTGTATAGTTACCTGCAGAACAGGAACGCAATATACACTGTCAGAGACATCTCCGTCAGTAAGGACCTTTCCAAAGGGTGCCCGCAAGGCTCAGTCCTGGGCCCTTATTATGGAATACGGTGGTGGATACCCTCCTAGAGAATGTAGCAATTGAACGCACAAAAATAATCGCCTACGCAGACGATATACTGGTACTTGTTAGTGGCAACAGCCGAAACAGTTTGGAGCAGACCTAGTCAGAGTTGGAGGCTGGGCTAAGACAAACAAGCTGTCTTTCTCCGTAAAAAAGAGTAAGTACATGCTTCTCAAAGGCAAATTGAGCAGAGACCCCACGGTCAAACTCAATGGGTGTAATGTCAGACGAACACGCACATACAAGTACCTAGGTATTATTATCGATGACAGGCTTTTATTCACTGAGCACATCAACTGCATAGCTGATCGTGCCAGAGCTATATTTGCAACATTAAGGCGCTACATGAAACTAGGATGGGGACGTCCACCCGATGGTCTGGTTACTATATACCAGGGGGCAGTAGTGCCAATAGTCACGTACGGATGCACCATATGGGGGCATAAGGCTAGCCAAGCCAGGAATAAGTGGAAACTGACAAGCGTCACTGGCTTTTGTGGCAAAGTGATAACGGCTGCATACATGTCGGTCTCAAACGAGGCTGCTTGCGTGCTGGCCTCACTAATACCCTTAAATCTAGTAATAGAGGAAAAGGTTGCCAAAGCCAAACTAAGATCTGGCGAGTCAGTCACTCTTTATGGCAAAGGGATTAGCAAAGAAGATTACAATCTATCCAAACGAGACTGTTTAAGCACAATAAGGCGCACACTAGTTGACGAATGGCAGAGCGCGTGGGATGAGACTGAGAAAGGATCTGTCACGTACAAATTCCTACCTGACGTAAGTGAACAGCGCACTTTCCAACCGTGGTCGACAGATCTATCACAGGTCCTCACCGGACATGGCGAATTTGCCTGCCACCTCTTCAGGATTGGTAAGAGGAATGACCCGAATTGCCCTACGTGCAATGAGGTGGACGATCCAATCCACAGGGTCTACACGTGTCCTGACTTCGTCGATGAAAGAACGCTGGTTCAAGGACTGCTTACAAACTGGCCAGTTAATCCACCTGAACTTTTAGTTCAGCTGGAAGACGTGTTAACTCTAGAGAGTTTCACCAAACCTAGAGCAAGGTAGTAAGAAGATTCGTCATAATAGTGACGCGATGTACATAAGAACAATAACTCTAGAGATTACCACCAAAACTAGAGGAAGGTAGAAAGAGGACAAGTCATAATAGTGACGCAAAATGTAAATACGTGTATGTAAATAATAAGAGAACATGCGAGTGAAAGGCACAATCACTACGTCATGGCATAATATAATTTATGTTTTATAATTACTTAGTAGTAGTGAATTAATTATAAGTTAGTATGTAGTTAATATTGTAAACAAGGCACTGGAACTAGTTGGTAGGGGCTCGCCTCCTCGTGGTTAGGGACGGGAACTTCGCTTCGGCGATGCTGAGAAGCCCATTGTGTAATTAAGGCCTAGGAGGGTCAAAATACCTCCAAAATTGTATCTATTTGAACAATAAAGAGATTAAAGGAGCATGGGCGTAGGCCCATACTCCTCTCCTTTTTGTCCCTATCTACTAACTTTGCGCAGTGACGATATCGTAACCAATGGGTCAACGGGTAGAGTTCACACTTGAGACATAAATTTATGTACAGAGCGAAATTTAGAGAAAGTGTATTGGCTAGCATCAATCGCACCCTTATTGCACTGGGGAAACACTTCCCCGCAGTGACTTCGGAAACGAATAGAAGGCGGCAAGGTGAGCCGAGCTGCTGGTAAACCTACGACGCGTAAGTTTCCTTCTTACGGCTAAGTACGCCCAGTGCTCTCATACCGCAGGCCGAATCCGCGCGCAGCCCGGAGGAAGCCTGTGTGGGAAAAGGCTTTGTATAGCGCAGGCCACAAAATCAGTCTTTTTAAAGACTAAAAGCAATAAAGCAGGATGGCCCCATCCAAGTCTGCCACGGAGGCTTGCAAGGCCATCCAAAAACATATCAAGTCCTTGGGGCAACTTGTTGCCGACTTAAAAGCAAATATTGATAAGAGCAAGAATGGAAACACTAAGACGGACAGAATCGCCAAGTGCGAGAAAATTGAAGACTTGATAGAGGCATTAAAAAGCGAGCTTGCTCCTATCCAAGCCGTAGCTCCAATGGACCAGAAGCTCAATGAGATCATGAGCAAGCTGGATGAGACCAACAAAAGAGTAAGCGAACCTACTAAGGCTAGCTACAGCCAGATTGCCGCATCTGGTGCCCCCGGTGTTGCGAGGGCCATAAGGCAACAACATAATAAGCCAGAGACTTTTAGGGTTGTAATCACTTCCAATGCTGACAACGAGGCCATTAAAGCCAGTGAAGACACTAAGGCCAAACTCACATCAAGTATCAAGCCACACGAAATCGGCTTCCGAGCTTATAAAGTTGTCAAGTTAGGCAACAAAAGAGTAATTATTGAGTCCTCGTCCAAGGAAGTTGAAAAACTCATTGGATCAAAGGATCTCAAAGAGGCCGGACTGGTGGCCACGTTGGCCGGTGAAATATGTACCTGCTGAGACAAGTGACGAAGACTTAGTCCTGGATATTGTTCGTGAGAACCCAGAGGTCACGAAACAAACAGATGTAAAGATGATTGGAAAAATGGGCCCTAGAGGTGGAAAGTGGTACCATGCTATATTAGAGGTGACGCCGCAAACCCGCACAGCTTTAGCCAAAACACAGTTACACGTTGGTGGTTGGGCATACTGCAAAGTGGAAGATCATGTCTCCATGCGCAGATGTTTTAAGGGTCAAGGGTTCGGACACACATCGGCGAACTGTAAAAGAGGCGAGTCGTGCGGTCACTGCGGTGGAGCCCATGCATACAAGGACTGCACCAAAAAAGCAGAGGCACTTATGTGCATTAACTGCAAAAGGGACAACATGAAAGATGTAGCGCACCCAGCGCGAGACCAGAAATGCCCACACTACACACGCTAATTGGACGCTTTTGTTAAAAACATCAATTATGGTGCTTAAAGCTATGAAAGTTATTCAAGCAAACTTGAAAAACTCAAGACTGGCTACTCAAGAGTGCATAAGTTTAGCGAGAAGAGAAAAGATAGATATTTTGGCTCTCCAAGAGCCATATAACTACCTAAATAAGCAATCTAATACTTACGTTATACCTGGTGTCTCCGACGCACAGATATTATCAGTAAGCGACAAGAGATTCTTTGCGGCTATCTGTATTCTCAATCCTAATCTGAAAGCTCTTAAGATGGTTCAGTTTACCAACGAGTTTCAAGTAATTTGTGAGATAACAAGTGGGCAATCTGCAATCGTGGTGGGATCCATATATTTTGCGCCAAGGAATAATATGGATACGGACCTTGAGTTCTTCTCGAGGGCCGTCGATGAAATTCATGGAACACAACAGTTGTATTGCTGCGACGCAAATGCCAAGTCGGATGTCTGGTTTTCAGGCACCAACGATGACAGAGGTCGCAGCCTGTTGGAATTTTTAGTTGGGAAAGACTTGTATTGCAATAACGAAGCTGGACAACCGAAAACCTTTAGTGGATCAAACGGTGAGAGTAACATTGATGTTACAATCACCAGTGGAAACGCACTACCTAATGTAAGTAAGTGGGTGGTGAAAGTTGGCGTAATAACGAGCGACCATCGACCTATTCTGTTCGAATATCTTATCGATATGAAGACACAGAGCAGAACCTCTGGTTATATACTCAAGCATGGAAACTGGGAAGCTATAAGGCATAGTCTGAGAGACCTCATCAACCACATTGATTCCCTGCCCTGGGGACCAACCAGAGAATGCATAGACTACAAAGTAGAGGCCTTAACGGAAGGCATACAAGCTATCCTGGATAGCTTTGTACCGAAACGTAGACTCTATGAAGCCAGGGAGGATTGGTGGAATGAGAATCTCGAAAGACACAGACGCAAAATTCAGAAGCTAAAGCGCTTGGCGCAGCGTGCTGCGGACCAAGCTGACAGACAGGTACATGGCCGAAATTATAGCGCAGCCCTTGCTGAGTATAAGAAAGAGGTCCAAAGGGCGCGTGATGCATCCTGGAAACGATTCGTTGAAGAGGATCTGAACGCTGACCCGTGGGGCGTTACCTACAAGCTTGCTTGTTCCAAGAGTAGGAAAACGCAGCCACTAAGTACATTACACCTAGGTAATGGTCGTTACACAAGTGACACTGAGTCGTCACTCAGGGTGCTGTTAAACACTCTGATGCCTGACGATTCGGTAGATACTGACAGCCCCGAGCATACGAACATTAGAAACATGAATATCAATCCAACCACAGATAAGACAGAGCTTCCAGAATTGACGGATGAGCTGATCATAGAACTTATTAGCCGTATTGGTAACAAGAAAGCTCCGGGTCTTGATGGTATCCCCGGGGCTTTTATTAAGAACTCAGCAGATGTACTCGCACACTTCTTGCGTAGGTTATTTGAAGATTGTCTGGGAATAGGGTACTTTCCCAAAACCTGGAAGATAGGCCATCTGAAAATAATACCGAAGGGTGTCAATAAGGACTTAGCTGATCCAAAATCTTACAGACCCATATCTCTCCTATCTGAGTTTGGGAAACTGTTTGAAAGGTTGATAGTGCACTTGTTGCACAGAGACAGACCAGACTTTCACAATGAAAACCAGTTTGGATTTGTGAAAGGAAAGTCTACTACACAGGCTATGAGCGAAATGATCAGCTGGATCGAAAATTCGGAAGACAAATATGTTACAGGTATTTTCCTGGATATATCTGGTGCATTTGATAACCTCTGGTGGCCTTGTGTCATCCAGAGGCTCAAAGACATCAACATTAACAACCGCGTCCTGCAGGTACTGTATAGTTACCTGCAGGACAGGAACGCAATATACACTGTCGGAGACATCTCCGTCAGAAAGGACCTTACAAAAGGGTGCCCGCAAGGATCAGTCCTGGGGCCCCTATTATGGAATATAGTGGTGAACACCCTCCTGGAGAATGAATCAGTTGAACGCACTAAAGTAATCGCTTATGCAGACGATCTATTGGTACTTGTAAGTGGTAACAGCCGGAACATCCTAGAGCAGACCGCAGGGGAAGCTCTAGGTAGAGTTGAAGGCTGGGCAGAGACGAATAAGTTGGCTTTCTCTATGAGAAAGAGCAAGTATATGCTCTTGAAGGGCAAATTGAGCAGAGACCCCACGGTCAAACTCAATGGTTGTAATGTCAGACGCACAAGCTCATACAAGTACCTTGGTATTATAATAGATGATAAGCTTTTATTCACTGAGCACATCAACTATGTTGTTGATCGTGCCAGAACCATATTTGTAACATTAAGGCGATACATGAAACTAGGATGGGGACGTCCACCCGAAGGTCTGGTAACTATATATCAGGGTGCAGTAGTGCCCATAGTCTACACTGAAGGAATCAGCGTGTCTTCCCTGGCCGAAAGGTCCGGGTAACCCGCTGAACCTCCTTCGTGCTAGGGATTGGGGCTTGCAATTATTCCCCATGAACGAGGAATTCCCAGTAAGCGCGAGTCATAAGCTCGCGTTGATTACGTCCCTGCCCTTTGTACACACCGCCCGTCGCTACTACCGATTGAATGATTTAGTGAGGTCTTCGGACTGGTACGCGGTGATGTTTCGACATTACCGATGTCGCTGGGAAGATGACCAAACTTGATTATTTAGAGGAAGTAAAAGTAAGTAAGTAAAAGTCGTAACAAGGTTTCCGTAGGTGAACTGCGGAAGGATCATTAACGTTTATATTATATTATATTATATTATATTATATTATATTATATTATATTATATTATATTATATATATATATATATATATATATATATATATATATATATATATAGATGTAGATCTGCAAAGTCTTTGTTACATAGACTATAAAAAATGCATAATATATTAATATATGTACATCGTGCTTGTTGTTCTGTTATACATATTATGAACATACATATGTGCGATGTACAAACACTAAAATATATCCCTATATTAATATTGGTATTATTTTGTATTATTTACAATATTAATATTATATTGCTTAATACATGAGGAAAAGCATGTTTGGATATATATATATATATATATATATATATATATATATATATATACATATATTTGCAAATATATTGTTTGGGTTCCTACGTTACACTTCTATGTTTAAAAAGTATATATACAAACATACGATACACCACACAAGATTTATTGGTTTTAATTTACTTTTATTAATGTTATTTTTAATAGAAGTGAAAGTTTATATTCTTGTGTTGTATGTTACATATATTTTATCCACAAGATTTAGTATTTAACTAACTTTTATTTTTAATATAAAAGTCGGAGTTGGTATTCTTGTGTGTAAAATGTGTGTGTGGTTGAATATTAGTTTTCATGAAAATGATATAATTCTACTAACCACACACACCCAATATATTCTTTCTAAACACAACACCAATGTATCATTTTGTTTTTGAATACAGTTTGGTATATTGTACGTATATACTGGCGCACAAGATTTGTTATTTAACTAACTTTTATTTTTATTATAAAAGTCGGAGTTGGTATTCTTGTGTGTAATGTGTGTCTGGTTATATATTAGTATTCATGAAAATATATATATATATATATATATATATATATATATATATATATATATATATATATATAAAGTAATGTATGTAATTCTAATTATCACACACACCCAATGTATATACGTATATATTTTATGCACAAGATTTGTTATTTAACTAACTTTTATTTTTAATATAAAAGTCGGAGTTGGTATTCTTGTGTGTAATGTGCGTGTGTTTGTATATTAGTATTTATGAAGATGATGTAATTCTAATAACCACGGTGTTCAGAATATTATTCACATTTAATTTATCTATTATTCATGTTTAATGTAATTTATCTAGTATTCACTGAAAAACTTAATAATAACACGAAACCATGAAAACATTTTTGTAATATATTCAATTTATTGATTAATGTCAATGTGTAAGTGTCAATAAAGAATCCATTCATTTGTATTGTACGTTGTATTATTTTAAAAGTGTAACAAGATATTCAGTCCCGCACAAGAAGATCCAGTACATCCGGTACATTTAATGGTCCTTCGAGCCGGATTTGTGCTGCGCAGGAAGAAACCATAAGTATCTTTTACATTTTTCTAAATAACATTTTCAAAAGTGCTTTCCAACTACGCGTGTGGAAAGAAAAAATCACAAATCAAAGAACCCAACTTCATTTGCGGGTTACCTCAAGTGTTTTAGTTTAGTGACAACTACTACATTTGATCATCATTATTCATCATGCCCAATGTAACGAAAGACAAGCAGTTAATGCAGCAGCGAGATTCTGCAAAACAGTCAGTTGAAAGAACACATGAATTTGCAAAACAGATAAAAGACTCAGAATCTATTGAAAAAATCCACATTAGAAAGGTCAAATTAGATGAATTTTGGCAAAAATATGACAAAGCTCAAAGTGAATTAGAAGTAATCGACTATGAGGCAAACAAGAAAGACAGAGTAGAATTCGAGACAATTTACTATGACACAATGGCAGAACTAGACAAAATCATTAAATTACGTGCGACTACTGAATCTTTAACACCAACTAATGATACAGTAAAATTAACTAATAATACAATTGAAAGCAAATTAAATTTACCACAAATTAACATTCCAAAATTTGGTGGCAACTATGAACATTGGCTAGGTTTTTATGATCTATTCAAGAGTTTAATTCACGACAATCAAAATCTTTCAAACATTGAAAAATTTTATTATTTAAAAGGATCGTTAAAAGACGAATCCCTGAAAATTATAGAATCTGTAGCAGTTAGTTCAGAAAATTATGCAGTAGCCTTCAAATTATTAACTGACAGATACAATAACAAGAATTATATAATAAATATCCACATTAAACTTCTTTTTGAGATTCCAAATGTTGGAAAAGACAATGTCACAGGATTGAGACAACTAACAACAGACACTAGACAACATATTAGATCATTACAATCACTTGGTTTGCCGGTAAAAGATTGGGACATTCTTGTCATATACATTTTATGTCAAAAACTTGATTCAGCCACTAGATCACAATGGGAATTGAAAAAAGAATTGAAAAAATTGCCTACTTTGGAAGATTTTCTAAATTTCATTGATCAAAGATGCTTTTCTTTGGAAGCTGTCACATCAGAAAAGGTACAAAAAGTCAGTCATGTCACATTTCAATCAAATTTAAATAATGCATGTAAATTATGCCATGAAAAACACAATCTATTCAACTGTGATAAATTTCTACAGAAAAATATACAGGATAGAATTTCAACAATTAAATCATTAAAGGTTTGCTTCAATTGCCTTAAACCAGGTCACTCATCAAAAGCTTGTACAGTTGGAAATTGCAGAAAATGTACAAGAAAACATAATACACTCATTCACCAAGAAAATTAAAAACATGAATTACGAAATGAAAATAGTTCATCCACAATCAAAACAACACATCACATTTCAAAAGAAGAACAATCACAAGTAATACTAGCCACAGCAGTTATTAATATCAGAGATAAAGAATCCCAATGGCAGCAATGCAGAGTACTTTTAGACAGTGCAGCACAATCGAACTTTGTTACATCGTCACTCATTAAAAGACTAAACTGCAATTCAAAATCAATAAATCTACCAATCAAAGGAATCAGTCAGATTCAAACTAATATTAATAGAAGTGTAGAATTAGATATTTCATCAACTGTCACACCATATAATCAGAAATTAGAATTTCTTGTCTTAGACAAAATCACTGTCAATTTGCCAACATCATATATTGAAAGAAAACATCTGAAACTTCCACCAGTTCCACTAGCAGATCCACATTTTGAAGAACCAAGACAAATTGATATGCTCATCGGAGCTGAAGTATATTTCGAATTGTTAATGCAAGAACAAATAAAACTTGGCAAAGGACTTCCAATACTACAAAACACTAAACTAGGCTGGATTGTGACTGGAAAAGTAAAAAACACAGAGAAAAACAATAGTAAATTATGTTATTTTACAATAAATGCAGACATCAACAAACAAGTAGCAAAATTTTGGGAAATCGAAGAATGTCAATCAACCAAACATCTGTCAAAAGAAGAGCAGAACTGTGAAGATCATTTTACAAAAAACACTCAACGAGATTCTTCAGGCAGATTTGTTGTTAGACTTCCTTTTAAACAAGAAGATGACTTATTAGGAAATTCGTACAAAATGGCTGAGAAGAGATATTTTCAACTAGAAAGAAAACTTAAAGCAAATTCTGCAGTAAAACAAGAATACATCAAATTCATGAATGAATATCTAGAACTTCAACATATGAAACTAGATGATAAAGAGGATAAAGAAAAAGGTTTTTATTTACCACATCATGCAGTACTGAGGCCATCCAGTTTGTCAACAAAACTTCGTGTAGTATTCGACGCATCAGCTAAATCGAGTAATGGTAAATCACTAAATGACATTTTGATGGTCGGACCAAAAATTCAAGAAGATATATTTGCAATTTTGACAAGATTTCGACTTCATAACATAGTTATTTCAGCAGATATAGAAAAAATGTATCGACAAGTCCTCGTCAGTGATGAAGATACTCATTTTCAAAAAATTTTGTGGCAAAATAATGAAAATGAACCACTAAAAACTTATCAACTTAAAACAGTAACATACGGCACTGCTTCAGCTCCATATCTAGCCATACGAAGTCTCTATCAAATTGGAGAAGATGCTAAAACAACGTTTCCTCGAACAGCAGAAATTATAAAAAAGGATTTTTATGTAGATGATCTTCTTACAGGAGCAGCTACTTATGAAGAAGCTTTGGCTATAAAGAACGAATTAAATTTATTACTAGAAAAAAGAGGATTTATATTAAGAAAATGGTTATCGAATAATTCTGAACTACTAAGGGATATCGCAATTTCTACACAAAATACTGATGAAATTATGCTGCTAGATTCACATCAAACAGTAAAAACTTTAGGTTTGCTGTGGAATGCAAACGAAGATTGCATACAATACAAAGTAGAAATGAATAAAAAACCAGCAACAACTAAACGACAAATTCTTTCACAAATCACCCAAGTATTTGATCCATTGGGATTGGTTGGACCAATAATTATGAAAGCTAAATTAATCATGCAACAATTATGGCTGCTAAAAACAGACTGGGATGATAAAGCATCATCAAGTATTATTAATGAATGGAATAAATACCACAAAGAATTATTATCATTGAATAATTTATTTATTCCACGTCTTTTATTAATAAATAATGTAACAAGAATTGAACTGCACGGCTTTTGCGATGCATCTGAAAAGGGATATGGTGCCTGTATTTACATTAGATCAACGAATGCTAACAATCATCACAAAGTGCAACTTATCTGTTCAAAAACAAGAGTTGCTCCTCTAAAAACCGTCTCTTTGCCAAGACTTGAACTATGTGCAGCTCTTTTATTATCAGAACTTTATGAAATTACATGTCAAGCATTAAATTCAAAATTTAACAAAATAATTTGTTGGACAGATTCAACTATAACACTTCACTGGATTAAAACTGCACCTAATAATCTTAAAACATTTGTAGCAAACAGAGTTACAAAAATCCAAACATTTACAAATAATTATGAATGGAGATACGTGAGTTCTCAAGACAACCCTGCAGATCTAATTTCTCGAGGATGTTTAGCTACTCAACTTATGAAATCGACTCTTTGGTGGAATGGACCACATTGGTTAAAAAACGATGAAACTGACTGGCCTACGAATGATGTGCAAATAAACGCAACAAAATTAAGTAAAGAAATTTTAGAAACTAAAACCAATGAGATTGCTGTGCATATCGCTGTGAATGATATGGATCTTTTTAATAAATTTTCATCATTTCAAAAACTTCAAAGGACAGTTGGATATATTTGTAGATTTGTAAACAATACAAGGAAGAAGAATGACAAACAAACAGGAACTCTCACGATCTACGAAATCAACCAAGCTGTTAAATGTTTAGTAAAACTAGCACAACAACAAGTTTTTGCAAAAGAAATTGAAAATTTGAAAAATGGAAAGCCAATTCAAAATGACAGTAAATTAAAATCATTATATCCATTCTTGGACGAAGACAACATATTGAGAGTTGGAGGAAGACTTGAAAATTCTAAACTATCATACAATCAAAAACACCAAATATTACTACCACCAAAACATAAATTCACAAATTTACTCATACAAAATGAACATGTTCGCTTATTACATGCACAAACACAAAACCTATTAAACAGTATCAGACAAAAATACTGGCCAATTAACGCAAGAAACACAATAAAACACATAATAAACAATTGCTTAATATGTTTTAGACTAAAAGCTTCTGCCCAACAGCAACTAATGGGTAACTTACCAAAAACCCGAATTCAAACATCTAGACCATTTCTAAACACTGGTGTAGATTATGGAGGCCCTGTCAACATTCGCAAGACTCGAAATTCTACACAAAAAGGGTACATTGCTTTATTCATCTGCATGGCCACAAAAGCAATACATTTGGAACTAGTAACCAGTCTTTCTACGCCAGCCTTCGTAGCAGCACTAAGAAGATTCGTTGCTAGAAGAGGCAAATGTCTAAATATATATAGCGACAACGGCACGAATTTTCGAGGGGCAGAAAAAGAATTGCAGCAACTCATCTCCAAACAAGTTCATCAAAAGAAGATGTCCGAATTTGCAACACTAGACGGTATTCAATGGCATTTCCTACCTCCATCATCTCCTCATATGGGAGGATTATGGGAAGAAGGTATGAAAACCATCAAATCACACATTAAAAGAGTCATCGGTGAAACAATCTTAAGTTTCGAAGAGTACTACACATTATTGACCCAAATAGAAGCTTGTGTTAACTCAAGACCTTTAACACCCATCTATGATGATCATCAAAACTTTGATGTTTTAACCCCTGCTCACTTCCTAATCACAGAACCACTAACTTTATTACCAGAACCAGATTTAACAGAAATGCCAATGAACCGTTTGACAAGATGGCAAGTAATACAACAAAAAAATCAACATTTTTGGAAACGGTGGTCTGTAGAATATTTACACAACTTACAGCAAAGAACAAAGTGGACAAAAGACGAAAAGAACATACAAATTGGAACAATGGTACTTGAAAAAGATGATCGACTATCACCCTCACGCTGGAAAATAGGCCGTGTATTAAATGTTCATCAAGGCTCGGACGGAAAAGTTCGAGTAGTAACAATAAAAACTACAAATGGAATTTTCAAACGCCCTATAACAAAACTGTGTATTTTACCATTTGAAAAATGATCTATTTCGAAATTTTTATTTCAAGGTGGGCGGAATGTTCAGAATATTATTCACATTTAATTTATCTATTATTCATGTTTAATGTAATTTATCTAGTATTCACTGAAAAACTTAATAATAACACGAAACCATGAAAACATTTTTGTAATATATTCAATTTATTGATTAATGTCAATGTGTAAGTGTCAATAAAGAATCCATTCATTTGTATTGTACGTTGTATTATTTTAAAAGTGTAACAAGATATTCAGTCCCGCACAAGAAGATCCAGTACATCCGGTACACACGGTACACACCCAATATATTCTTTCTAAACACAACACCAAATGTATCATTTGGTTTTTAAATATAGTTTGGTGGTATACGATACGTAATTATAATGTGTTGTGTACAACATAGAATATTATGTTACGGAAGGGTAACGGGTGTATATGTTTGATATTATGCGAAAGCTTTATCTTACAATTACCTCGTTATTCGCGGGTCGTAAAGGATATCTGTCGCCCAAACCAATATGCGTTATAATGTGAAAAGACAAAATATTATTATTTATTATATATGTATTATATATATATATTTTGTTTTATGGTGGTTCGCAGACAAATCTATGCAATTTAGAATACGAATGATATATTGTTATACTGAAGCAGTGCTCGTTTCTGAGAACGATGAAAAAATTATGATAAGTACAGACTGTGTGTCACCACTATATCATAATCCACATACTGTGTGTGTGTTGGCGTTGTTCGTGTTTAAGTGCGGCACCATTAGGTTAACATATTGAGTTTGTATTCGCATAGTAGAATGAATAAAACATTTATTGTATACCAAAAATATCACGTATGTATCTTAATTAATATTGTTGGTATTATTTATTAAAACTTGTGAGTATTATATGGGTATTATGTTTCTATTATTTTTATTTCGACAATGTTTTAATAAAAATTTGGAGTTCCACATATCGTGAATTATTATTTTTGCGTATATTTTTTATAGATCACCCTGAACATTGGATCACTTGGTTCGCAGATCGATGAAGAACGCAGCTAATTCCGCGTCAACTTGTGAACTGCAGGACACATGAACATTGATATTTCGAACACACATTGCGGTCTTGGGATACTATTTCCAGACCACACCTGACTGAGGGTCGTGTTCTATATTTGAACAAGACTGATTGTGTTTGCTCACAATCGATTTTGGAGTTATCAGTTCTTTCTTTTTTGTTAAGAAATGTACTCTTAAATATGTTACAAGTGTTATTGGTAAAGTATGTATCACACCATATACAATTAATTTTGTTTTATGTGTGTGTATATATTTACTGAACCATACACGAAGTATATATTAATAATGAATAAATCTAATGTGTATATAATTTTTGGTGTTTGTTGTTTATACAGAAATCGTTTCTTTCGTTGAACACATACATTAAAAATGGGATGTGTATTATATATAAAATACACACATTTTGGAAGGATCCGAGACTTGTTGATTTTTATATCAATCTGTTGTTGAAGGTGAAAGACATTATTAAAATAATGTGTGTTGTTACAATATCCCAATTTATATATGTATAAATATGTATGTGGAAAGAGTTTGCGATATTATGTATTTCACATTCACAAAATTATTATTTGGTATTATATATAGATTTATTCATAATAAAATGACTAAATATAGATGTATATTATTTTTATAAATCGTACATATTATATATGTATATTTATTAAATATCCTTTTGGTTTTATAATTTTGTTGGTATTAGGATTTTAATATATATATATATATATATATATATATATATATATATATATATATAAATAATTATTTAAATTTTTTCGTGTTGACCTACAACTTAACCCTTCCTGAGTGTCTGATATTTTGTGTTTAAAATTACTTACTTCTCCCGGCTCCTTTCTTTATGTCATTGTTCTATATTGTCCCCCTCCTATCATATTTGAACAAATTACTTTTATATTTGATGCTATTGAGTGTCTACTACCACTCTTAAACAATAAGTTTTTGATAATTGGTGATCTCAATATCGCAAATCTGATAAATAAAATTCTTTCTCCCTCTTTCAATAATAATATTACAAATGCTTTCGAAAATTTCTTAACATTTTTAAATGCCGTACAGTTTAATCGCATCACGAATATAAACGATAGAATACTTGATGTTGTTGTTTCCAATGTATCATGCTCTGTCGCACATCATATATATCCGCTGGTTGATGAAGATCGTTTACACCCAGCCCTGTTTGTAACACTACATTTTTCCAGTACTAGTCAGCTCAATTGCGCTACTATTAGTAATTCGACGACTACATATTACAATTTTCGAAAAGGAAACTATGACTTATTATATCAGCTATTAATGGAAGCTGATTGGAACGATATTTATTTAATTCCTGATGTTGATAAGGACTTTGAGAGATTTTATGACATACTGTACAATATCATGGATAAATGTGTTCCAAAAGTAAAGCCTAAATACTCTTCCTATCCTCCGTAGTTTAATAACAACATTATAAAAAACTTAAAGCTAAAATATAAACATCATAAGTTATATATGACCAATGGAGATAGAAAATATCTCACTGAATTTAAAAGATTACGTGCTTCAATTAAAAAAGATATCAATATTGCACATACAAAATATATATCGGATATGGAAAACCAAATTCTTTCTGATCCAAATAAATTTTGGTCTTTTATTCATAATAAAAAACATTCGTCTCGAATTCCGGGATGTATGCATTTGGACAATAAAAGTTATAACAGTACTACAGAAATTGTTGAAGGTTTTGCTGATTATTTTTCTAAAGTCTATACTAATGATTCGGTTCACCCTGAAGAAATAATAACTCATAATAATATAGATACTACATTAATTTCAGCCATCTCTGAAGATGATATAACGTGTGGGATAAAATCTCTTAAACCATCTTGTAATCCTGGTCCTGATTATCTTCCATCTTATATTCTCAAAGCCTGTTCTTCTATATTTCTCAAACCCTTACACTATCTTTTTAACCTTTCCATTTCGCAAAACATATATCCTACTTGTCTTAAACAATCTTTTATAGTACCCATACTCAAATCAGGCGATGCAACTAACATTTCCAATTACCGTCCAATAGCTATTTTGTCCAACATTTCAAAGGTTTTTGAATCCATCATCTTCAAGTATATTTATAAATCCGTTCATAATCAATTATCAGTTCATCAACATGGATTTATTAAAGGAAGGTCAACAACTACCAACCTTATGAACTTTACAGAATTTACACTAAACTCATTACATGACAACACTCAAGTAGATGTTGTTTACACGGATTTTTCGAAAGCATTTGATCGTATTAATCATAAAATCTTACTTCATAAAATAAACACTAACTTTCAATTTTCTACTGATCTTCTTCTTCTTCTTTCCTCCTACCTCAGTAATCGTGTAATGTCTGTTACTTACAATAATTACAAATCTAAACCCTTTACCCCCACTTCTGGTGTTCCTCAAGGTTCAAACTTAGGTCCCTTATTATTTTTACTATTTATTAATGACATTGTCAATTCAGTTCAGCACTCTCATATTTTGTTATATGCAGATGACATAAAGGTATATAAAACTATTAATTCCATTGAAGATTCCAAGCTCTTGCAGGCTGATATCAATAACATTTTAGCTTGGTCTTTAACCTCTAAGTTGTTTTTCAATTACAGTAAATGCAAAATCATGAGCTACTTTGTTAAGAAGTCTGTTTACACCATTGATTACAAAATGGATAGCCATGATCTTGAAAGAGTTACTCAATTCAAAGATCTTGGAGTCATATTTGATGAAAAATTAAACTTTGCCACTCACATAATTCATACTGTCAAATCATCATACAGAAGTCTGGGTTTTATAATCCGAAGTACTCAGTTCTTCACTAATATTTCTACTTTGAAGAAGCTATATTTCTCTTTTGTCACAACAAAACTTGAATATTGTCTTCAAGTTGGGAGTCCAATCTATAATAAATATCAATGTATACTTGAGTCTGTTCAACGAAAATTTGTGAAATTTTGTTATTTCAAACTTCATAGACGGTATCCCAGTTTTGAAACTGACTACAACATCTTACTTACAGAAATTAATATAGTCTCACTCAATAAGCGGAGAAAAATTCAGTTATCTCTATTTTTGTATAAAGTTTTACATTGCATCGTGAATGATCCAGTTATACTTGCGAAAATACCAATATATGTTCCTAGACATAATTCTCGTATTAAAAGAACCTTTCACTGCAGTATAGCGCGTACTAACTATGAATTAAAATCACCAGTTAGAATGTTATGTGAAAATTTTAATACCCTGCCACATTACATTGACATCTTTTTTGGCTCGTTCGTGAAGTTTAAGAATGCTGTATGTTGTTACTATGAGGTATAATGGTTCAAATAATTATTTTGTTATATGTGTGCTATGAAAACCAATATTATATTTATTTTGTTATTACATTGCTACTTGTGCTAATGAAGGTATTTTTATTGCTTTTTTATATAATCTACCTGTAATTGGGATATTACATCCTGTAGGTCAGATTGATAATAAATAAATAAATAAATAAATAAATAAAAAAACTATATTTGTGGCAATTAATTGTTTATACAATTATATTATTATTATTTGTATTATATATATATATATATATATATATATATATATATATATATATATATATATATATATATATATATATATATAATTGTATAAGAAATGTTGGTATTATTATGTGTATTATTGTATTATTTTGTATACACCCATCGGGAGAAAGGGAATCTGGTTCCTATTTCAGAACCCGGCAGCGGAACCGTTTAAAATGTCGGACCCTCGTAAGAGGTTTCGTCGGGGTAACCCAAAGTGACCTGGAGACGCCGTCGGGAGATCCGGGGAGAGTTTTCTTTTCTGTATAAGCGTTCGAGTTCCCTGGAATCCTCTAGCAGGGAGATAGGGTTTGGAACGCGAAGAGCACAGCAGTTGCGGCTGTGTCCGGATCGTCCCCTCGGACCTTGAAAATCCAGGAGAGGGTCACGTGGAGGTGTCGCGCCGGCTCGTACCCATATCCGCAGCAGGTCTCCAAGGTGAAGAACCTCTAGTCGATAGAATAATGTAGGTAAGGGAAGTCGGCAAATTGGATCCGTAACTTCGGAATAAGGATTGGCTCTGAGGATCGAGACGTGTCGGGCTTGGTTGCGAAGTGCATTTCGGTTAACGTGCCGGGCCTGGGCGAGGTGATTTGTTGTATCATCGTGGTGTGTCCTTAAACACATGCCATGTGGTGGTAGTATTGATCCGAGTTCGGTCCCGTGCCTTGACCTCCCATGGAACTTCCTTGCTGCAAGGCCTCGCGAGTACGATGGTATGCTTGCATATCAGCCGTTCGGAGTGTCCTTTTCGGCCGTCATTTAACGATCAACTCAGAACTGGCACGGACCAGGGGAATCCGACTCCCGGTATATATATTAGAACAAAGCATGAAGCCAAACAAAAGGCGTCCTACACGCTTACCTATTGTTTTTAGAGAAAAATGCTTCAAATGTTTTTTATAGAGCGCAATGATCTTCACATTTTTTATTTGACAAGTTTTGACCTTGGAGCAATTGTTTTTAAGATACCCCCTGCTAACTTCATTATTTGATATCGGATGGGTTCAAGATAAACCTCGTTGGATAAACGGCGGGAGTAACTATGACTCTCTTAACTTTGCGCAGTAGCGATATCGTAACCAATAGGTGGTTACGTGCACTTGTTTTACATACGTATATTTTTCTGAAGACCATACCTAGAAACAGACTTTTTTCCACTAATATATTGATTAAAGTTAAGGGTATTGGTAACAGGCATCATTTATGGTTTTCAAAAGCCGTCTTTTTAGAGACGCGTTAAACACAAAAGCACCTCTACTATACAGACGAACCACCTCCCCGAGGTCCATTCGTCCACGAACAAAGGCATACTAGGCAACCCGATTGTAAGGGACCGTTACAAAGTTATAAGTTCCTTCGACGGCTAAGTACCACTGTGTAGTTCGACCTGATTGTGGAATCCGGAGACATACCGACGGAAGCAGTCAGTTCTCGAGGCTTTTATGTGTGTTTATGTACGACGCTAAGCCTCCGAGCCGCGATCATTTGTTTTAGTAAAATATACATTACAGGTATTGTAACTGCCTGGTTACCTCGCCACATTATCTGCAAAGTAATCCGTGAGCTCAGATATTGCAATCCAGCACTTTTTTAAAGCGGAGAGAATTTCCTGTTGCTGCTGGGCTTACCATAACAGGATTGGACATTCACTAGAAGCTGGCATAAGACCTGCCATAGTCATATCGTACCCGAACGCCTGTGTACGCTACTAGGGTTTCTAGTTTTACTTGTGAGAGGTTGAAGCAAAATGGGGGTACCATGTACCGACTGCGGAAGGGTTCTCAGTTCTGAGGCCAATCTGCGTCGCCACAAGGTTAAGTCATGCAAGGGTGGTGACTTCTTCCCCAAATGTAAGGTCGTGTATCAGACGCTACAAAGCCTGAATCAACACCGGCGATTGGCGCATCCAGTAAGTTACAACAGCGAAATGAGGCGGAGGGTTTAGGGGGCAACCGCAAAAGGCGGTGGACAGAACTGGAAGTCCTACAGCTAGCTCGGCTAGAGGTAGGCTTCTCAGGCACAATTACGCAAATGAACAACTACTTCGCCTCCAAACTTTCACGCACTGTGGACTCAATCAAAGCCCGTCGTAAAAATGTTGCTTACAAGAGGCTAGTCGAGTCAGAACGACTAGCCCTTGAGCAAAAGAATGCACGAGCTGCTGTAGAACCCACCCATCAGAATAGCGATGATAAGGATGGGTTCGCAACTCCCCCGTCCAGTCCGAAGGGCTATCAGTTAAGCCTTCGGCCGTCAACGGGCGTGCAGTACCACCTTGAACCCAGCGTAATGGAGGGCTCGGATGGTGTCGATATGAGTATCGGCGCCTCCGTTCACTGTCCCGCCATTGAAACCGAAAGCCAACGGAACAATATGTCGATGTCTAACAACCCCAAGGGATCACCGTCCGCACCCGTTGGCTACGATGAGAACATAGAACGAGATCCCGTACGGGAGTTTGCGCAGTGGCGATATCGTAACCAATGGGTGGTTACGTGCAAAATATTTGACGTATGCTTTTCAGCTCTTGTATTGCTTTTTGTATTATAATATCTCAAACCAAGGTCTTAAGCACCAAAATTTTTTTATCATTCCAAAACTTAGTTGAAAGCAACTTTATGGGTATAGAGCCAACACTGTTGCTAAATAGTGAAAAACATACGCTGAACTATGCACCTCTGCTGTACGGGCGAACCACCTCCCCGAGGTTCATTTGTCCACGAACGAAGGCTTACTAGGTACCCTATTGCACGGGGCCGTTATAAAGTTATAAGTTCCTTCGACGGCTAAGCACAACCGTACAGCTCGACCGGATTTGCATGTTTAGAAGCATAGCTAAACGAGCTCTTCCGACCGCAAGGCATTCTGTGTTAGTTCATCGCCGTATCGTTACGACGTCTGCTTTTATTTATTTCTGCGCGGCCACTCTGCCTACGAGACGCCACTTTAGTTGCGAAGTAACTTGTGGAGCCAGATACAATATGTGTGGTCCAAGTTGATTACGGGGAGGACACTTCGTACCTCCCCATGACCAAAGAGGAGATAGGCGAGGTGATCCGGACACTGCAGCCATCAGCAGCAGGGCCAGAATATTTTAGAATTAAAGACCTCAGGAGCATGGACGTTAAAGCGTTGACGATTTTGTTCAACGGTATGCTCCTGGGGTCATGCGTACCGCCCGAATTAAAAGCCTGCCGGACCACTTTAATACCTAAGGGTGGTGATCCGGCCGATGTGGCTAACTGGCGTCCGATAACGATCGCCTCGCTGATTCTCCGAACATTTAACAAAATATTGGCTAAGCGGCTAGGCCAGATCGGCATTCACTGTGCGCAGAAGGGGTTCCGTAGGATTGATGGGTGCCTCGCCAACACGCTTATTCTAACTAACATCATTAAGGCTCATAGAGAGCGAGCAGCTCCGTATGCGGTGCTGACTCTTGACCTAAAGAAGGCGTTTGACTCTGTGTCGGCAAGAGTCAATACCGCGCGCCTTGAAGCGTGTTGGTGTTAATGACAAGACAATACAGGAATAAGCCCCAGGATGCGCCTTCCCGTAAGCAAAAAGGTCGCAGGGGGCAGGCTCGCTCGGCCGAGTATAAGAAGATGCAAGATCTTTACAGGAGGGACAGGCGGAGAATAGTTGCCAGCCTTTTTGACGAGAGCAATCTAAACTCGCCCGATAAGTGCCCGGAGATCGGTGTCGTTGAACGCGCCTACGCTGGGATCTTTGGCCAGAAGTCACCACCGGACCGCGAACCGGTGGTTCAAGTAGACTATGGGCCCGATAATTCATATCGGCCTATTACATTAGAGGAGATAGAGAGGGTAGTTGGCTCGCTTAAGGCCACTGCAGCCGGGCCGGACGGAGTTAGGGCGAACGATGTGAAGAGGATGGACAAGGCACGTCGATCTCACATTTTATAACATACTAAATTTTTGATACCAACCCGAAAACACTTTATTTCACAAGTAAAGGGGTATTGGTAGAAAACGCGACAATTATATTGGTATCCAAAAGTACGTCTTTATAGAGACGCTACACGTACGAAAGCACCTCTACTATACAGACGAACCACCTCCCCGAGGTCCATTCGCCCACGAACAAAGGCATACTAGGTAACCCGATTGCAAGGGACCGCTATAAAGTTATAAGTTCCTTTGACGGCTAAGTACCATTGTGAAAACCGGAGGCACACCGGCGGAAGCAATCAGTTCACGAGGCTTTTTGTTTAATACGTGTTTTAACGACGCGAAGCTTTCGGGCCCGCGATCGATACTTTTATTGAAATATTTGAAACGATTTGTACGGGACCACTCGTTACGGTCGCCACCTATGAGCAAAGTAACCTGTGAATCTAGATTCTGAACCAAAGTTTATCTAAGGCGGAGAGAAATTTCCTCTAGCCCACTAGTTTCACACCTGTTGAGTTTGGACATTTCTCTTTAAGAGGGCATACTAGCGGCCCTAGTCACGAGATACCTTAACGCTTTATTCGCTGCTGAGCATTCTAAGTGTATTTAGAGAGACACCAGACAATGGGAGTCCAATGTGAATGCGGAGCCACACTCAACGATGAGGCTGGCCTCCGTAGACACAAGAAAAGAACGTGCAGGGGTGGTGACTATTTCCCCCGATGTCTGGATTGTGGAGTAACGTACCGCAGTGTACAGAGCCTGAATCAACACCGGAGACAGGCGCATCCAGTGAGTTATAACTCTGAAATGGAGAAAGAAGCCAGAAGTACAGATGGGGCAAGGCCAAAACGTGCGTGGCGGGTGTGGTCGGAGCTGGAGGTGCTGAATATGGCAAAGCTGGAAGCAGCATTCTCCGGCACGACCTCACAGATAAATAACTACTTAGCTCTCCATTGCTCCAGGTCAGTGGAGTCGATTAAAAGCAGGCGCAAAAACGTGCAATATAAATTGTTGGTTGCGAAAGAGCAATGCAGGTTGGAGGAGTTAGGTGAGGAGGTTTCCGAGGAGCCCTCTCATTGCGATAGCGCAAGCACTAGTGATGAAGAGGGTTACAAAACCCCCTCGTCAAGTCCGATTGGTCGAAGGGCCCTTCGGTCGCGTGGCGTGCGTAACAACAAGCTAGCCCGAAGTCAGACTCAGATGGACCCGTTATGAGTAACGAGTCCTCTCTTAGTTATTCTGACTTCGGAACTGAAGGTCTACGGGACATAGGCTCGGTGGTTGGCAACCCTGAGGGATCACCGTCCACACCCGTAGGCCATGATGGTATTAGTGAACCAGATCCCGTACAGGAGTTTCTGGTTCACCTCTCTGAGGCCGATAGTTATGGGGAGTATGTGGGGTGCATCCACACCGTTCTCAGTGGTTGCGTACACCAAGCCATGTCTCAACTTATCGGCATGCTAGCTTCTAACGCCGGGGGAACACGGGGACCAAATCGCGAAACCAACCCAGCCGTAGCAAGGCCTAGACACGCACCACGCGCGCCTGTAATAATGTCGACTCTTCTGTTCCTGTCGCTCAGCCCAGGGGTGCGCCTCCTCAGAAGCCAAGAGGTAAAAAGAGCCAGGCTCGCACGGCCGAGTACAAGGCGATGCAGGACCTCTAAATGAAAGACAGAAGGAGATTAGTCGCTACTCGTTTCGACGAGGGAGATCTTAACTCCCCCGATATACATCCGGAGAGCGATGTAGTCGAAGCTGCTTATATAGATATCTTCGCATAAGAATCGCCACCGGACCGCAAACCGGTTTTGGCTATAGATTATGGGCCGGAAAACTCATACCGGCCCATCTTAGAGACAGAAGTAGAGGAGGTGGTCAGGTCGCTAAAGGCCTCTGCAGCCGAGCCCAACGGGGTGAAAGTGAGCGATGTTAAGAGGATGGTTATAAAGGCACTTACAGTGCTTTTTAATTCCATCCTCTACACGTCGTTAGTTCCCCCGTCTTTGAAAGACTGTCGGACCACCCTTAAACTTAAGGGTAGTGATGCGGCAGACATTAACAACTGGCGACCTAAAACGATCACCTCCATTCTACTAAGAACATTTAATAAGATACTTGCTAGGCGGTCATGCGAAATCGCAATCCATTGTACGCAACAAGGCTTCCGTAAGATTGATGGATGCTTGTCCAACTCTCTGATTTTGCAAGACCTGATTAAAAGTCATAGGGAGCGCAATGCCCCCTATGCAATTTTAACAGTCGACTTGAAGAAGGCTTTTGACTCAGTGAGTCATGAGTCGATCCCCCGAGCGCTCCAAAGAGCAGGGGTACACAGCAAGACGATAGACCTGATCGAACACCAGTATCGGGACTGTCGCACTACTATCAAGCGCGGCAGGGGCCTTACGGGACCTATTGCAATGCGTAGGGGAGTTAAGCAGGGAGACCCCCTCTCGCCGGTTCTGTTCAATCTTATTATGGATGAACTTTTGACTAATGTCGACCATAAATATGGCTTGGCAGTTGGTGAGGAGAAAGTTGCCTGCATGGCTCATGCGGACGACTTGTTAATCGTCGGTCCGGATGATCTCCACGTTCAGCACACCTAACAAACGTGGGCTACAGAACAATCCCGGGAAGTGTACGGCACTCGTTACCAGCCGGGTTCCCGGCAAGAAAAAATTGTATACATTAACAAAGCCAGTTGTCTTCACAGGGGGGCAACGTCTGAAAGTTGTCGGAGTTGGTGACCAATTTAGATACCTTGGCCAGCAATTTCATTTCGCCGGAGTGAAACCGATCACGATTGACAGACTTGAGAGCGCACTAGACAAGTTGCTCACATGATTTACAGTATCCTGGCATAACAGCTGCTACTTTGCGGCAATGTGATGTATTGTTCAGAGCTGTAAAGCGCACATTATATCTTCCCTTGCAGCCGCCTAACGCTGTTCTCCATGCGAAGATGCTGGACGGCGGTCTAGGGTTGATCTGTCTCGCAACTCAAATTCCACTAGTTTTACTAAGTCGGATTACAAAGCTGGCTCGTTCTGGCGATGCACGAACTATTGCTGCATTGAATACGAATCAGGGCCAGGCCGTACAACGTCGCCTGAGGAAAGTAGCCGACCGTTGCACCACCAGGGCCGAAGCTGCAGCCACGCTGCGATCTGTTGAGACTCAGCCCTTAGTTTGGGGATTCGTCTTGTTATTTAGACGAGACTCCACCAATATTATATATATATATATATATATATATATATATATATATATATTCAGTATAATATAGTAATTGCATTTTGTTAGTAACAATATAAGAAGTATATTAAAAGAATATATAATAAGAATTCATAATTTTCTTTTCAATTTACCGCGCATATCGACCAAGACGTAAATATCAAGTATCGTAAATTTAATAATATTGTAATTTACACTTTTGATCTATCTATATATTGTTATTGTGTCTCTAAATTACAGTAATGCGTATATTATATATTTAATACAATTCATTACAACACACTTGGTCTTGGTAGCGCATCCATACATTCAGCGTGAGGCTGCTTCACAATTACTTGAATCTGCTAATCTCACCCTCATCTAAGAGATAAGTTTTATTTAAATGATGAGAAAAATAGTAACTATACTTTCTCGAGATCTTGGTCCAATGAAAAATATATTATAATTAATTTTATTAAAACTTTACTTAACTATTCTAGAAAACGTTCAATGAATAAAATTGTGTCGACATAACTAAACTAGTACTCTAAGAGAGATTTTAAAAGTTAAATAAACTGTGGGCAAATTGGGTGCGGAAAATGAGAACTTAAATGCACCCACCTGTATTATTAAATATAGTTAATCAAAAGACGCAAACAATCGATGAAAATGTTTCAACATTACTAAACTAATACTTTAAAACATAATTTTAAAATTAAACAAATAGTTGGTCAATTGGGTGCGGTAAATGAGAATTTAACCGCACCCATATGTATTATTTTACAAATAATTAATTAAAATACACAAACAATCGATGAAAAGATTAAAACAATACTAAACTAATACTTCCAAACAGGTTTTTATAGTTAAACAAACAGTGGGTCAATTGGGTGCGGAAAATGAGAATTTAGCCGCACCATCATTTAAAGATAATAAAAAAGGAAATAGAAAGTTTAAACAAATAAAATTATTTTAAAACATTAACAAACAAATAAGAATGAAAACATTGACCTATTTAAACAAACATTATTGTATAAATGGTGGGTTAATGTGAAAATAGCTCCACCCACATATTTTTTAAAAAAATAGAGGGAAAAAAGTCGAACAATCAATTAAATATAGCAAATATTTGAAAACGCATCCAAATAAAGTAATTTATCCCCTAACCACACTAATTAAATAAAATAAAATCTCAAATCAGTACCCTATGCGAACACTAACAGCCATCTAGCAATAAACAAACAAAATAAATACGCAAACAGGCACCGCTGAGTACACGGGCGCCATCTCAATTCAACATGACTACTCACCCACTCACACAAACCACCGACCAAGCAAGTCAAAACTCCAACCTAAACAAAACATTTGCGGACATGACTCGCAAAGAAACAAAAGAAATCTTTCCACACAAAGATCAAGCTATAGTCATAAACTCAACAGATGGGGTAAAAATCAAAGATTTTATTATCAACGTTGGAAATATTGTCGGCCCAGTAAATATTCTTTTTGCATCGCGAATTTCAAATAATCTTATATGCATCTACTTAACATCCAAAAACCTTGTAGATGATATAGTTAAAAACCACAACGAAATAAAAATAAACGAACATACTACTAACATTAGAAGACTAATTACCCCGGCAAAGAGACTAATTCTGGCAAATGTATGCCCCTCCATAACCCATTCTATAATAGAGAACACCCTTAAAACCACAAGACTAAAACTTGTATCACCCGTTAACTTCCTACGAGTAGTAATGCAAGAAACTTCAAGGGCGCGTTCGATCACCTCTCGTGGTACACAATCCTGGACCGATTCCAGGAGTTGGGTTGCGCGGAGACCGGATTGTGGGCGGATTTTTTCCGGGAGAGACGTGTTTGCTTGATGGGTAGAAGGGGTGTAGTATGGAGGGATGTAGAGCGGAGCTGCCCGCAGGGTAGTATAAGTGGGCCTGTATGTTGGAATGTCTGCATGGATGTGCTTCTATGGGAACTGGAGGTCGCAGGCTGCAAGTTTCTGGCCTATGCTGATGATCTGCTTCTTCTCGTGGAGGGTGGGAGTCGGCTGGCTCTGGAAAGGGAGGCCTCTCGTTTTCTCACACGCGTTAGCGGGTGGGGGGAGCGGGCTGGCGTGCCCGTATCTTGAGCTAAGTCGGTGAACATGCTCGTGAAGGGCAGGTTGTCGGCTAACCGGCTTTCAGTGGTACGAGCGGGAGGGATGAGTCTGCGCCATGTGTCTAGGGTGAGATATCTGGGTGTGAGTGTGAGCACGGGTATGAATTTCAGAGTGCATCTGGAGGAGTTGCATGGGAAAATTGTCAGGGTGGTAGGGATGATGCGACGGGTGTTGAGAAGGGATTGGGGTTTAAGTAGACATGCATGCAGGGTTCTGTTCAAAGGGTTGTTTGTTAATAGCGTTCTTTATGCATGCAGTGTGTGGTACAGTGTCTTAGAGCATGGTTATGGTAGGGATTTAGTTAATCGTTGTGAGCGGGTTGCGTTATATGCATGCATTCGGGTATGTAGGACTGTTAGCACGGAGGCGATGCAGGTGCTAATGGGCGAGTTACCGTGGTGGCTTGAGGCAAAGCGTAGGGCTTGCATGTACAGGGTGAAGCATGGGGTAACATTAACACCCATGGACCTGGCTGCAGATGGGGAGGTTAGGGGTTTGAGCCTACCCCAGGTAAAGACCCTGTTGGCGGGAAAGGCCATAGAGGCTTGGCAGCGGGAGTGGGACGGATCGGAGAAGGGTAGGGTAACCTATTCCTTCATCCCAGACGTCTCATTTGCCAGCCGGTGTCGGTGGTTCGATCCCAGCCTAAAGCTGAACTTTCTGCTAACAGGCCATGGGAGCATGAGGGCGTTCTTGCATGCTAGGGGTTTGGAGGATGAAAGTGTGTGCGACTGTGGTAGTGCGGATGAGGACTGGCTGCATGTTCTCTGCGACTGCGTCCTGATGGACGACGCTAGGGACCTCGCAGCAATGGGGGAGGTCGTGAGGGGAGAGACATTCGATGTGTCAGGGATGTTAGAGACAGAGGACAGGTACAGGGTGGCGGAGGGGTTCGCGCTTGAGGCTTTCAGCAGGAGGATGAGGAGGCGGGAAGCCCGGGACGCCGGAGGGGGGTAGCTGCCCGACGTTGGTGAATGGTGTGCAAGCTGCATGAATGGTGATGTGTGCGGAACTAGGTGGGCGACGGGGTGAAAGAGCGGGAGTGAGTGGTATGAATCCTGAATGGGTGTGTGCAGGGGTGTATGGGGGTGTGCAGGATACCACCATGCTGCAGTGGTGGTTACTGCATACTCATCGGACCAAGGGTGCGGAAGCTGGGCGGTACTAGACGGATTAGCTTCGTCTTCTTCTAAGGGCCGTCTGGTGAAAGCATGGAAGTGGCGACTCCCCCTCCTTGGAGCTGGAGATACTTATGCCTGACTTGCGAGAGTCTAATTAAGGAGCTGTTGGGGTTGGAGCGGCGACACTGCTGTGCGTCACCAGGAATGGTGGCGTCGGTGCTGCTGCCGCCCCCGCTCTGTATCAGCGAAGCCTCCACCAGAAAGCTAATCTGGTACTCCGTGGGGCTGACCGTACCCGGGGTATTTATACCCGGTCAGAGTTTGGGATGGTGCGCAGTGGTCTGCAGCATGCGCTACGGCGAAGGGCTTTGGTTTCAATAGGCATATGCTGCTCAGGGGTGCTACGCCACCTCCACGGCTGAGCTGCGTGACAATACAGCTCGGGCGCTAGCCTGCATAGCTAGTAGGGTTATGGATAGAGACCCGCTTCCACCAATGGGCCTTAACCGGGCTTGCACCCGGGGACAGGGATCGCTCGGCATCGAACTGGTAGTCTTAGCTTCGGCTCTGACGCGTCTGATGGAGCGTTATTTAATCCCTGTTTTTATGGTTTGCCGAATGTAGTGCCTAACGGCGGACCATTACTGACTTCGTGTCCCTATCTACTATCTAGCGAAACCACTGCCAAGGGAACGGGCTTGGAAAAATTAGCGGGGAAAGAAGACCCTGTTGAGCTTGACTCTAGTCTGGCACTGTAAGAAGACATGAGAGGTGTAGCATAAGTGGGAGATATGTTTCGGCATATCGCCGGTGAAATATCACTACTTTCATCGTTTCTTTACTTACTTGGTAAAGCGGAACCTCGTACTTTAGTTTGCTTCGGCATCTAATGTTTACGTTGTTCTTGATTCAAACATCTGTGTGTGACATTGAAACTAAAGTTTGCTAATTATTACATTTAGGTGTGGGCATATATCATTAACATTCCGGTGTTTTTTGGTATTTTTTTTACCGGTGTGTTGGTTGTGCTTTTGTGAATTTGTCATTTTATACCCCGGTGTGATCCGATTCGAGGACACTGCCAGGCGGGGAGTTTGACTGGGGCGGCACATCTGTCAAAGAATAACGCAGGTGTCCTAAGGCCAGCTCAGCGAGGAAAGAAACCTCGCGTAGAGCAAAAGGACCAATGCTGGTTTGATCTGGGTGTTCAGTACGCACAGAGACTGCGAAATCACGGCCTATCGATCCTTTTGGCTTGAAGAGTTTTCAGCAAGAGGTGTCAGAAAAGTTACCGCAGGGATAACTGGCTTGTGGCGGCCAAGCGTTCATAGCGACGTCGCTTTTTGATTCTTCGATGTCGGCTCTTCCTATCATTGCGAAGCAGAATTCGCCAAGCGTCGAATTGTTCACCCGCCAATAGGAAACGTGAGCTGGGTTTAGACCGTCGTGAGACAGGTCAGTTTTACCCTACTAATGACATGTCGTTGCGATAGTAATCCTGCTCAGTACGAGAGGCACCGCAGGTTCGGACATTTGGTTCACGTACTCGCTCGAGCGGGCGGTGGTGCGAAGCTACCATCCGTGGGATTATGCCTGAACGCCTCTAAGGCCGTATCTCGTCTAGTCACTGTTTCGGCAACGATATTTCTTGGAGCCACCAAGAGTCGAAAGGCTCAAAATAATGTAAATTTAACCGTCCTACAACCAGTCGAACATGGGTTACACAATTTATATTTCGATGTTGGGGCTCGGAATTGTCTGTAGACGACTTACGTACCGGACGGGGTGTTGTACTCGGTAGAGCAGTTGCCACGCTGCGATCTGTTGAGACTCAGCCCTTAGTTTGGGGATTCGTATTGTTATTTAGACGAGACTCCACCAATATATATATATATATATATATATATATATATATATATATATATATATATATATATTAATTTATAGTTTTATATTATATTATATTATGTTATATACAATATAATTTTTTTTACACTTAAACATAGTAAGGATAGAAGTTGGACTATATAAATAATTTTGAATATATATAAAATATATAGAGAGCAAGATCCATGTATAATATATATATATATATATATATATATATATATATATATATATATATATATATATACCGTGTGTCTATCTTAAAGGTGTACATAGGAGATTAACGTGGGAAATCAGTTTTTTGGAATTTCCTGCTCGCCTAATTATTTTAAGCAAAAACGCGTCAAATAAAAGTTTTAGGACACAAAATTCTGCATCCATATCAATGAACAGAATTACCTTTACCTGCTTTGTAACGACAGAATTTAAATATGAAAATGTCAAAAATTACGTTGAAAATATCAACAGCCATGGAATTAGACAAAAAATAAATAAATGCATGACGTTTGATCTGTCACAACATTAGTTAAGATACTTGACGTTTCTGACAATTTGATTATGTCTCTAGTTATATTGTCTGAAATTATTAAATAAAAAATAAATAAAATAAATATATCATCACGGCTATCTTACCCATTGCTGGGTGTGCCAATCTGCTTTGTACATTAATATTTATACTAATGAAGAGCGTGCTAATGTATCTTCAAAAAATACACGTTAGCCGCATAATCAGAATATAGGACGAGCAGGAAAACGTGCGTTACTGGAAGAAATAATGCTAGAAATAAGTGTAGACCCATTCTGTAGTACTAGATTTATTGGGAATGAGTTGGGAATACATTTCAGCATCATACATAATTTTGTTACGCAATATAGAATTTTTAATAAATTCATATTATGTAAAGAAAACTGTATTTTTTAACTTTATTTATTAATCCGGTATAATATTTCTATTATTTTCATAATTAATGATGTTTTTTCAAATCAAATTGTCAAACAGGTTATTTACTTACGTTGTGACAGTGTGTGACAGATAATACGTCAAGCATTTATTTATTTTTTGTTCAATTTCATGGCTGTCGATATTTTCAACGTAATTTTCCACATTTTCATATTTCATTTCTGACGTTAAAAAGCATCTTAAGGTCATTTTGTTTAATAATTTAGATGCAGAATTTTATGCCCTAAAACTTTTATTTAAAGCGTTTTTGCTTAAAATAATTAGGCGAGCAGGAAATTCCAAAAAACTGATTTCCCATGTTAATCTCCTATGTACACCTTTAAAACAGACACACGGTATATATATATATATATATATATATATATATATATATATATATATATATATATATATATATATATGTATATACACCTAGATATTCTTAGTAAGAATAAATATGTTCACATAGACATGTGTACAAGTAGATAGAATTTTGAAGTCAGAATAAAAGTTAAACATAGTGAAATCAAATATTATAATAGAATTGTTAAATAAAGAAGAACCCATGGTATAATGTTATATGTGTAAAAATGTAAACATAGTCATATCAGATATTAGAATAGATATTCTTTTAAAGAGAAAAGACATTGTTTCTCCTCAAGACAGACAACACAGTATTTGTGTGTAGAGTGTAAATAAATAAAATAAACCATATAATAGTAAATTTTGTAAAATATAGTGAAGTTTTTATCTATCGAAGCAAAGGCGGGAGTAACTATGTGTCACTTAATATGAACACAATAAAAATTATTTATGTGATATTTTATTAAAATGAATTATTTTATACCAAGAAACACACATAAATAATATATTTTTTCAAATATTATAACATATAATAGCGTATAAACATAGCGAGGCATTTGGCGCAAGTATTAATATGACCCGAGTATGGCACGTAGTAATCAGATTAATTATTAATTTCTTGCTGAATTTTTTTTATCCGTCTAGAATTTCTGATATTTAGTACACGTATAGCGCCTTGCCTGTTAAATTCAAATTTTTAAACCGCATCTCTTTAACTCATTTACTTTGAGAGTTATTAAAGAAAAACTTTTCCCCAAGAATAAAATAAGCGATCTGCGAAGCTAACGGATCACTTTCGCATTAAAATTCTATGTCCGGGCTTGCTGGTATATTTATTTATTCATATTTTCTTTATTAGCAGCTTTTTAAACCGACAAAAATTATTGAAACTGTCGGTACGTTGTGAAGTAACTTTTCCCTAAAGGGCTAATTGAGTCACGGATACTCCCCAGGGATGTTCTGTAGGGAGGCCGCCAGCTTTTAAACAGTGGAGACGGGCAGGGTTGAAAACAATAAGTATAGTTATATAAAAAAAGGAATAAGGGCGCCACGTAATTTTTAACCTAAAATTACGAAAAGGACGGTACTAAACCAAATTACTAAAGATCTTACCTACCGTCACGTTGTTGCCTGAAAATGACTGAGGTTTGCGAAATAAAAGAAATAATCTAATAAAATAGAATTTAATGAAAGCTGCTAATCAAAACGTGCAGAAGGCACGGTAAAAAAAATGTAAATGTACACCAATGTAAATATGAAAATAAAGTGAGCCCTGCAATAATGCAAATCGTAAATATTATCAAAACAATTTGACGGCTCAAAAAATATAAAAAAAAATTATTTATGTACACCAATGTAAATATCAAAATAAAGTGAGCTCTGCAATAATGCAAATAGTAAATATAACCCGATAGATATCTATACGCCTATTGTTGGCCAACCATACGACGCAGGCCATGCACAAGCCAGCTGAGACCGAGCAACGAACAACCCGCGCACGACAAAATATACGTGTACGATTTTATATGAATCTTGTGTGCTAGGCACAACAATCCATACTAACAATGAAACCTTGAATGCCGTCCAACAATGACGACTTACTAAAAATTTACATATTACAAATAAATTATTTATGAAGTTCTCCAAAAGAGGATAGAAAACGATGTTATAAATATAGTAGTTTTCAGGAAACAATAATGAAAGATATATAAAAAAAAGTCTGCAAAAACTTATCCAGATCCAAGTGGCGGTGGTTAACAGGAGTGGCGGGAACTGGGCAGCAGCTGAACGTCTGGAGTGCGGACAGTGGCGAACGGCAACACACCAGCTGGAGATGTCCACGTGGGGAGTAAGTAATCAGGATCCCCCGAAGGGCCCGACTGCTTCCAAAAACTCGGGTCGTCCTGCCACGAAGCACGTGGTTTTCACAGGACACCACACAAGGATAACGAGTCCACAAAAATTCTGTTACGAACTAATCCGCGTAAAGCGAAACCACTCTGGGTTAAAATATCGCACTCGGAAAATTATTTACTTCCACGTATAAATAAAATATGAAGAGCACGCCGACGGACAACGGTCTCACTGCACGACCAACCCACGAATTTACGAGATATCTCAATATTTGTCAAAACTCAAAAAAAATGTTTATAGCGGAAAGAGAAAGAAAGAAAGACAGAAAGAAAGAAATTGAATATAAAGAGGAAAGTTAAGAACAGAAGACTCATTCACGACAGTATACTAAGTTTAAAACAATTATTAAGGCAGTAGAAGAATAAAATAAATTCCAAATACATTATAAACAAACAGTACTGCTCTAATATTGTTATGATTAAATAAAGAAATTATAAAAAAAGGACTATGATATTATTTATTTAAATTGTTGTGAAGTTAAACTAGTGGCTAGTGTAATTATTGCTTTACTGTGCGGACATCTGAAAGTTAATCACGCACGCTCTAAGTTGTCAAAACATTATAAACAATAAACACATGTCAAGCTGTATGTGGTACAATCTGCTTTACTGTGACAACGAATAAATGAATAGGTATGTTACTAAATTGTCTCCAACAATATATTTCATATGATACAATTTTGCAGCTAAGCTTGAACAATATTAAACTACAAAAATGTTATCCAAATGCTAACAATATTGCCATGAAGAGTTTGGAAAGAATTGAACAGAATGAGTAAGAAGGTATACAGGAGGAAATAAAGATTAAAGAAGAGGAAAGAACGAAACGGAACGACAGCCAAAAAAGTAACGTAACAAATCATTAAGGATTATCGAGAAAAATTATTTCACTTTGAGTAATGAATTTGATTCCAATGAATGTCAAATCGCTGTATCGACATCAATCACACAAACCGTACCGCAGTGTTCGCAAGAACTTTATAATACAGAAGAAAACGACATGTTTGTTAATATACCTATATTGTTCGATGATAATATAATAAATACAGAAGTGTCAGAAGTTCCTACTCCGAAAACAGGCAAAGAAAAAGTATCAGAAGGTCCTATTCCTATAACATGCAAAGGAGAAATGTCAGAAGGTCGTACTCCTACAACAAGCAGCAAAATAAACCGCTAAATACAGCATATAGATACTTTTAAAAGCAGGAAAAATACAAAAAAGAATATTCCCGAGATCGAACTTAAATGATATAAGAAACACATTCTACGAAAAGAATTGAAGCTTTGGAGGTAATAAAACAAGTGGAATGGGAAAATTTGAGAGGAAAACAAATTGGTAAGAGCCAACAAAGTAGCTGACATCTGGTGGCAAAATAAAACATATAGGTCGTAGGGAAAACGTTGTGCTGTCATATAGGGTTATATAGTAAAGAAGAGCCAAAAATGACCAGCAAAACGGAAAGATATTGTCTTATACCGCAGTGCAATAATTATGCAAGTAAAGACATATCCGTTCATTATTTGCCAAAAACTGAAATATTAAAAAATCAATGGAAAATCGATTTAAAAATGAAGAACATGTCACCATTCAATAATGTTTATTCACTATAATTTTTGATATAAATTTATGCTTCAATACATTATTAGATTGTTTTTATAGTCATTAGAGGAAAAACATTTTTAAAAAATACTATTCCATGCCAAAAATTACGTAACTAGAACTTCTGGTACAGAGCAGAAAAATAGAGAGGTTACTTGCTTGTAAGTAGTAGTAATTATTATTCTTTAACATTATAAATTATAACTACATTTATTTTATATTGTTTATAGAAAAGATAGAGAAGAAGAAACGATAAAATGCCAGAAATCGAACCAGCAAGAGGAAGACGTGCAAAACATAATACATGTAGATGGTTTTTTAATCAAACAAATACAATTTCCTCTTAATATTACAATTTATGGACAAAAATTAACTTATAATTATGTAACTATAATGTATTTTAAATCCAATAGTTTAGTCTTCCACTTTTCTCCCTGTCCTGCTTTACAGCTGCACACACATTTCCACACGATGTCATTTGTGTTATTGTTATCACGATAGAGTTAGGTGCTCCATTGTCTTCATATCCGTATAAAATAATGTGTACATAACTAAAAATAAATAAGTTAACAACCAAGGTAACCACAAATTTGTATATCATTTTACCTTTATTCACTGCTTCTCCTTTGGTTATAGGCCGCACAGCACCTTTTAAATAAATATATACATCTGTTATTGTAATAAGCATTCTGAATTTAATAAAAAATAATAGAATATTTCCTAAAACAAAGCATCAAACTACAACGACTGCAAGTGTAAAATTCAACGTTTTCCCTATAAGTCTGTACTGCTGTCATCTCTTGGAAGTGGTTTTCCCGAATAGATAATGAAATAAAAGAAATAATTAGGGAGAGGCAGGCTCTCAATTAAAAAATAATGAAAAACGAGTTTACAAACAAATAAAAAGTTGCTACAGTAATCTACTTTTTTATTTATACAAATTCTATACCTACTCAAGTGAAATTGTTACGTAAAATATTACATATAGGTACATACTAACGAAAAACTGTATTAATTATTGCTGTGCGAACTGCCATATTTTGTGTTTCAATGTTTTGTATTTCTGGAATATCATCATCATCGGACCATTCTTCTAATTCTTTAAAATCGGCCTCATCGTCATTTTCTCGTCTACAAATATTATGTAAAACAGCTGTAGCGACTATTGTTTCGCAAACATTTACAGGTGATAAAGACATGTCACGCGCTAAACAGGGAAACCGTTTCTACAACACTCCAAGGATAACCTAATAAGTGATAATGACCAAATTCATGATTTTCAAAACGAGCCCTTATATGGGAATCATTAAAAATGGTTGGATCATGTACAGAGCCAGGCCATCGTGCAATAATATCTAGAATTTCCAAGTTAGCATTTACTTTTGCCTGTGTATTAATACTAAAATAATCTTTGCGATTTCGAAACACTTCTGCTACATTACCACCTGGAGAAATTAATTTTACGTGGGTACAGTCTACAGCGCCTATTACCAGTGGAAAATTGCTTATTTTATAAAACATTTCCGCTGTTTTTCGTTTATCAGCAGAAGTTACTGGCATCACAATAAAGTTGGGACGTAGACGAGCTATGTGTCTTGTTATGCGGGTAACGATACGTGACACTGAAGGTTGCGATACTTTAAAAATATCGGCAATCGTCATTTGATATGAACCAGTTGTATAGAATCTAAGTGTCATTAGAATTTGATTTATTTTTGAAATTGGCAGATTTCTTGCCAAAATGGGTTCCAAGCGATAAGCTAACAGCTCTGCCAAATGTAATACCGTATTTTTATTCATTCGAAATCGTATATGGAAATTAATATCATCTAATTCTTCAAAAAAATTGTTTCTTTCGTGAACAACTCGTAACCTTCGCTCATCGTGTAATGAACCGGGAGATGTTCTAGTCTTTCTATAATACTTTTTGACAATTTTATTTTAGCTAATAATATAAATAAAAATGTTATAAAATTACGTTACAATTTTCTTTCAACTTACATTCCAAGTTATTTTCACTAATCAACTGACGTAGTATATTTCAAGCACATATATCCTAAAACAATATTGACAGACGCAAACAGACTGTTAAGTAAAGGTAACCATCCAAATTCGGGCAGTTAAGTTATCACTTCCGTTAACAGGCTGTTAGTTGTTATTTGACTTGGTGAATACAATACACTGGTTTAACAGACCGTTAAGTTGATAACAGTCTGATATATTTTTAACTGGCGTTGGTGAATACGGCTGTAAGAGTTACGAATTCGATTAAATGAGACTTTTTGTTTACCTTTGAGAAGTCATTAGATGTGATTAGCTTTAAAAAAATCAAATAATTGTACTACGACAAATGTTGTGGCGACCATTCCTAATATTTAATTTTCAAATAACTTCGTAACTGTTAGATACTGAAACAAATGTTTCATATAAAATTTTATTGCTTTTTATAGTCTATTTACTGACAGGCAAAATTTTGTTCAATCACTATCTTTGTCAGTTTTTCTTTGCTTAATGCAAAACGGCTTCTTTCTCGAAAACAGTTGTAGATCAGACCTATGTTAATGAAGTTTTTTTTTACTCATTTTGCTCAGTACTATATGCCCTAAAAATTTGTAACTCGTATTCACTAACACCCTGTATATAAGCGATATGTTAAATACGATACTTATATCGTACAAAATGGAAATGGCGAAAAGTATTGTGTTGGCCACAATAAAAAACACTAAATACAAAATGCCAGAACACAAGAACACATATTGTACATCTTTCATGAGCATATCTTTACAATGAAAATTTATGTTTCAGAGAATCATCAAGTTGAAGCTTCCGCTGCGCATCTGCTCCATTTGCGAAAATAACCTTCAATTGTTTAGTTCATTTAAGGCCAGTCACTAGCCAGGCCAGTCTTTGCACGCCCTTAAATTTTGGCAGCTGTCTATCACGACTTTCAACGCCTAAGGGGGAGTAATAAACATCATAGAAATAATTTACAGCCCCGATCGGCAAGGTTTATAAGCGCCGGACTGGTTTCAACGATTTAGAGTAGGTATAGTATTTCGTATTTCGGTATACGAGAAAGCAGTTGAACACCGATATCAGCCGTCTTATTTCTATGTACTGTTAGCGTGATTGAAATTACATGTGAAATATTTTTTTAATCGTAAATATATGTATAATTATAAGTTAAAATGTAATTGAAAGTTAAAATTATGTTCCCATTTATTTATAATTAATTATATATCATGGAACTCTTGTGACATCACAAGTGACATGTGCATGCATAGAACGGATGGCGAGATCTGACTTTTTGCACGTAAATCGTAGCTTGACGCATACACACTTCCAGCTTTTTAGCTTGAAGTGAATTCTATTTTGTTTTTCAAACTATTCTACAATACTTAATAATGGATAAAGATACTCACGGACACGGAAACACAGGAGCACTCGAGCACTAATTGTGTAAGACTGAAGAAAACTTGTAATAATTCAATACTTTTCTCGTTGTATATAGTATGTATGTGGTCAATACGAGGTAAATAATCCCTCAGGTACATCTCCTTCAACTCAAGAAATTGCTTTCCAAGAAGTGAATCATCTTTACCTCTATCGAATTATATAGAATAAAATATGCAGAATATATAAATCAAAAATTTGCAACTACATATAATAGTCGACACGGAGCTCAAAGTTCAAATTGTCCATATATCTACTATTGAAAATTGAGTTAGGTAATTTGATGATAGACACGTCAATTTAATATAATGTGTATCTATTTATGGTTTTTACGAAACCGAATAGTAAATTATGTATTGAAATTTTTCATAAAGTTTTCATGGACCACCATGGGGGGGCATGTATCTCCGTATATCGCTGGATTCGGCGCCAATTTTGCAACAATACAATAAATTGTAATTCAAAAACACAATATTTCTTTCATTATATTTATAAATTGCGTTAGAAAAAAGTTTATAAAATAAAGTAGGGATACATTCTTAAATTTTAATTATAATTTCACAATTTTCGTAGTGGGTTGCGAGAGCAGCAATCGACTGCTGTCGCCGTCAGTATCACCCCTCACCGTCTCACATTCTTTTCTAGACCCTGTTTAGTAAATGTTTCTTTAGGTACATTTTAAGTGCAGATGTACTCGTACATGACTCAGAAAACCCCGAGGAAAACCCTCATTATATGCAGGTCAAAATGAATATACAGTTTTACGATGTTTGTGGGTAAGCGATGATGCCCTGTTATAAATCTTAAAAATTTACTGAATTTATTCATCAGAAATCTTTAAAAGCTAATAACTCTTTTATTTAATATTTTTTTCCAGCGGAGTTTTCGGCATTGTTCTCAAAATACTGAAATCTATGTCCTAACTGGAGTATATAATTAATTGCTTTTATAGAAAACGGTATATAGTGAAAGTAGATTCCTCGACAGAAACATAATTTTTATTTAAATATGATAATAAACTATTACAAAATATATAAACTTGTTAAGACCTAGAAAAAGATGTGGACACCTTAAATTTAAAATTTCAAATCAATATCACTTTTAATAATCGAGAAATTACATGTTGAAAATGCATTGAAAGTCCCATAAGAGCTGTAGGTAGGGACTGGCCTTAAGCAAGACTGCGTGGAGAATAGCCTACGTCTCGAAGCAAGGATCAATGAGACACAATACTCTACCGAGTTGACAGAGAAGTGCACAACATCTGAAAAAAATATTAATAAAAATGATGATGTTTGTATTAGTGACGAAGACGAAAGTAATAATCTAGAAGTAACATATTCATTAGTTGACGAATTTACCATTAAAGACGTGTCGATACAAGAAAACTCCTACGGTCGTGAATTTGGTGATATACTACAAGCTATAGTAAAGAAGGAAATCCCTCAGAAAACAGTCACTCATCTTCATGAAGGCACCAGTATCGACACAGACGGCGAAAGTGATAAGAATTCTGATCTTCATGACGATATATGTTCTGATAATGAAATTAACTTTTTATATTTTGCGTTCATAATGAAGTCATTACGATACGCAATTGCGTATCGTAATGACCTTCATTTCGATACTCAATTTTTTGTTTTAGACGGTTGGTACTAGATGACGTTTCTTTAACCCATTTTTACCTAATTTATTTTTAGTTAATTGACAATTCATTTTAATAATATAATGTTGATATTACTATTTTTTATTTAGGGAAGATTATTTACATGAAAATGTACAAATATAATCACAAATTGAGTAAGTAAATGTTAATATAATGTTCGAATTAGTCCACATAGATGGACCTAGTAGTACTAAAAATTTGTAGATTGAACCTTTGAACGATAGAAAATTATTTTTAATTAATTTTAAAGCAAGTTTTAGTTCAAATATAAGAAAAAATAAAAATTTCCTGTATACTGAGGCTGAAAGGGTTAAATTGCCAAACGTCAAAGCTGGAAGATAAGAAATCTCAATATAACCTCAACATTTCTTTTACTTAATAAATCACTTTATTTAATGAATATAATAATAATACATATTTTCGTCTTACTTTGCATTTCAAAATAAGCAATCAAAACATTCTCTGTTACGCCTTTGACATTATTTTCTTTACACCATGTGTCAAAATTTGCAAATTCTTTCTCATAATCTCGCGCGATTTTTTAGGAAGTAGATTATTTACTGTAGTCTGAGCTATATTACGTAGCTCAGGCGGAGTGCAACTGATTTCATCTTCCATAATTACACTAAATTCACTTAAATTTGTTCGTAAATATTGAAATGACATGAACTTTCAAATAATTGAATGTGATCAATTCAATGTTACCAACTACAACATTTCACTTACAAATTTCCCTAAATCAACTCGGTTTAATATTAACAGTTTTTTAAAATATTTTAGTTTGTAGAAGGCGCAAAATATAAAAAATAGTATAAAGAACTCATTTTATAAGACTTTCTTTCGCACTTGTCAATTAGAAAACTCGCTAACGCTCGTTTTCTAAATTTTGACGCGTGCGAAAAAAACATGTCTTATAAAACACGTACTTTAATATACTATTGAAGAAAATATTTCAGTTACTTGTTTAATTTGTAAGGAAATTTATAATAATTTATCAAATTTGGAAACTCATATGAAAATTCATATTGGTACAAAAAAAATACAGTGTAATGAGCGTAAAAAATTGTTTACACGTAAATCAAGCTTAGCCACACATATAAAACACACTGGAGTAAAAGATTTTCAGTATAATGAATGTGAAAAATGGTTTTTACGTAAATATGACAACCAGACATATGAAAGTACACGATGGAATAAAAGATTTTCAGTGTATTGAATGTAAAAGATGTTTTTTACAAAAATAAAACAGACGCACATATGAAACTACATAATAAAGTAAAATATTTACAGTGTAATGAATGTAAAAAATGGTTTTTGCGTAAACAACACTTAACTAGACATATGAAACTACACGCTAGAATAAAAGATTTTCAGTGTAATGAATGCAAAAAATGGTTTTCAGAAAAATCAGACTTAGCAAAACATGTGCAAATACACATTAGACTAAAAGATTTTCAGTGCAATGAGTGTAAAAAATGGTTTAAAGAAAAATCACAAATGTTTTTTACAAAAATCTAACTTCGACGCATATACGAAACAACACACTGCAGTGAAATATTTACAGTGTAATGAATGTAAAAGATGCTTTTTACATAAATCAAACTTAGACGCACATATGAAAGAACATACTAAAGTAAAAGATTTACAGTGTAATGAATGTAAAAAATGGTTTACACTTAAATCAAGCTTAGTCACACATATGAAACAACACGCTGGAATAAAAGATTTTCAGTGTAATGAATGTAAAAAATGGTTTTCTTAAAAATCAGACTTAGCAAGACGTGCAAATACACACTGAAGTAAAAGATTTTTAGTGCAATGAGTGTAAAAAATGGTTTATACGTAAATATGACTTAACCAAACATGTAAAACTACACGCTGGAATAAAAGATTTTCAGTGTAATGAGTGTAAAAAATGGTTTACACAAAAATCACGCTTAGCCAAACAAATGTTTTTTTACAAAAATCTAACTACGACGCACATATGAAACACACTATAGTGAAAGATTGAGAGTAATGAATGTGAAAGATGTTTCTTACATAAATCAAACTTAGACGCACATGTGAAACTACATACTATAGTGAAAAGATTTACAGTGTAATGAATGTAAAAAATGGTTTTTACGTAAACATGACAAGCTGCGTTCAGAGCTTCCGAATTATAAATTACAATTAGCACTTACAATCAATACAAGTACACTGACTTATGACAAACAACGGTAGCGTTCACAGCGACAAAATTAAGACGTTAATTGTAAGTGATAAGTCTGCAAACATTAAACTTATCACTTACAATTATTGCGATAAATATATCATCTTGTCTTATATTCGAAATGTCACTTGCAAGCTTTGTTTATTTACTTATTACAAAATAGGTTTTTATTTTATTTTAAAGAAGTGCAAGTAAATTAAATTTTATATATTTTTTTGTGATTTCTAAGTATTAATTTACATATTAATATATTAAATAACGACGAGGTCTACATTTTATTCAAATCTGATAGGATTAGGAAACGCATAAATTTTGTTGATAGTTTGCTGTTCAAAACGCAATAGTATTCGTGGTTGGTTTGGGATTCGGTGATTCGAGATGCAGTAAGTAATTAGGAGAAAAATAATACAAGGAGAATTGCGGTAGCAGCAATGATCCTAAAATATAAGAAACTGCGAAAGAGAAGATGGTGGGTTCACACAATTAAAGATAGAAGGCTGCAACAAGGAGATGGAAAAAAATTAATCTACGAGTTGAGATGTGACTAAGAACGGTTTTGTAACTACACTCGTTTAAATTTAAAACAATTTGGTTTTTTACTATCCATGGTGAAAGATAAGCTTACGAAAGTAAACACTTTCCGGAAACCGATATCTCCTAAAATCAGATTGATTTTAACTTTGAGGTATGTAAGTTAGTTCAATACAACAAGCATGATTGATATTAGGTCATAATTTATATTATTACAGACGTCTTGCAACTGGGGATTCTTTGCCATCTCTTTCATATGCATTTCGCGTAGGAAAATCTACGGCCTGCATAATAATTAAAGAAACATACAACGTTCTATGGGAAACATTGTCATCTGTATGTTCGGTTTCTTACTCAAAATGAATGGGTAGAAATTGCCAACAATTTTGAAGACCAGTGGAATGTACCGCACTGCTTGGGAGCAATAGATGGCAAGCATATAGTGATTCAAGCTCCACATAAATCAGGATCACAGTACTATAAATATAAAAAAAGTTTTAGTATTGTTCTATTCGCTATATGTGACGCGAATTATAGATTCACTTACGTAGATATTGGTGCGTATGGATCGCAGAGCAATGGCGGAGTTTTAAGAGAGTCGGCGTTTAGCAATTAATTATTCAAGGGAGAATTAAATTTGCCAGATGATGACAACATAAAAAATACAGGCATTTATTATCCGTATTACTTTGTTGGTGATGAGGCTTTTCCTCTTCATCGGCATCTTCTTCGTCCATATGGAGGAATAAATGTGGGCAGGGAAAAGCGAATTTATAATTATCGACTGACAAGGGCTCGCCGGTGCATAGAAAATGCATTTGGCATTTTAGTATCGAGGTTCAGGATATTCCATATAGTTATAAATGCACATCCAAGAACAGTAGACTCCATAGTAAAAGCCACCATTTGTTTACATAATTTTATTAAAAGTGAAGAAAATTCTGGCACTATTAGTAGCAAATATTGCCCAGCTACTTATGTAGACAGGTATGACAAAGACAACAACTTTATTCCTGGAGATTGGCGTAACAACACACCCAAAAATCCAGCATTAAATAGTGTGAGGAATTTAAAAAGACGTCTAGGTACACGTAATGCCACTAGAGAAGTAGAAGGGAATAGGGAAACATTAAAAAATTATTTAAATAGTCCTATCGGTGCAGTTCCATTGCAACAATTTATTATTTAATGAATATCACAAACTTTGTATATATATATATATATATATATATATATATATATATATATATATATATATATATATATATATATATATATATATATATATATATAGTTATAACTTTTGTAGGATTTCAGTGAAAGGGCATGAAAATAGAGATCGTTCTTGATTATTTCATCAAGCTTTCGGATTTATTTAATCCTTCTTCAGGATGCTGTAAAATTATACAATCAATGTACCAAATAGTGGTTAACATTTTAGTATGCAAACTTACAATAATGTGAAGTTGAGTTATAATATAGCTTCATTGAAAAATATAAAAATATATCGGTGTTTTATTACAATTTTGGATTGCTGGAAACACAAGTTTACAGTCACTATGGAGTCTATTTTTACAATAAATTTATAATTACTTACAATTAAAATTGGTTCTATTGTGATGTGTGTTCATCGTACTGATGAATTCATATGGATTTTTGTTTTCTTCAAAATTTAAGCTGCATTACGTTTTTAATAATATTCAAAATTTAGGTGTAGAAGGCCGAAAAGTTTTTTGATTTTACATTAAGTTATACGTAGTTTCAAAATTTGTTCACTTTGTGTTAGCGTTCGCTGAATAACATGATGAAATATATTTTAATGTTTATGCAGAATTAAATAGTCAATAATTAATAAAAATTTTGGTGTAAATGGCCGAAAAGTTAAGTTTTTTACGAAAACAGAAAAATTAGTGCAATTTTCTAGAGCACATGTTTTGTACTGCGGAGTTCTTCTCTCAACAGGTAGGAGGTTTCCGATGTTACTGTGGTGGGAGAATGGCGCTGAATTCAAAACGAAGAAGATGGAAATAGTAAATAGATGTCACGATCAAGAACTAGTTTGAGTATTATTGTTTTGTTGTTGAGTATTATTTATATTATTGTTTTTTATTATATCGAATAGGTTTGTGTATATAGCGCTCAAGCCATCTATGTCTGTTTTTTATTTATTGTGTGGGGTGTATTAAATATATGGTACATTTCTAAAAAAGTTCGTTTTTGATAATTCATTTCTGTATCTAAAATTTTGGTATTTTTATAGTCCATTGTGTGTTTTTCATTAGTGACATGTAATGAAAGTGCGGAAGCATGGGGTTTAATTTTAGTGTCACTTTTGTGTGATGTTATTCTACTGGACAATTGGCGTGATGTTTGGCCAATGTAACATGAATTACAGTCTTTACACGGGATGTTATAAATGACGTTTGACGCTTGCAATGTGGGGGTTGGGGTTTTGACTTTAGTGAAAATATTTTTAATAGTTGTGCAATTTTTATTGGCAATTTTTATAGAGTCATCTTTAAGAATTTTTGTTAGTTTGGGGGTCAGCTCTGCAATGTACGGCAACGAGCAATATTTTATACGGTTGTTGCTATTAATTTGGATGATATTATTGTTTGTGGGGGTTTGATTTGGGCTATTGAACAATAAGTTGTTAAGTAAGTTTTTTGGATACGCATTCTGCAATAATACGTCCCTCAACCTAGACAGATTTTTTTTGGTGGAGTGAAGGGTGTGAAATTTTTATTACGCGGTGTTTTAAGGCAAGAACTACATTAATTTTGGTCTGTTTGGGTTGTTGGGAATAATAATGAATATATCTTTGTGACGATATTGGTTTTATATACCAGTCTAATTTCAAATTTCCTGTATTGTCTCTAATTATTAATGTGTCTAGAAAGGGAAGACTATTATTAGTTTCCATTTCTAGTGTGAATTGTAAATGTTTGTTGTACTGATTAAATGTATGAAGAATATGTTCGACTCCATCCGCTGGCACTGCAGTCACAATGTCGTCTACAAATTTTTTTATGAACGGCAGTTCGAAGTTTAATTTGGGTATACAAGTATCTAACAATGTATCCATTATATATTGAGCAACAATGGGGCTAATTATTGCTCCCATTGGGCTGCCTAGAATCTGTTTATAAAACTTTTCATTGAAAACGCAGTAGCTGCTGTCAAATATGAATCTTATGAGGTTTATGAATTCTGTCTGGTTGAGGGTCGTGTTATCGGAGATGGTATCCCATTTCGCTGTTATACTGTCAATAGTAGTTTCAATTGATATGTTACTAAATAGGGAAACAACGTCTAAACTAATAAGTATGTAGTTATTCGGAATTGTAAAGTTATTTATGTACTCAGCAAATTCAAATGAATCTTTTATATAGTAATTATTATTTTTATTGTAGGATACCGTTAGAGTATCAGTAAGATATTGGGCTATTTTACTGTTAGGTGCATTAATTGATGATATGATAGGTCTAAGTGTTAGGGTGGGTTTGTGAATTTTAGGTTGGCCGTAATATTTGGGAGCTGTAGAATTACAGATAGTTAAAGTTTTTGCAATATCGGGGTGTAAAGCTTGTTTGTTTTTCAGTTGAGAAATTAGTTGATTTGATTTTTGCTGTATAGTATTAGTTGGGTCGCGTGTAAGTGGTTTGTAAGCGTTGGGATCATTTAATATTTCCAGGGATTTTTCTTCATAGGTGCTTTTGTCCATAATACATGTTACATTGCCCTTATCAGATTGTATTACTATAAGATTTGGATTTTGTTTTAGGAATTTTTTTGTAATATTATAAAGGTGTGTGGTGTAGGAGTTTTGTTGTGTATTCTGGAGGTAATTAGTAATGACATTTGTGGCTTGTGCTCTACATACATTTTTGTTATGTTCGTCAAAATTAGCAATGATATATTCAATATCGCTCAACAATCTCCGGACACATACCTGGTTTATTGCCTGAGTTATACAGAATTTCGGACCAAGGCTAAGTAGTGTTTTTACTTCATTGGGAATAGTCTGAGAACTGATGTTTTTAAACCATTTCGGTTGTGTTCGTAGTTTGCTGCGCTCTATTGAAATCAATTTATTTAATTTATCTATGTTAGTTTGTTTAATTTTATAAAATTGTCTATTGAATGATATCTGTTGTTTTTGTTTGAAATTTTTGAAAAGATATGGCGGGGTTGAGTTTAAAATATGATTTTCGTACCTTTTTTGTTGTGCCTCTAATTGTTTAAGTTTTTTGATTGTAACATCTATTTCTATTTTAAGAATTTGTTTTTTGAGCCTGTTGTACATTCTCTCTAATTGTTGTAGTGTTTTTCCACTGTAGTCTTGGATGCTTTGGGGATGTTGTTGGTAGTTGTGGGTTATGTGTTGTGGGTAGACTCCATTTTGTCGACATTTGAGGAGAAATATTTTCCTATTTTTCAGCGAGGCTATCTTGCTGTTCGTTTTAGCCCATGATTTGTATAAGTTCTTCACTTGTAAGCCATATTGGTGGTGGATGTACTGGAAGAACCCCATTTCCTGTTGATACGTGTTGAGACTTCGTCACTGTTTAAATTTTAGTTATAACTTTTGTAGGATTTCAGTGAAAGGGCATGAAAATAGAGATCGTTCTTGATTATTTCATCAAGCTTTCGGATTTATTTAATCCTTCTTCAGGATGCTGTAAAATTATACAATCAATGTACCAAATAGTGGTTAACATTTTAGTATGCAAACTTACAATAATGTGAAGTTGAGTTATAATATAGCTTCATTGAAAAATATAAAAATATATCGGTGTTTTATTACAATTTTGGATTGCTGGAAACACAAGTTTACAGTCACTATGGAGTCTATTTTTACAATAAATTTATAATTACTTACAATTAAAATTGGTTCTATTGTGATGTGTGTTCATCGTACTGATGAATTCATATGGATTTTTGTTTTCTTCAAAATTTAAGCTGCATTACGTTTTTAATAATATTCAAAATTTAGGTGTAGAAGGCCGAAAAGTTTTTTGATTTTACATTAAGTTATACGTAGTTTCAAAATTTGTTCACTTTGTGTTAGCGTTCGCTGAATAACATGATGAAATATATTTTAATGTTTATGCAGAATTAAATAGTCAATAATTAATAAAAATTTTGGTGTAAATGGCCGAAAAGTTAAGTTTTTTACGAAAACAGAAAAATTAGTGCAATTTTCTAGAGCACATGTTTTGTACTGCGGAGTTCTTCTCTCAACAGGTAGGAGGTTTCCGATGTTACTGTGGTGGGAGAATGGCGCTGAATTCAAAACGAAGAAGATGGAAATAGTAAATAGATGTCACGATCAAGAACTAGTTTGAGTATTATTGTTTTGTTGTTGAGTATTATTTATATTATTGTTTTTTATTATATCGAATAGGTTTGTGTATATAGCGCTCAAGCCATCTATGTCTGTTTTTTATTTATTGTGTGGGGTGTATTAAATATATGGTACATTTCTAAAAAAGTTCGTTTTTGATAATTCATTTCTGTATCTAAAATTTTGGTATTTTTATAGTCCATTGTGTGTTTTTCATTAGTGACATGTAATGAAAGTGCGGAAGCATGGGGTTTAATTTTAGTGTCACTTTTGTGTGATGTTATTCTACTGGACAATTGGCGTGATGTTTGGCCAATGTAACATGAATTACAGTCTTTACACGGGATGTTATAAATGACGTTTGACGCTTGCAATGTGGGGGTTGGGGTTTTGACTTTAGTGAAAATATTTTTAATAGTTGTGCAATTTTTATTGGCAATTTTTATAGAGTCATCTTTAAGAATTTTTGTTAGTTTGGGGGTCAGCTCTGCAATGTACGGCAACGAGCAATATTTTATACGGTTGTTGCTATTAGTTTGGATGATATTATTGTTTGTGGGGGTTTGATTTGGGCTATTGAACAATAAGTTGTTAAGTAAGTTTTTTGGATACGCATTCTGCAATAATACGTCCCTCAACCTAGACAGATTTTTTTGGTGGAGTGAAGGGTGTGAAATTTTTATTACGCGGTGTTTTAAGGCAAGAACTACATTAATTTTGGTCTGTTTGGGTTGTTGGGAATAATAATGAATATATCTTTGTGACGATATTGGTTTTATATACCAGTCTAATTTCAAATTTCCTGTATTGTCTCTAATTATTAATGTGTCTAGAAAGGGAAGACTATTATTAGTTTCCATTTCTAGTGTGAATTGTAAATGTTTGTTGTACTGATTAAATGTATGAAGAATATGTTCGACTCCATCCGCTGGCACTGCAGTCACAATGTCGTCTACAAATTTTTTTATGAACGGCAGTTCGAAGTTTAATTTGGGTATACAAGTATCTAACAATGTATCCATTATATATTGAGCAACAATGGGGCTAATTATTGCTCCCATTGGGCTGCCTAGAATCTGTTTATAAAACTTTTCATTGAAAACGCAGTAGCTGCTGTCAAATATGAATCTTATGAGGTTTATGAATTCAACCAGACAGAATTCATAAACCTCATAAGATTCATATTTGACAGCAGCTACTGCGTTTTCAATGAAAAGTTTTATAAACAGATTCTAGGCAGCCCAATGGGAGCAATAATTAGCCCCATTGTTGCTCAATATATAATGGATACATTGTTAGATACTTGTATACCCAAATTAAACTTCGAACTGCCGTTCATAAAAAAATTTGTAGACGACATTGTGACTGCAGTGCCAGCGGATGGAGTCGAACATATTCTTCATACATTTAATCAGTACAACAAACATTTACAATTCACACTAGAAATGGAAACTAATAATAGTCTTCCCTTTCTAGACACATTAATAATTAGAGACAATACAGGAAATTTGAAATTAGACTGGTATATAAAACCAATATCGTCACAAAGATATATTCATTATTATTCCCAACAACCCAAACAGACCAAAATTAATGTAGTTCTTGCCTTAAAACACCGCGTAATAAAAATTTCACACCCTTCACTCCACCAAAAAAATCTGTCTAGGTTGAGGGACGTATTATTGCAGAATGCGTATCCAAAAAACTTACTTAACAACTTATTGTTCAATAGCCCAAATCAAACCCCCACAAACAATAATATCATCCAAACTAATAGCAACAACCGTATAAAATATTGCTCGTTGCCGTACATTGCAGAGCTGACCCCCAAACTAACAAAAATTCTTAAAGATGACTCTATAAAAATTGCCAATAAAAATTGCACAACTATTAAAAATATTTTCACTAAAGTCAAAACCCCAACCCCCACATTGCAAGCGTCAAACGTCATTTATAACATCCCGTGTAAAGACTGTAATTCATGTTACATTGGCCAAACATCACGCCAATTGTCCAGTAGAATAACATCACACAAAAGTGACACTAAAATTAAACCCCATGCTTCCGCACTTTCATTACATGTCACTAATGAAAAACACACAATGGACTATAAAAATACCAAAATTTTAGATACAGAAATGAATTATCAAAAACGAACTTTTTTAGAAATGTACCATATATTTAATACACCCCACACAATAAATAAAAAACAGACATAGATGGCTTGAGCGCTATATACACAAACCTATTCGATATAATAAAAAACAATAATATAAATAATACTCAACAACAAAACAATAATACTCAAACTAGTTCTTGATCGTGACATCTATTTACTATTTCCATCTTCTTCGTTTTGAATTCAGCGCCATTCTCCCACCACAGTAACATCGGAAACCTCCTACCTGTTGAGAGAAGAACTCCGCAGTACAAAACATGTGCTCTAGAAAATTGCACTAATTTTTCTGTTTTCGTAAAAAACTTAACTTTTCGGCCATTTACACCAAAATTTTTATTAATTATTGACTATTTAATTCTGCATAAACATTAAAATATATTTCATCATGTTATTCAGCGAACGCTAACACAAAGTGAACAAATTTTGAAACTACGTATAACTTAATGTAAAATCAAAAAACTTTTCGGCCTTCTACACCTAAATTTTGAATATTATTAAAAACGTAATGCAGCTTAAATTTTGAAGAAAACAAAAATCCATATGAATTCATCAGTACGATGAACACACATCACAATAGAACCAATTTTAATTGTAAGTAATTATAAATTTATTGTAAAAATAGACTCCATAGTGACTGTAAACTTGTGTTTCCAGCAATCCAAAATTGTAATAAAACACCGATATATTTTTATATTTTTCAATGAAGCTATATTATAACTCAACTTCACATTATTGTAAGTTTGCATACTAAAATGTTAACCACTATTTGGTACATTGATTGTATAATTTTACAGCATCCTGAAGAAGGATTAAATAAATCCGAAAGCTTGATGAAATAATCAAGAACGATCTCTATTTTCATGCCCTTTCACTGAAATCCTACAAAAGTTATAACTAAAATTTAAACAGTGACGAAGTCTCAACACGTATCAACAGGAAATGGGGTTCTTCCAGTACATCCACCACCAATATGGCTTACAAGTGAAGAACTTATACAAATCATGGGCTAAAACGAACAGCAAGATAGCCTCGCTGAAAAATAGGAAAATATTTCTCCTCAAATGTCGACAAAATGGAGTCTACCCACAACACATAACCCACAACTACCAACAACATCCCCAAAGCATCCAAGACTACAGTGGAAAAACACTACAACAATTAGAGAGAATGTACAACAGGCTCAAAAAACAAATTCTTAAAATAGAAATAGATGTTACAATCAAAAAACTTAAACAATTAGAGGCACAACAAAAAAGGTACGAAAATCATATTTTAAACTCAACCCCGCCATATCTTTTCAAAAATTTCAAACAAAAACAACAGATATCATTCAATAGACAATTTTATAAAATTAAACAAACTAACATAGATAAATTAAATAAATTGATTTCAATAGAGCGCAGCAAACTACGAACACAACCGAAATGGTTTAAAAACATCAGTTCTCAGACTATTCCCAATGAAGTAAAAACACTACTTAGCCTTGGTCCGAAATTCTGTATAACTCAGGCAATAAACCAGGTATGTGTCCGGAGATTGTTGAGCGATATTGAATATATCATTGCTAATTTTGACGAACATAACAAAAATGTATGTAGAGCACAAGCCACAAATGTCATTACTAATTACCTCCAGAATACACAACAAAACTCCTACACCACACACCTTTATAATATTACAAAAAAATTCCTAAAACAAAATCCAAATCTTATAGTAATACAATCTGATAAGGGCAATGTAACATGTATTATGGACAAAAGCACCTATGAAGAAAAATCCCTGGAAATATTAAATGATCCCAACGCTTACAAACCACTTACACGCGACCCAACTAATACTATACAGCAAAAATCAAATCAACTAATTTCTCAACTGAAAAACAAACAAGCTTTACACCCCGATATTGCAAAAACTTTAACTATCTGTAATTCTACAGCTCCCAAATATTACGGCCAACCTAAAATTCACAAACCCACCCTAACACTTAGACCTATCATATCATCAATTAATGCACCTAACAGTAAAATAGCCCAATATCTTACTGATACTCTAACGGTATCCTACAATAAAAATAATAATTACTATATAAAAGATTCATTTGAATTTGCTGAGTACATAAATAACTTTACAATTCCGAATAACTACATACTTATTAGTTTAGACGTTGTTTCCCTATTTAGTAACATATCAATTGAAACTACTATTGACAGTATAACAGCGAAATGGGATACCATCTCCGATAACACGACCCTCAACCAGACAGAATTCATAAACCTCATAAGATTCATATTTGACAGCAGCTACTGCGTTTTCAATGAAAAGTTTTATAAACAGATTCTAGGCAGCCCAATGGGAGCAATAATTAGCCCCATTGTTGCTCAATATATAATGGATACATTGTTAGATACTTGTATACCCAAATTAAACTTCGAACTGCCGTTCATAAAAAAATTTGTAGACGACATTGTGACTGCAGTGCCAGCGGATGGAGTCGAACATATTCTTCATACATTTAATCAGTACAACAAACATTTACAATTCACACTAGAAATGGAAACTAATAATAGTCTTCCCTTTCTAGACACATTAATAATTAGAGACAATACAGGAAATTTGAAATTAGACTGGTATATAAAACCAATATCGTCACAAAGATATATTCATTATTATTCCCAACAACCCAAACAGACCAAAATTAATGTAGTTCTTGCCTTAAAACACCGCGTAATAAAAATTTCACACCCTTCACTCCACCAAAAAAAATCTGTCTAGGTTGAGGGACGTATTATTGCAGAATGCGTATCCAAAAAACTTACTTAACAACTTATTGTTCAATAGCCCAAATCAAACCCCCACAAACAATAATATCATCCAAATTAATAGCAACAACCGTATAAAATATTGCTCGTTGCCGTACATTGCAGAGCTGACCCCCAAACTAACAAAAATTCTTAAAGATGACTCTATAAAAATTGCCAATAAAAATTGCACAACTATTAAAAATATTTTCACTAAAGTCAAAACCCCAACCCCCACATTGCAAGCGTCAAACGTCATTTATAACATCCCGTGTAAAGACTGTAATTCATGTTACATTGGCCAAACATCACGCCAATTGTCCAGTAGAATAACATCACACAAAAGTGACACTAAAATTAAACCCCATGCTTCCGCACTTTCATTACATGTCACTAATGAAAAACACACAATGGACTATAAAAATACCAAAATTTTAGATACAGAAATGAATTATCAAAAACGAACTTTTTTAGAAATGTACCATATATTTAATACACCCCACACAATAAATAAAAAACAGACATAGATGGCTTGAGCGCTATATACACAAACCTATTCGATATAATAAAAAACAATAATATAAATAATACTCAACAACAAAACAATAATACTCAAACTAGTTCTTGATCGTGACATCTATTTACTATTTCCATCTTCTTCGTTTTGAATTCAGCGCCATTCTCCCACCACAGTAACATCGGAAACCTCCTACCTGTTGAGAGAAGAACTCCGCAGTACAAAACATGTGCTCTAGAAAATTGCACTAATTTTTCTGTTTTCGTAAAAAACTTAACTTTTCGGCCATTTACACCAAAATTTTTATTAATTATTGACTATTTAATTCTGCATAAACATTAAAATATATTTCATCATGTTATTCAGCGAACGCTAACACAAAGTGAACAAATTTTGAAACTACGTATAACTTAATGTAAAATCAAAAAACTTTTCGGCCTTCTACACCTAAATTTTGAATATTATTAAAAACGTAATGCAGCTTAAATTTTGAAGAAAACAAAAATCCATATGAATTCATCAGTACGATGAACACACATCACAATAGAACCAATTTTAATTGTAAGTAATTATAAATTTATTGTAAAAATAGACTCCATAGTGACTGTAAACTTGTGTTTCCAGCAATCCAAAATTGTAATAAAACACCGATATATTTTTATATTTTTCAATGAAGCTATATTATAACTCAACTTCACATTATTGTAAGTTTGCATACTAAAATGTTAACCACTATTTGGTACATTGATTGTATAATTTTACAGCATCCTGAAGAAGGATTAAATAAATCCGAAAGCTTGATGAAATAATCAAGAACGATCTCTATTTTCATGCCCTTTCACTGAAATCCTACAAAAGTTATAACTAAAATTTAAACAGTGACGAAGTCTCAACACGTATATATATATATATATATATATATATATATATATATATATATATATATATATATATATATATATATATATATATATATATATATAATGTAAACTTTATTATGAATAAAATATAAAAGAAAAGAAAAAAAAATATTTCATACAAAAACTTTTATAATAAAAACATATATATCAAGAAAAAAAATTAAGAACAAACTATGTACATAAAAATAAAAATTAAAAAACAATCTATCAGAAATATTACTTGTGTAAAGTTTTTTCAATATCTTTTATTTTCGACAAAATTTCAAATTCCAGATCACTTCGAACATCATCTGGTAACTTGTTGAGTTTTGTCCCTAAAAATTTGCAGAAGGCTTTCGCATCATCTTTCACATTCCATGTGTCTTTCATTTTTATAGGCGCTTCCATTGCCGTAATTAATGCCTTCCAATTTACATCATCTACCTTTCTTTTCTTTGTTGGGGGGGCTGGTTTTGGTGACAATATCGGCGTCTGAGATGATGATGATGATCCGAGTATACTCGGGGAATTTAATATTATTTCATCTTGGGACTGAAGAGGAAGAATTTCTTGGGGCGACTGAACTGGGCGGTGATTGATTGAATTTGATTTTTCAAATTCGATGTCAGAAGATACTAGTGGTGAAAGATTCAATGAGCAGATATCCTCTTGACTGTCACTTTCCATCTGACTATTGGATTCTGATATGCTTATATAAATTGGTCCGTTTGGTCCAATGTATTCACTGGAGCATGGAGACTGCTTACTTAATGGCAAATTAAGCGATGAGTGTGTTCTGTACACAATGAAATTAGTATAATATGTTCATAATCGTTAAAATTAATATACATACTTTCGCGGTGTGATAACGCTGTCTAAGAAGCGCATGAGGTCAATTAAAAACCATGGTTTTTTCGGTTTTCCTCCTGGCGATCCACTTCTTGCTTCGGATTTCAATTTTTCTTTTTCCCTTAAGTATTTTTGATGCAAGCTTAGAAATGCATGCGCTGCTTGCTCTCCTATTAAAATATACATACAATAAGTAATACCAAATAAATATTATTTTTAAACAAAAATGTAACTAACCTGTCAGCCCAAAAGTTTCTCCTATTTGGCCCCAAACAAAACTTTTAGTTTTAGTGTTTTTAAAATCAGCATTTCTTTTGTCCCACAGCAAACTATGCTGCTGAACCAAAGATAAAAAATGCTCGCCATGTACATTTAAATCCATTCTTGTTTTTTTGTTTTACTGTCAATCTGTCAGCACGGATCAAAACAAAGATTTGGCGGTTAAAAACGTATTGTGGGGACCCTAATTCGTGCTTATTTACTGAAAACTCCCTATCGAATTTTTGGATCGATAACATTACCTCCCTTACCTATGACGGGAGGCAAAAAGTAATAAAGTAAATATTTAATGATAAAACTAATACTCGTAATTTTCCTGACAATCTTTGTTAATGACTATTAATAATAATTAAATATTTCATCTTCCAGTTCCTTTTGTCTTTGTATATTTATTATGCCAAACCCGAGGAAGAAAGCAAGGACTAGATCAACTCCAATAGCAGTGAAACACCCAAATATATACTTGGAATACCTTGGTATTAGTTCCGAGTTTTCCGAATAAATGCCTTCATTAGAGACCCTTTTGGATCTATTGCCCAAGAAATGTCACCCTTGGGGAAACATCTGACTGGTCAATGTGTTTTTTTTTTGTAAACGCTGTTTGACGTGTTCAGAAATTGATCCGGAATTTTTTAAGTTCTCTTAAGAATTGCGGCTGATGTTACACTTTGGTTTTTAATGTCCGCCATTAAAAAATCACTGAACACGTCAAAGAGCGCTTACGAAACAATTCATACCGACATCTCAGATTCCCTAAGGATGCTACTCGGGCAACAGATCCAAAAGGATATCGGTTGTCTAGTAGAAGATTGAACTCGCGCCCTACCACTCGCCAGAAAATAATACTATAAAACTTTTAAAAAAATATTACTATATTCACACACATGTAATGATAAATTATTGACGTTATATTATAAATGTATGTTGTGTAGAGTTGATTTCAATTTGAAATAAAACCTTTGTTATTTATTAATGTGTATAAAATGTATTACGAAGTAATAGAAAAATGTTCACAATTTGATGTTATTAATAACTCAAAGTTAACTTCTTCATAATAACAATAATATCAGCAATATCAGCATGAAATTACAAGCCTTTAAATTCGACCCTTATGTGTTCTGTCAATAGAGTCTACTTAGAAAGTATTGTTTTTGCTTAGGACAATGCTTCATATTTCGCGCTATACTCTGACGTTACACTATTCTATCCCATTATCCAATGTATTTTTCATACGTGTCCATGATTATGTTTTATTCAACTGGCCCTAGTGTACAATATATAAATATGAGCAACGTCCATAACCTTACAAATATTTGTAATGTAAATAATAAATGATCGAACATTAAAAGAAAATTTAAAACTAAATTGGTTATTTATTTTGTACCTATCACCCAAAAAATCGAACAACCATTGTCTGCTTTATCATTTTGGATGATTAAATTTTTCTTTATTTACTGAGAGCTGCTTTATAGAATCTAGTTAATTATCTTTAATTAAACAATTACAAATTATTATACAAGTTCAGGTATTAGGTAACTAGGTAACGAATAATAAGATATTTTTGTAGAAAGGGGACATTCTCTGTCAAGACGTGACAGAGAGTGAGTTACATTATTATATTGGGAAGTGAATAAAGTTTATTTAGTGAAATGAATGGGTTTTAATTTTAATATACGGATTACCTTTTCCTTTAGACGCTCATAGCAGTGGCGGTGCGTGAATTTAGAATTGACAAATTCTTAAAAAATAAAATCGGTTAAAAGTCAAAAACTAATAATTTATTTTGTTGTAAGAAAACAGTTTCATAAATAATTCATTTAAATAAAATATTAACATAAAATTAAAAATTCTATAACAAAAGTAACATTGTCATATATAATATCATAAGTGGTAAATTTTTGCCGGAAAATTTTTCAGATTGTTACGAGAGCCGGTTGCCTAGCAATTTATTGAGTGGCATTGACAAAAAAATTACGAGTTGTCAAACGAGTAATTTTTGATCAATGTCACGAAATAAATTGGCAACAGGCTCGAGTAAAGCAATCGGAAAATTTTTCCAGATTAAAATTTAACCACGAATGGTATTCGGATGACTATTTCCAAAATAAAAATCAGGTAATTATTAATATAATTTTTTTTCTTGACAAAAATCGATGTTTCTAAAACGTCAAAAGAATTTCGCTTATCAAAACTCACTTACTTGTAAAAATACGACATCTTATTGGCTTAAAGGGTGCGAAAAAACTTTTTTGACGCTGTTTTGTCGAAATGAAATTTGGTAACTAGGTAGAATCCTGAATTTGGATTGGTTTATATATTTATGAGTGAAATAGTCAGTCTTAAATATTAAAAAATATTTTTAAATTTATATTTCTTTTACGATTTTAAAGCTAACAAAAATTTTTTATGTGCATCTTTATTTTTTCCAATAAAATTTACGAATTCATTAGAAGACATTTAGTAATTGAATTATAATTATGATGCGAGATGTGAGCATATAAGCAATAACTACACAAACAGAAAATCTAAAAATACAATATTGCATTAAATTAATATATTATATTACTGAGTTAGCTAGCTGGCTAGCTGTGCGGCGTGAGCGTCTAGCGGGTAGCGTAAAGCCCAAGCAGCAGCTAGTGGGTTCTCCCCACCACTCAACCGAGGCCAAAAATTCTCAACCTCACACCTCACCTATTATTCCGATGCTTTTATCTTGCTATTTTGCGCTTGAAAGATTTTATTTTTTATATTTATATAATTCAAAAGAACTAATAATGAAAATATTAGATGCAAAAGTAATCCTTGTAATGATTTATTTATTTATTTAACTTTTTTCTTGACAGTTCAAATAGATTATTCCCATTGTTGTAAGTAGTTCGAACTGTTGTTTTGTCTCTTGGTTGTTGGTATTTGTATATTTCTACAATACATGATTTATTATTGTTTAATTGTGTATAAATGTTTAATTTAAATAACTGTGACAAGTAACAGTAGGTACAATTAAAATAGAAATAAATAATAGTTTCAAATTTATGAAAACATAAAAAAATAACAACAGTGACAATAAATAGTAATTATTAAACCGTTTTTACGAAAACTAATTGAAAATAATACAAATATATTTGTTTGAAACAAGCATTTTCTGTTGTAAGCGCTCACGCTTACCCTGCACGGAACGAGAGAGGCCAACTCATCGCTTGGCTCATCTGGTCATCTGCAGTAATGTAAGTAGATGTAGAGCGTAGAGAGGGTAAAATCGTTCCGTTTCACTCGCACTTATGTATTGCGCTATTGTCCATGAGGACAGTATAAATTAGCCTCTATGTGTAAAGTCGCGTGAAAATAACACTATTTGCATGGTTATTTGGCATATTATAGCAACAATGATTGTTTATGAGTTCAAATATTGTAGATTTGTATTACTTCAATACATTTTAAATGAAAAATAAAATTATAAAATTTTACAAATGTTTTGAATTTAAGAGGTGAGGCCTGGCCTCACCTGCCTCATCTGACGCACCGCCCCTGGCTCACAGTTTCAGGAGTGGGATAGAGTTTACGATATCCACAATTACAACACGATTAAAATTAGTGCAGACAAATACAAGTGAAAGTGAAGTGTTTTGTGCGTAACTGAGTTTATTATAAGTAACATGCCGCGATGTGGCGACAAAAGGCGAAAAGATCGCCGACGATCATCAAGTTCTAGCTCTGAGGAAAGTGCAAAACGATACCGTGTCGCTGAACGGTACTATAGCGAACGAGAACGGCCATAGCATATACCTGTAGAGTAGGAGATATACGTTGTATTATAAACTACTCTACATGTGTAAAAATATAACTAAGAACGTTAAACTAGTATAACATGTAAAGCAAAATAATAAACACAAATGAATTTGGATCAGAGCGAAAACGGGAAAACACTTTTATTTATTTCGTATCTAACAACATTCAAACATTTTCATAGGTGTCTTGATCGAACTGTGTGATCGACACATGGTTGCTAGATGTAACTGTAACATATCTCCCTCCTTAGAGAGAAGAAAACAATGACAGGTAATGAAAGGGAAGTCATTACTTGTCATTTTACAAAGAAATGACATAAATTGAATGACTTTATTTGTGGGACTTGGGGAGAGGAATGAGTGTTATCAAAATTGTGCGGCTATTGTAAGTAAGCAGGTTTTAGTCTGTCTATTGATACGGTGTCCAATTTATCTTTAATTAAAATTTTGAAAAACTTTTCGTATCGTTTGATTACTTTGTAAGGCTCATCGTAAGGTTGTTGTAGGGTGGGGCTTATTGCATTATGCTTTATGAAGACATGTGATGTGCGAAATAGATTGTTTTTTAAGATTGGGGCTGTATACTTTAATTTGCTGATTATTTGTTTTAACTGTTGGAGATAGTGGGGCATGTTAGGGTCTGGAACTATTGGTGATTGTGTGAAGAATTCGCCTGGAATGTGTAATGTGGTGCCGTAGACAAGTTCTGCCGGGCTGCAATTAATAGGTTCTTTGCACGTTGTGTGAAGACTTAATAAGACGATTGGTAGGTTAGTTACCCAGTTTATAGGGTCATTATATGTTTTAAGGGAAGTTTTTAGCTGCCTATGGAACCTCTCAATCATGCCATTTGATTGTGGATGGTATGCCGTGGTTTTTATGTGGTGTGTGCCCAACATTTTAAGTAAATTTTTGAATAATGACGATTCGAATTGTTTTCCCCTGTCTGTTGTAATAACAGAAGGAACTCCAAATCTAGATATCCAATTGTTTACTAATGCTTCAGCTATAGTTTGTGTGTTACAATCTTTGATTGGAATTGCTTCTGGCCATCGTGTGACCCGATCTATGCACGTGAGTACATGAGAAAATCCTTGGGAATTGGGTAAATGGATTAAGTCGATATGAATGTTGTCGAAGCGACTGTTTGGTTCGGAAAATGGTTTGAGTGGAGCTTGGGTGTTTTTTGTTATTTTTGAACGTTGGCAGTGTACGCATTGTTTGGTCCAGGATTGTATGTCTTTGTTCATTTTATACCAAACAAATTTAGAGTTTATTAATTTTGTTGTTGTTTTTATTCCTGGATGGGATAGCGAGTGAAAATGGTCGAAAATGTTAATTCGGAATTCTTTTGGTATATATGGTCGGTATTTACCAGTGGATATGTCGCAAACTAAGGTACAGGTAGAATTTGGAAGCTTAATGTTTTTGAATTGTAAATTGTTCGTTTTATTTGTCTGCAGTGTCTGTAGTTCTTTATCGGTTTTTTGAGCTGCTGCGATTTTGACGTAGTCGATGGTTTTGTCTGTGAGGATGGAGTTTATTTGGATTCTGGACAGCGCGTCGGCTACGGTGTTGTTTTTGCCCGATACGTGTCTGATGTCGCTTGTTAGTTGTAAAATGAAGTCCATGTGTCTTATTTCTCTGGAGGTGTAGTTGTGGGAAATTTTGTTAGCCATGAAAGTCAGAGGTTTATGATCTGTTAGAATGGAGAAATTTCTTCCTTCTATGAAATATCTAAATTTCTTTACTGCTAGGTACATAGCTAGTAATTCACGGCCAAATGTGCTATAACGTTTTTGTGTAGGTGTGAATGTGGCGGAAAAGAAGGCTATAGGTTTCCAGTCTTCTTTTATCTGTTGTTGCAGAACTGCACCTACTCCCGTGTCTGAAGCATCTACCATGATAGATATAGGGGCATTGTGTGCGGGAAATGTGAGTGTTGTTAAATATGTTAATTGTTTTTTTATGTCTTTGAAAGCTTTGTTTGCTTCCGGAGACCATGCAATCTCTTTTGAGCTGTTTGGTTTATTTGTTATGAGACAATTAATGGGTTTTAACGTTGTTGCACAGTTAGGGATAAAACGATGATAAAAGTTTATGAGGCCAAGGAATTCCCTTAGTTTTTGTTGAGTTGTAGGTAAGGGAAATTTGTTGATTGTGTCAATTTTAGATTTTACCGGTTGAATGCCATTTGTTGAAATACTGTGTCCTAAGAATTCGATCTTCTGGACTCCGAATTGGCATTTGTTTTGATTGATAAGTATACCATGTTTTTCAAGTCTTTGGAAAACTAATTCTAAGTGCTTTAAATGTTGTTCGAAAGAACTACTAGCAATAAGGAGGTCGTCAATATATGCGAAGCAAAAATCTAAACCTCTGACAACATTGTCAATGAACCGTTGAAAAGTTTGGGCGCTATTCCTCAATCCAAATGGCATGACCAAGTATTCGAAAAGACCAAAAGGTGTGGTTATTGCTGTTTTGGAAATGGATTCTTCGTCCATTGGTATTTGGTGGTAGGCTTTAACGAGGTCTAATTTTGAAAATATTTTCGAATTGTATAAATTAGTTGTAAAATCTTGAATATGGGGAATTGGATAACGGTCAGGGACGGTGATGGCATTGAGAGCCCTATAGTCCCCGCAAGGTCGCCATTCGCCAATCTCTTTCTTTTTAACCATATGCAATGGAGAAGCCCAGTTGCTAGAAGATGGACGAATGATCCCCATTTTCAACATTTTATCGAATTCGTTTTTAGCGGTGGATAATTTATCCGGAGCTAGACGGCGCGGCCGTGCAAAAACAGGTGAATTGTTAGTGATGACACAGTGTTTGACATTGTGCATAATTTGACGTTTGGGAGTAAAAGGTGAATTTAGAGAAGGAAATTTTGACAAGAGTTGGGTAAAGCATGTGGAATGTTGAGTAGTAATACTAGATATTCGATTTGAATTGTTTTGTATGTTTCGGTTTGCTTGTAATAAGCGCTTTGAAGGTAAGTCAATCAGCAAGTTAAAGTATGTAAGAAAATCTGCGCCGATAATTGAATGCTTAACGTTCGCGATAATAAACCTCCATGTAAATTGCATTGTTAATCCGAGGTCTATTTCTAATGTTTTAGTACCGAAAGTTTTGATGGTTGAATTATTGACAGCCTGTAGTGTAAGAGGATTTTGTCGTCGTTTCTCGCACAATGAATTTTTGATAACACTCACCTCGGCTCCAGAGTCTATCAGAAAGCGGTGGCCAGAGAGCCTATCAGTCAGATAAAGGAGTTTTGTTGTCGTTGGATGAGTATTAGTGCTAGAAATAGATGGTAAAGTGAGTTTATCTATTAAGTTTCTGTTTTGATGTAACAAAACCTCTGATTTGTTTGTAGAAGAACTTTGTTGACATGGTGGAATACATTTCCTCGCCTTGCCGCCGAAGTTGAGGTGATACCAGCATAAATTCGAGTTCGGAGGAACCGTAGGGAAAGGAAGGTTTTTCTTTCTTGACTGACACCAACTTCTTTAACTCTGAGACCTCTTGTTTTAGCTCCTCGATTTGCTGTGCGTCTTTGCTCACGGAACATAGCGTTGGTTGTGTGACGTTTAGAATCCTATCCGCGATTTCGGCTTTATCTGCTAATGAAATATTATTATTTGAAGCAAGGATAAGTTGAATATTTGAAGGAAGTTTTTGCAAGAATATTTCTTCAAGGATTGAGTCGTCTAGATGCATAGAGCCAACCAACTGTTGGAGCTGACGTAAAAGTTGTGATGGTTTTTTATCGCCTAAGTCTGTGATGTTGAATAATTGTTGAATTCTTTCTTGTTTCGATAGCGAAGTTCGGTGGATTAACGTTTCTTTTAACTTGGTATATGGAAACACTGTTGGAGGATTCTCAATAAGGTCTCTGACTTCTGCTGCATACTGAGGATTGAGTAATGAAATTAATTTGTAGAACTTAGTTGTTTCAGATGTAATACGGTGTGACATAAATGTCGCTTCTACTTGAGAGAACCATAATGTCGGGTCCGCAGGCCAAAATTCGGGGATCTTGAAGGAATTTGTTAATGAAGATATTTCAGGAAGCGGAAGGTCAGCAGGTTGGGTATCGGAAACAGGAACAGGAACAGGTATGTCGTCCATCCTGTTTGACAATCGGGGTCACCAAATATGTAGAGTAGGAGATATACGTTGTATTATAAACTACTCTACATGTGTAAAAATATAACTAAGAACGTTAAACTAGTATAACATGTAAAGCAAAATAATAAACACAAATGAATTTGGATCAGAGCGAAAACGGGAAAACACTTTTATTTATTTCGTATCTAACAACATTCAAACATTTTCATAGGTGTCTTGATCGAACTGTGTGATCGACACATGGTTGCTAGATGTAACTGTAACATACCTATTAGATATATACTGCTGATACCCGCCGTTGCAGCGTGCTCGATGGAAGGAGACAAGAAATCTATATATCTGTCTCTTTTGTTCGGTGCTGTCGGTACCAATGCGCATGCTTTGGCCTTCAAACGTTATGATTGGCTATAAGGAGTCGGGGAGGGTTTAATAACAACCCAAATGCCAAACAGTTTGAAAGCATCATATAAATGATTGTTAGTAAAAAGTGAAGTAAAACTGGCCGATAATTCAAATTGTTTAGCGGATGGGTCGGACATATTGCATTTATCCTAAAAAAAAAATAACAGATCCCGTTTATGGCAATGAGAATGATTGCGTATCCATCAATATATTCGATCACGACTATGTGAACACCATGTGGCGATTGAATACATACGTAGAAGACGTGGTTGAATATATTGGTGGTTATATAGTAAACAAAATATTGAAACTGAACTTGTGTTCTTTTTGCAGTCAATATTTAGTTGCAACAGAACAAAACTGTGTATTTATTACAATTAAAAATAGAGGAAAATTAATAAACCCATCGAAAAATGTTACAATAGTATGTAAAGCAGCAGAAAAAATTCTGCGACAGAATACAAAAAATGTATTTACTAACAAAAATATCGCAAAATCTATGGAGCAAGCCGTATTGTATGAGTGTGCCTCTAATGTTTTCATTTCACCGGAATATATAAACCATATTAAAAATCAAAATCCTTTTGACAATCATAAATTTCAAATTATTAAAATTATAATAAATACTTATCTAAAAATTAGGCTGCATCACGAAATAAAATTATTATGTGAAAAAAATGACTATATTAGAAATAAATATTGTAGACTTGTTTTGTTTAAGTATCAATAAATATTTGTTTTTTAATTCACATTATGTGTACCTTTCCTTACTTTTATTTTATTATAAAATTATTAATTGGAACAATAAATTAGTAATGCTATTAATAAAATTTGCGTATTGCATATTATTGTCATTTTAATAATTAATTTATTTAAGAAAGACGTTTGCAATTATTTTAAAATTATAAGTAGACTGTAATATAAGCAATCAACTCGTATATGTTAAATTTTTCTAAAACATTGCGTTCAGAATTACGGTTTCCAGCTTGTTTAAAATTTTTATAACTTATTTTCAAATAGCAAACTGCATTTAAATCGTTTAAAAATTAAATAAAACATATTTTTAAATACATTTTAGAACTCGAAACATAATTTAAATGCTCATTTAAAAATATGTTTGAATTTCAAATATGTTTCGAATTAAAAATATGGTTACAAACTTACTGATACATATTTTTAATTCTCTGTCTCTTTCTATTTCTCCCATATAAAGCTATGAATACGAGAGAGACAGAGAATTAAAAATATCACAAACAAATTTTTAATTCAAATAAAACTGAGTTTGCATTGTGAATTAAAAATATGTTTTTAAATAGATAAATCACGAGCACACTAACCATATTTTCAAATACATATTGGAAATTCAACCTTATTTTTAATTGTTCGCGGGTTTATATTTGATTTACAAATATGCTGGAGAACATTTTCAGTAAATTAAATGAATCTCAATGATATTTTTATTTCTTTAAAAATTTGTTTGTGATATATTTAAAACGTGAAAAATATAAGAAACATATTAAAATATAAATATTTAAAAATATGGTTCGACGTCCTATTAACAATTAGAAATATGAATATCATGTTGAATAGTATTTAGTATTTAGTATTTAGTATTTATTTATTTAACTATTTTACATTTTTAACAATGTTTATAGTACGTCAAAAGAGAACAAATATAATAATTAAACAAAGTAAGTAACAATGTAAGTAGACTCACGTGTCGAAAAAATAAATAATTAGTAATAAAATACAATAAAATTGAGTGTTACTTAGTTATTTTTAACTAAAGTCATTAAAATTGAATTTTAAATATTCTTCGGTGCTGTAAAAACAGTTTCTCAATAAAAAAATTTTAACAGCAATTTTAAAAGCTTTAAATTTCAGATTTTTAATTCTGGAGGGTAAAACATTATAAAAATCTAGATTTAAGGTGTTATTTATTGATTTTTGTAATCGCAAAAAGGGTTTCCTTATTAAATCTACAGATCTGGTGTTATAAGTGTGCACATCTCCATTTTTCAACAGATTGTCCTTATTTTTATGAATATCGATGAGTGTCTGAAAAATAAACAGACAAGGTAACGACAAAATTTCTAAACTAATAAAAGCTTCTTTACAGTGGTCTCTAAAAGAAAGATTGCAAAGAATTCTCACTGCTTTCTTTTGCAGACGAAATATTTTAATAGAGTTTGGCGAGTTGCCCCATAAAAGGATACCATAAGATAAAACTGAATGAAATAATGAAAAATAGACCATTCTCAATGTAGATTTATCAATCATAGAGTTTAGTCTTCGTAATAAAAATATAATTCCTGATAGTTTTTTACTAATGTAAGAAATATGAGAGGAACCATTTAAAGCCGGTTCTAAATGCATTCCAAGAATTGAGACACAAACATTATTATTGAAATAACGATTATTTGAGAAAACTATTTTTTGAGTTTTATCTTTATTTAAAAGTAAATTATTTGCTGAAAACCAATTTTCAGCTTTCTTAATAGTACAATTATTAGCTTGCAATAGATTTTCATAATTAGAATCACCTGTAATTAGTGAGGTGTCATCTGCAAACAATACACTTGTAGTCGGATCCATATAGTTACTAAAATCATTTACATATATTAGAAAGAAAAAGGGCCCTAAAATGGAGCCTTGGGGAACGCCGTACTCAATTTTTCTAAAATTTGATGTGGCACCGTCACAAGAAACACACTGGACTCTATTATCTAAGTAAGACCTGATAAGACTTAAAGCCGGTCCTGTAATACCATAAAATTCTAATTTATGTAAAAGTAAGGCATGATTAACGCAATCAAATGCCTTTGACAGGTCACATAATGTCAGTGCCATATGTTTACCTGCTTCAAGGCCAGAAATTATATTTTGTAAAACATTATAAACTGCTTGAGATGTTGAATGTCCAGCACGAAAACCGAATTGCTGACTATTAAGTAAATTATTCCTATCAAAATAAGAAACCAATCTATTTTTAATTATAATTTCAAAAACTTTAGAAATTGTGGGTATAATAGATATAGGTCTATAGTTTTCAGCCTTACTAATTTCTCCTTTTTTAAATAAAGGAAAAACTTTAGTTTTCTTAAAGGCTTCAGGATAAATCCCTTCATTCAAACATTTATTAAAAAGTGCAGTCAATGGTTCAGTAATGTAATCAATTATTTGTTTTAATAAATTGTTACTAATATTATAAAAATCTAAACATTTAGAATTATTCAACGATTTAATGGCATCGTATACCTCAACTACATCTGTAGGCTGTAATGTAAAGACGCAAGAACTAGGTTGAGTAGTACTCATCAAAATATCTTCCGCTTTAAATTGACTGTTTGAAATATTATTTATTATATTAATTGCCACCGTCGTGAAGTAGTTGTTATAATCATCAGGTTTCAAATCTGACTTAGTGTTGTGATTTCTTACTTGATTTCGCTCAAAATTTATTAGATTCCAACTTGCTTTACTTTTATTGTCTGAATTTTTAATGAAATTATTATAGGCATTTGTTTTAGACTCTATAATTTCTTTTTTATAAATTTTGAGTTTACTTTTGTATAACTGTAAAAAATATTCGTTCTGCGTACTAGTGAAACAAATGTTTAAAACATGTAATTCTTCTCTCATTTTTTTGAGATCTGAATTATACCAATTAACCGGAGCACAGTTTACTTTTTTAGTACATTGTTTTAAAGGAAAATGTAGATCAATTAAATAAGCTAAATTATCAATTAAGTAAGAACCACATTGTACAGCCGACAAATGACAATCAAAAAAAATATTTGTGAAATCAATCATATTTAAAGAATTTTTAAAAAGTTGAATATTTTTCTGAGTAAATTGTCGGATGAGTACCGGCTGAGTACTTGCATCATTAACGTCGCCAGGATAAAGAAAAAATTGTCCTTTATGGTCAGAAAGACACGGATCTATTACACCCACTTTAAATTCGGTTTCAATATTTGTGTAGAAATTATCCAAACAACTACTAGTTGTTCTAGTTACTCTTGTCGGTTCAGATATTGTTTTCTGAAAACCATAACATTTTATTAAATTTAAAAAGTTAAGTGTTTCAGCAGTATCATGCTTATTTGATAATTCTAAATTAATATCTCCAGTTATTATAATTTTAGTATAACTCTGTATGATCTGATAGAGAAGTTCTTCAAATTTAAGCATAAAAATTTTATAGTTACCTTTGCCTGTTCTATAGATAGTTATAAGTACTATTTTAAGTTTAACCAATTCAATTCCACACATTTCTATATCAAATTCTACATTGAAACTACTCAAATCTATAATTTTGAAGGAAATTTCATTCTTTAAGAAGATGGCCACACCTCCATGCTTACCAGGTTCTCTGCAAAAAAAAGTAGTCAATTTATACTGCGGTAAATTAATAGTTTCAATAGCAGTATTATAGAGCCAATGTTCTGAGATACATATAATATCAAAAGGGTATTCATTTAAAAAAATTGATAAAAGATCTACCTTATTATTAAGTGATTGAATATTAATGTGAAAAAAACTTACATTGTTACATTTACATAATATTTTACCACAGCATAAAGTATATAACTTAGAAATATTATCATCTGAAACTAAACATTTCTTTGAGTTGACCGTTTCTTCTGAAAAAAAGGCTTTAAACATGCTCCAGATGGCCATAAGGAAGGATCCATTATTTTCCCTTGATTACCATGGTGCATAGTCAATTTAAAGGACGAATATAACTCAGGGTATTTAGCCTGTAATTTTTCAACACTTATTTCGGGGCAGACATTTATCACTTGATTTTTGACATCTTCTTCGGTAGTTATTGGGTCCAGTCTACATAGATGAATGGAGGACAATTTAGGGATAGCTTTTAAAGTAGAATTTGAAGTGTTTGTTTCAAGTTTTCCGTAGACAAAACGAGTTTTCTTTTGATTTGATTGTGGCTGTCCTTTGTTTGAAGTTCCAGTTCCAGTTGCATCCATTTCAACTTGATTATTATTGGAGTTAATAGACACGTTGTTTGATTTATCATGTGTATCAGAAATCGGATTATTTACCTTCCTATTATTACTCATATTATTATCTTCTTGAGTTTTATTTGCTGATAGATCTCTCGCATATGATTGTTTTGGATTTTTGACAGATTTATTCATGTTGTAGTTTGGCGGCGCTTTGGCCTTGTTGTTGGCTACATGCAAATTTTTCTCGGCAGATGACTCACAGTGTCCATTATTTATTCCATTTCTTAATAATAACACGTGGTCATTCAATAAATTAATAGTTTGACTTTGATTTTTTATTAAAATATCCTTATTTTTAATTATTTGCTTCATATAGAAAATTTTGCACTTTAACAATTGTATCTGATTTGAATCTTCGTCATTAAAACTAGCAAATGATAAGTCATTTTCTTCATCGTCGTTTTCATCACCGCAGCAATTTGTCAGATTTTCACCAAGCACTGGCAATTTTAATATTGTGGCACAAGATGTATGAGACACTACATTGCACTTAAGACACTTTAAGCCAGTTTGAGCTAATTTACGACATCTCTTACAAGTAATATCAGCTAAACCATTTGGAGACAAAATTTGCAGTTTATCACTATCAGCCATGTTGAACATAATAAAAAGTCAAACGGCGTTCCATAAGCATCCGACAGAAATATAAAAAGTCGGCGCCACTGGACGCAACTATTGAAATATTAGAACGCATAGTTGAAAAGTTGGTAGACGATAAAATTAATGATTCAGATTGTCAGCGCAAGAATCAGGTAAAGTACGTAACTAAAAACGATTGCATTCTAGAATTCGTACCAGGTAACCCAAATCTTAATATTAACGCATGGCTCAGTAAAATCGAGCAGTTAACTGCGATTCACGAATGGGACGAAGCATTGATGATATATGCAATCACGTTTAGGTGGTATAGCACGACGATGGTACGGCAATTTGCCTGATTACAACCATTCGTGGCAACAATGGATGTCAATGCTAGTACGTGCATTCCCATTGTCACAGTGATTATTTTGCGTAAGATTATTTTTATTAAATTCATTGAGTGCTATTCTGCTGTCAATGTTAAAACTTAAAGGTCACCGTTAGCGCAGTTTAGAGCTGAACTCTAAAAAATTGTATTCTAGTGTCAGTTTTTACCGCCGCTAACGCTAGAGGTCACCTCTAAACCTAATTTAATATAAGTACATACATTTATTTTAAATAATCACAATACAATAACTATAAATTCATTTCTAAATAAGTTTAAAATTACTTGCCAGATAGACATATACTTCTATTTTAATATTTGTTTATACGATGTAAGATAAAAGGATATTGGAAATGGTATATTTTATCATTTAATATAAAAGTAAACGTCTATTTGCTTCTTTGCACTTCAGTTTATATCAAACAGCACAACGAATGTTCATCAGCTTATTGAATGGGGGTTTCCACCGTAATCAAAATAGTGAAAAATAACACTATTACACTAAAATATATCATAAAACATTTCTAAAAACACTAATTAAATGGTTAAATATGTTTCCAATTTTTTAAAAATGAATGAAAACAATTTACTGCGCTTCAAACGCTGCCAGCCAGTGACGTCACGGTCCGGATCGATTTTAGTTTCTATGTTATCCGGCAATATATGTGTGTGTGATGGGAGTAGTTTACAATATTCGATTTTACCTACATAAATCAAATACATTCAATATCTTCCTATGTGATAATAGATGGCAGCACATTCAAATTAGAACATTATATTTAAAAAATATTGAAGGTTAGTAGATATTCTAAACTAGTTAAAATTGTGAATACAATACAATTATTATTGTTTGCCGTATGTTAATATTGATAAAGTATTTTCTAAGGTATACGTATTTAATAGATTATTGTATTTCGTGGATTAAATATTTGTAAGGTATTTAGTAAATCTCCAACAGCGTATTCAAGGGATTCCCGGAAGTTATGCCTCTGCCTATAGTTATTTACAACTTGAAACGGCCGTAAAAGAATATTTGTGGAAAAACCAGGATACAAATATTCCACGAAAGAAAGCCTTAATATTACCCAGATGTTCAGTCGACGAGGGATTTGGAATTACTAAACTATAAATTATGTATGCTAGTATACTTGAAACTTATTCCTTTGAATAATAGGAGAGTGTTAGTACACCATCAATTGACAGATGACGCCACTACTGACTCTAGAGCACAGACCATCATACACCATCTGTTAAGCATTGGCTACATTAGCCGGGCATTTACGCGCTGCCGGGGCGGTAAAAATGGCCGTTCAAACGAGTTGCAAAAAATACTGTTTTCAATAATTTTTTTACAGAAAACCTGTTATAATAAAAATGTTTTATTTATTCTAATAGATATAAGTTTTCACGAGGAATAACATATAAAAAAATAAAAAAATAGTGGAAACCCCTATTCTATATTACATCAACAAATAAACACAGTGAATACACTTTAAAACTAGAGAAATCGCGAAATAAATCACTACTGGCACTATAATTAAAACTATAAACTATTACAAATTAAATTACCAAATAAAAAGATGTTAAAGCGTACGTTCAATGACATGTGTGATGACTTATGTTTTGAACTCAAAGGTGACTTAATCCATTTTCTTAAAATTTAAGCACTGTCGCGCCTCTACAGATTGCTTCCTGGAACTATGATAATGTTTTGGCACATTCATTTAGCTGTCCGGTGCTTGGTGTGAACCCGAGGGTCGCCAACGGTAGCAGCAGGGAAGGCTGTAGTGATCCGCATCTGTGGTCGCCAACGGCAGCAGCAGTTAGGGCTGTAGTGATCTGATCCAGTTGGTTAAGAGGAATGTCTCCGGATACAAACACACGCACACGTGCACACACGCACGCACGCCAGAACGTACACACACACACACACTCACTTACACACACTCATACACACACACACATTCACACAAGAACGCGCGCACGCCCGCCATAACGTACACACTCACACCCTCACTTACACACACACACACACACACACACATTCACACACACTCATACACGCACATTCACACACACTCATACACACACACACACACATTCACACACACTGATACACACACATACACACATTCACACACACACACACTTACACACACACACTCATACACACATACACTCATACACACACACACACACTCATACACACACACACTCATACACAAACACACACACTCATACACACACACACTCATACACACACACACACTCATACACACACATCCACACTCATACACACACTCACACACACACACACTCACACACACACTCACACATTCACACACACTGATACACACACACACATTCACACACACACACACACACACACACACTTACACACACACACTCATACACACACACACTCATACACACATACACTCATACACACACACACTCATACACACACACACTCATACACACACACTCATACACACTCATACACACACTCACACACACTCACACACTCACACACACACACACACACACACACACACACACTCACACACACACACTCACACACACACACTCACACACACACACTCACACACACACTCACACACACACACTCACACACACGCACTCATACACACACACTCATACACACACACTCATACACACACTCACACACACACACATACACACACACTCACACACACACTCACACACACACACTCACGCACACACACTCACACACACTCATACACAATCATACACACACTCACTCATACACACACACACTCACACACACACACTCACACACACACACACATACACACACTCACACACACACTCACACACACTCACAAACTCTCACACTCACACACACTCATACACACACTCACTCATACACACACACTCACACACTCATACACACACTCATACACACACTCACTCATACACACACACTCACACACTCATACACACACTCATACACACACTCACAAACACACTCACACACACACACACACACACTCACACACCCTCACACACACACACACACACACACACACAGTCACACACACACTCACACACACATACAAACTCACACACTCACACACACACAAACTCACACACTCACACACACACACGCGCACACATACGCGCACACACACACGCACACACACGCGCACACACACGCGCACACACACGCGCACACACATGCGCACACACACGCGCAAACACACGCGCACACACACACGCGCGCTCACACACGCACGCACGCACACATATGCACGCAAGCACACACACGCGCACTCACACGCACACTCACACACATTGATTTGTAAAAAGGCTAAAAGGGTATTTAGACAAAACGAGCTGGTAATATTCAAAAATAAAAAGTTAAAATAACGCATGATTATTAATGTGTTTCAGCAATACTCTCCTTTTATCATTAAAACAACCGAATTTGTTAACCACTCCAAAGAACAAACTATTTTTGACAACCACAAAACACAAATTATGAAAATTATTATTGACCCATTATCATCAAATTGTGCTATTTAGAAATCAATATTTTATAAATTATTTCTTATATTCTTCTTTACCTTACTTCACCTAAATAACTTAATTCTGACCAGATTGTATTTCTGTTATTTTTACAGTACAACAAAGCAAATTATTTAATTCAAATTGAAAACTAGAATATTTCATTGTTATTCATTTTTACTAATATTTATATTCAAGAATTTACACACACGATAAATAGGTACATTACTTAATTTCGCAGATTTAAATTTAAAATATCTCATAATAGCCTTCTGTTGGCTTCAAGAAAAGCAAAGGATCAGCAATATATTATTTAATAGGTATATGGATAATACATATGACTCGTCCGCCATATTGGTGCCAAAATGAACACAGTAAATTATGAAATAAAACTGCATTTCTTATAAATTTATGTAGTAACTAATTTTATAATTAAATATAACTTCCACGTTTGCCATATTATGTTTATTTAAAATAATAAAACAAAAAAAAATACGGTTTCTTAAGATTTTTGAGGTTAGAGAAAAATATATGTTTTGCATAAGTATCTGTAAAATTTATGACCATTTCTCCAATAATTTGCCAGTTTGGAGCAGAACAACCCGTCAACATAGATAATTTCTATGGTTAATAATACTGTAACACTAATATTGAACAATTTAAGTGGCTCCAAAATGGTGGACGAGTCAGCTGTGATATATCTAGTAGCTATAATAATGACGCTGACGTCACAACATGGCAACCATTTTACGCTAAAAACTTTAATAACAGTATTATTATAGGTATATAAATACAAAATATATAGCAATTTTTATTTCGTTTTCATTTATTTATATTCAAAATTCATATGCGACATGTAATTTCTAAAAAGTCGAAGACTTGGACGTGCTCATGGCATGTGGAAAAAAAATTGTTGAAGGAGATAAAAATTAAATAAATATTTTTGCTTTGTGAACACTTTTTAACAACTTTTAAAGCAGAATTACACAAATTAACGCGTCCATGTTATTCACGAAAGATGACTATTCAAGGTCATTTGTTCGAAGAAAGAATACACATCACTTTACAGCAGCAACTTAGCAACATTTTGTATTAGAAAGAGAAAGATTATTTGACCTGTCTATTTAATTTATGTGGTGTGAGATATACTTAAATAGCGGCATTATTTTCTAACATACTATAAATAATAAATGACATACGTCGTAGAATTACAGATACCTAATGATCTACTACACTGCCCTCTGTGCTAATATTTACCCAGTGGCGTTGCCGTTTAAATCAAATTATTATTCCTTGGTTTAGAGTTAGTCTAAGTTTTTCAATTTTGCAAAAACAAGTGAAGAACATAAATCCTTCAGAAAGGCATTATTTAGAAAGTAGCATCATTTTCAAATAAGTTACTCTTATTTTTTCAGTTATAATGTGTCTATAAATATTTCATGTTGCACGCCTGTGCATACGAAATGCAAGGACCAAATATAACTACACAAAACTTCATATGGTTTGTTTTGATTTCGGCTGGCCAGACAGAGAAACTAGAGGTAGAGATGTCTTGTCTAGTCCGAGTATTTCTCACTAGATGTCACCACTGAGGCCACGTAGAGTATCAGTGTCTAGTTTGAACGTTGCTCACTAGAGGCGCAAGTGTTCTTAGTTAAAATTTCGTGGTTAACATTTAAGGTTAACATTAAATAATTTAGAAGGTTTAATATTCAGCAAGAACCAACATGTCACTCACAAAACCACTACAACTACAAAACAAATACAAAATACACATGCTTCCACGTGGCTTCTAGTGAGCAACGTTCAAACTAAACACTAGACTAACACTACGTGGCCTCTAGTGAGAAATACTCGAACTAGACAAGACATATCTCTATCTCTAGTGTCTCTGTCTGGCCAGTCGAAATCAAAACATTCAGTGAGGAGGGATAGGGAATGTTTTGTCTAGTTATATTTGGTCGTTGCTATCAGGCAGTTTACAAATGACCTTGAATAGTCATCTTTCGTGAATAATAGTTTACACGCCGGCCGCATTGTGACGTCATTTTTAAGAGCTTCATAAGTTGGCCGCTAGTTGGCTAGCATTTTTCTTGAATCGCGAATAGCGTTCCATAAAAAAAAGTTATGCTGTCTCTGGCTTTTACTACACAAATGTCAACAGTCACATGATTTATATATATATATATATATATATATATATATATATATATATATATATATATATATATATATATATATATATATATATGAAAAAAATGGCGGGTAATTCAAAAAGCAACCTCAAATTTGAACAGCCTTAATGGTTTTGGGGATAGCCTATTAAATCTTATTTCATCCTACTTGCAAAACAGAGTGCAATATGTTTTTGTTAATGGTTTCAGATCTAGTAATTTTTGTGTATCGTCGGGTGTTCCACAGGGTTCAATCCTTGGCCCTTTGCTTTGCCTGTTTTTTGTGAACGATATTGTCAATGAAGTTTCGCACTCTAAATGCCTCCTTTTCGCTGATGATTTCAAACTTTTTAAAACTATAGCAAATATTAATGATTGTATTAAATTACAAGAAGATTTAAATAGTATTTATGAATGGTCGCTTAGTAACAAACTATATTTTAATAGAGATAAATGTGAGGTGTTATCTTTTTCAAGAAAAATTAAGACTTTACAATTTAACTATTTTTTGGATACTCAGATACTCAGAAGAGTCAACGAAAAAAAAAAAGATCTAGGTATTATTTTCGATGTAAAACTTACATTCAACCCTAATATAAATATGGTAATACGTTCCGCATGCAAAAATTTAGGTTTTGTTATGCGTGTTGCCTTTGATTTTCGTAACATACAGTGTTTAAAAAATTGAAAATGATCAGAAAAAGTTTTGTAAACGCTGCTTTTATCGGCAGTTTCATACCTGGCCTGACCTTGATTACAGCTGTTTGTTAATTTTGTTTGAGTTGGACACATCTAAATCTCGTCGAATTCAACAGCAGATATTATTTGTGTATAAAATAGTAAATAATTTAATTGATGATGCCAATGTCCTCTCTCAATTGAATTTTTATGTACGGCCTTGTAATACAAGAAGTTCTGTTACCTTTCACTGCAAGTTTTGTAGAACAAATTTCTTTTTAAATTCACCAATAAAATCATTATGCATTAGTTATAACTGTTATTCAGATGAACTTGATCTTTCTATGAACTTGTTGGAGTTTAAAAGGAAACTGACCGAACTACTGAGTAAAATAGATGAATTACATTAGGGATCTATTATATTTATTTTTCTATGTTCTATGGTATATTCTAAATTTGCTATTTGTTATGTGAATTGTATCTTATTTTTTGCATCTATGGGTTATATTTTTTGTCTACACAATTGTATTAAATTTATATTTATTCTGTTATTGGGATTCGTCCTGTAGGATAAGCAAATAAATAAATAAAATGTCACTTTGCCGCTCATGCGCGACAAAGTAGAAAAAACGGTCGCTGCCCAAATTTTTAATTGTTATGGTATCTAATAGCTGGCTTCCATGGGTGAAATATATAAAAAAATTGGAAGGGTACATTGTTTCATACAAGATATATAATAAAAATATTCCATCCGCATGATGCTAACTGAATTTGATATTATTTTCCATCACTCCTACGGGTAAGGGGATGACAATTGTTATGGTATCTAATAGCTGGCTTCCATGGGTGTAATATATAAAAAAATTGGAAGGGTACATTGTTTCATATAAGATATATAATAAAAATATTCCATCCGCATGATGCTAATTGAATTTGATATTATTTTCCATCCCTCCTACGGGTAAGGGGATGACAATTGTTATGGTATCTAATAGCTGGCTTCCATGGGTGTAATATATATAAAAATTGGAAGGGTACATTGTTTCATACAAGATATATAATAAAAATATTCCATCCGCATGATGCTAATTGAATTTGATATTATTTTCCATCCCTCCTACGGGTAAGGGGATGACAATTGTTATGGTATCTAATAGCTGGCTTCCATGGGTGTAATATATATAAAAATTGGAAGGGTACATTGTTTCATACAAGATATATAATAAAAATATGCCATCCGCATGATGCTAATTGAATTTGATATTATTTTCCATCCCTCCTACGGGTAAGGGGATGACAATTGTTATGGTATCTAATAGCTGGCTTCCATGGGTGAAATATATAAAAAAAATTGGAAGGGTACATTGTTTCATACAAGATATATAATAAAAATATTCCATCCGCATGATGCTAACTGAATTTGATATTATTTTCCATCCCTCCTACGGGTAAGGGGATGACAATTGTTATGGTATCTAATAGCTGGCTTCCATGGGTGAAATATATAAAAAAATTGGAAGGGTACATTGTTTCATACAAGATATATAATAAAAATATTCCATCCGCATGATGCTAACTGAATTTGATATTATTTTCCATCCCTCCTACGGGTAAGGGGATGACAATTGTTATGGTATCTAATAGCTGGCTTCCATGGGTGAAATATATAAAAAAATTGGAAGGGTACATTGTTTCATACAAGATATATAATAAAAATATTCCATCCGCATGATGCTAATTGAATTTGATATTATTTTCCATCCCTCCTACGGGTAAGGGGATGGCAATTGTTACGGTATGTAATAGCTGGCTTCCATGGGTGAAATATATAAAAAAATTGGAAGGGTACATTGTTTCATACAAGATATATAATAAAAATATTCCATCCGCATGATGCTAACTGAATTTGATATTATTTTCCATCCCTCCTACGGGTAAGGGGATGACAATTGTTATGGTATCTAATAGCTGGCTTCCATGGGTGAAATATATAAAAAAATTGGAAGGGTACATTGTTTCATACAAGATATATAATAAAAATATTCCATCCGCATGATGCTAACTGAATTTGATATTATTTTCCATCCCTCCTACGGGTAAGGGGATGACAATTGTTATGGTATCTAATAGCTGGCTTCCATGGGTGAAATATATAAAAAAATTGGAAGGGTACATTGTTTCATACAAGATATATAATAAAAATATTCCATCCGCATGATGCTAACTGAATTTGATATTATTTTCCATCCCTCCTACGGGTAAGGGGATGACAATTGTTATGGTATCTAATAGCTGGCTTCCATGGGTGAAATATATAAAAAAATTGGAAGGGTACATTGTTTCATACAAGATATATATTAAAATTATTCCATCCGCATGATGCTAACTGAATTTGATATTATTTTCCATCCCTCCTACGGGTAAGGGGATGACAATTGTTATGGTATCTAATAGCTGGCTTCCATGGGTGAAATATATAAAAAAATTGGAAGGGTACATTGTTTCATACAAGATATATAATAAAAATATTCCATCCGCATGATGCTAACTGAATTTGATATTATTTTCCATCCCTCCTACGGGTAAGGGGATGACAATTGTTATGGTATCTAATAGCTGGCTTCCATGGGTGAAATATATAAAAAAATTGGAAGGGTACATTGTTTCATACAAGATATATAATAAAAATATTCCATCCGCATGATGCTAACTGAATTTGATATTATTTTCCATCCCTCCTACGGGTAAGGGGATGACAATTGTTATGGTATCTAATAGCTGGCTTCCATGGGTGAAATATATAAAAAAATTGGAAGGGTACATTGTTTCATACAAGATATATAATAAAAATATTCCATCCGCATGATGCTAACTGAATTTGATATTATTTTCCATCCCTCCTACGGGTAAGGGGATGACAATTGTTATGGTATCTAATAGCTGGCTTCCATGGGTGAAATATATAAAAAAATTGGAAGGGTACATTGTTTCATACAAGATATATAATAAAAATATTCCATCCGCATGATGCTAACTGAATTTGATATTATTTTCCATCCCTCCTACGGGTAAGGGGATGACAATTGTTATGGTATCTAATAGCTGGCTTCCATGGGTGAAATATATAAAAAAATTGGAAGGGTACATTGTTTCATACAAGATATATAATAAAAATATTCCATCCGCATGATGCTAACTGAATTTGATATTATTTTCCATCCCTCCTACGGGTAAGGGGATGACAATTGTTATGGTATCTAATAGCTGGATTCCATGGGTGAAATATATAAAAAAATTGGAAGGGTACATTGTTTCATACAAGATATATAATAAAAATATTCCATCCGCATGATGCTAATTGAATTTGATATTATTTTCCATCCCTCCTACGGGTAAGGGGATGGCAATTGTTACGGTATGTAATAGCTGGCTTCCATGGGTGAAATATATAAAAAAATTGGAAGGGTACATTGTTTCATACAAGATATATAATAAAAATATGCCATCCGCATGATGCTAATTGAATATGATATTATTTTCCATCCCTCCTACGGGTAAGGGGATGGCAATTGTTATGGTATCTAATAGCTGGCTTCCATGGGTGAAATATATAAAAAATTGGAAGGGTACATTGTTTCATACAAGATATATAATAAAAATATTCCATCCGCATGATGCTAACTGAATTTGATATTATTTTCCATCCCTCCTACGGGTAAGGGGATGACAATTGTTATGGTATCTAATAGCTGGCTTCCATGGGTGAAATATATAAAAAATTGGAAGGGTACATTGTTTCATACAAGATATATAATAAAAATATGCCATCCGCATGATGCTAATTGAATTTGATATTATTTTCCATCCCTCCTACGGGTAAGGGGATGACAATTGTTATGGTATCTAATAGCTGGCTTCCATGGGTGAAATATATAAAAAAATTGGAAGGGTACATTGTTTCATACAAGATATATAATAAAAATATTCCATCCGCATGATGCTAATTGAATTTGATATTATTTTCCATCCCTCCTACGGGTAAGGGGATGGCAATTGTTATGGTATCTAATAGCTGGCTTTCATGGGTGAAATATGTAAAAAATTGGAAGGGTACATTGTTTCATACAAGATATATAATAAAAATATTCCATCCGCATGATGCTAATTGAATTTGATATTATTTGCCATCCCTCCTACGGGTAAGGGGATGGCAATTGTTATGGTATCTAATAGCTGGCTTCCATGGGTGAAATATATAAATTAATTGGAAGGGTACATTGTTTCATACAAGATATATAATAAAAATATTCCATCCGCATGATGCTAATTGAATTTGATATTATTTTCCATCCCTCCTACGGGTAAGGGGATGGCAATTGTTACGGTATGTAATAGCTGGCTTCCATGGGTGAAATATATAAAAAAATTGGAAGGGTACATTGTTTCATACAAGATATATAATAAAAATATGCCATCCGCATGATGCTAATTGAATATGATATTATTTTCCATCCCTCCTACGGGTAAGGGGATGGCAATTGTTATGGTATCTAATAGCTGGCTTCCATGGGTGTAATATATATATATATATATATATATATATATATATAAAAATAAAAATTGTAGGGTACATCGTTTGCAGCACATGTTACAGTATAGGATGATCTTTTGTCTATATGGCGTGTACTTTGATAAGTTAGAATCTTTATTTTATGCTACATGACGTGACGTAATATATAAATGTTTTAAAATATTTATTTTATAACAGCATACACACATATTGTTAAAATTACAGGTCCAATTTCTATTAAAATTGTTATTGCTGAACAGTATTTAACGTTCTACACATCTACACTGTTATTTAAAATCCAATGCATTTGAGTACAACCTGAAGTTGGCTCAGCCAACGCAGCACTTCACTGAACGGTAGACCACTAATAAAAATATTGCTGGAAAGTTATTGCTAGTTTCACCCGGACGGGCCTATTCCGTATTTCAGTGGTTAATTTTTAACCAAAAACAGGGATTTTTAGTTGTCAAATCAATAACGATTGGATAAAAATTTTAACCAGTGGTTAAAAATTAACCACCTAGTTACAGAATAGGGCCCGATATCTGTTGAAAAGTTATTTTCTTACGCATATATTTCTCATATAATATTTTAAGAAATTTATAAAATTTGATACTTCAATCGGTAATTTTGTCAGAACTATTACATCTCCCGCTGCATCACATAATATTTGACGTCCTATCATTCGCATTCATTGCAAACATTTAATAAAATAAATATTTTAAAATTATTCTGACATAAAACATAACCTTGTTATGTTTCAATGAGTAACCACTTTTGTCATTTTTGTCCGCTGTCGGCGCTGACTACTTTTGTGCACAGCGCCTATTGTTCTAATAATATTTTAATCTTGTTTTTGAGGCATTTACATAGATGTCAGTACAATCAAAACTTGAATTTATGAATGACTTACTTAAATCTAAACAAAAACCATAAATCTAATTTTCATTTGTGAATGCACCTTTAATTGACAGCCCTCGCTTCCGTCACCCGATTCGGGTCTATTCTGTAAATATTAACGCATGCTTTAAATTGAAGGTCAGAGTTAAAAATTTTAACACAAGTGTTAGCTGGACATTTGCTATTCTGTAATGTTAAATGCGTTAAAATAATTAAAGATGTGCTTTAAGTTTGAACGTTAATAGTTATTTATGTATTAAGGGCATAATCAAAATATTGTAGCACGGGGGAATGTTTAAAGGTTGACGCGCAGCGGAGAGCTTTAATTTTCCCGAGTGCTACAATCTTGATTATGCCCGTGGTACATACGTTTTATTTTATTTTGGTTCTCGAAATTCAAGGATTCAATGGGTATATATTCGGTATCGTTGTGCTGGCGTTGTGAATTTTAAGTATGCTGTGGTTTCTCGCTATACTGTTTGTTTATAACAAATTTTAATTTACTGTCAAATGAAAATGGAAGATATCGATTATTCAAAAGAAATATGGAATGCAATTGACGTTGCCCAGAGCAAGTAGATTCCATAGAAGAGAAAAGACGTATACGAGAAAGGATACGAATAGTTTTACGAGCAGCGGTGTTCAAAATATGTGATGTATCGAATTCATTACATTGTCTGACATTTACCTAAAAACGACGATTTTGACGTTTGAATAGCTGTTGCTGGGCAACTTTATAAGCTCTCGGGCGATAAATGCCAAATTGCGCCCGTTTTTTAGAGCGGATAAACAAGTTTATGATTCCAAAATAAAATAAATGTTATAATTTAACACTGTAGGTGCGTTCAGCAAATAATTTTGGTGTCGTGCAGTGATAGTGTGGTGTATTAGTCACGTGACAGCGTTGTGTGCAGTGCATAATAGCAGAGATAATATATCTATATACATAGAGAGATTGGAAAGTCAATGTATTTTACGAAGATAGAGGTTCAGCGACATCTATGAACAAGGAAATAGAACTAAACTACAACTGCGGGAATTTTAAAATCTTACTAGTATTACTATACTCTATCCGTTTTAACTATAGACTAGATGGCGTTTCGAGCGCGGCCGTTTTTACATGTATTAAATAAATAATACAAATTTTGGCGCCATTCCTAGATTTAAAAAAATTCTTTCTAATTGATATTTTTTCAGTAAATTTGTCTTGTACGTACATGTGCTAATCTATGTAGTGTTTTTATTCATATACTTACTTATAATCTCCGTACCTTTCTCTACATTTCGGCGAAAGGGGTATGCATAAATGAAAACCACATTATTCAAATAAATACAACGTAAAATAAAAATATAATTCACCTTTGAAATATAAATATTTACACTCTAAAATATATACATCATATGTATAAACTATATACACCGTTAAATATGAACAAAATAATGTTCAAAACAAATTTCTTTGTTCCTGGGGTGATCCGAATGATCCTTTTTCCTCATGTTCTTTTATAGCTTTCCAAATATTACGTCGGCCTAGGCCCAGCTCTGAAGCCACAATTTGGACACCTTTTAATTTGGAATATGCATTCGTGGCACGATATGTGCATTATAAATTTTACGCCACTTTTTTTGCCCTCTTCGGAAGGCCTTTCCTTTTGGCATTGGCAGAGCCAGGTTCAAGATTTTTATCCATAATATTAACGAAGATAACAATAACAAAACTAACGAACTACTAATTAAAAATTAAAAAATCTGATGTGGCCAGCACATTACCTTCCGTCAGTTCTATGTATTTTGTACAAATTTCATACGGAAAATTCCTTACTAAATTTAATATTCTATTTCTTGTACATTACCTTCCGGCAGTTGCATGTATTTTATGCAAATTTCATACAGAAAATTATTATTTTGTGACGTTTTCTATACACAGTGTAATGTATCTGCAGAAATAAAAGATTTATTATTATTATTTCTTGTACATTACCTTAAAGCAGTTGCATGTATTTTATACAAATTCCATACAGAAAGCAAAAGATCCTATACCTATTTCCAGTAAAATTATAAGACAAACACACTATGTCAATTTCACTTGACACTGACATCTTTCAATCAAAATTTTCTTAATATAATAGCTGTTTCCACAGCTATGGCTATTTTATGAAATTTAATTTCTTTATAATTTTTTAACTCTATATCCATTTAATATTAGGTATAAAATGCAATCAAATTGTATAGAAAATAAAATATTCTTTAATATTTATAATAACATTAAATATGAAAAAATGATATTTAACATCGTTTTTTCAAGAAAAACTGTTAAAATCTTCAAATTAAGGTACTTCCGGTTGACCAATTATAACCAAAATCTAATCAGCTCTTCATATGGATGCAACGAAGAGGAATACGAAAGAATTATAATTTTTGGAGTTGTAGTATTAGAGTTATCGCAGACGAAAATTTTGTTACACACACACATTCACACACACACACACACACACACACATACAGACATCATCGTAAAAATAGTAAAATCGTATTCTAGGGACCTTAAAACGTGCTTATTCATTAAAAACTCACCACCGAATTTTTTGACCAAAGACAATACCTTCCTTACCTAAAGGTGACGGAAGGTAAAAACGCGCACAATGAAAACTATGTAATATGAAATATAATAACGACAAAACAGTATGAAAATTATATAAACGAAAAATCAAACAAACAGAACTGAACAGAAATTGATAATATGTAATAAATCGTGTACTATTAACTTTGTTGACATTTTTATATTTTATGTCAGACGTCAAAGTAATGGGAGTGTTTGGTGCCCATTGTGCGAATTAATGGCAGCACTGGACTAGCATATTTTCTGGAAGTGTGTAGTGAAATACGTACACGTAGTATAGCGCGCTAGCATAAAGTGTAACTAAATTTGCAGAATTTGTTAAGAAAATTGATTGTTCGCGCCAACACTAGTAACGGGGTTAGGTCCATAAATAAAAATGCGTTCTGTTGTGTTTGTAAAAGTAAAACAAACTTGCATGCGAAAGATAGAATAGAAAGAAAGTTATGGTTATACGAATTAAAATTAAAAAAATATGCTCCAAACTCGACATTTGTTTGCTCTCAGCATTTTGAGAAAACAGATTTCCTCACAGAAAGTTATGATACTGGTAAGACTTTCGTGAGGCTTATAAATATCTAAAACTTGTTTATGTTAATTATTTGTAAATCAAATTTTCATGAATACAAGGAGAATTTTGAGAAGAGGTGCAGTGCCAATAATATTTTCCCCGAAGTACAAAACAAAAAAAATCAATTAAATTTCACCTTACATAGTCAAAACAAAATGACCTGGCTGTTAATTAAATGACTTTTTCTTCCTCTTACACTCGCACCACGGCATATTCATGCAGTTTTCAGCGTTTCTAATTTCCACAAATTATAATTATCTTTATCCGACATTCTCATAAAATTTAAATAACATCACAACAAAACTTCGTACATAAAACGAACGAAGATGCAAAATGAACTATTACAAACTAATTAAAGTGAAAAGATAATATTCAACAATAATATATTTATTCAAATTAATATTATTTATGAACTAAATATACAATATATATTGAATAGTTCACATGTTATAAAGTTACAACTTTGATGATACCAATTCAAATATTCCCGGGCGTAGGTCGCTAGTCCGTTGCTGCCATCTACGATAAGCTTTGCCCAAACGCTCCCATTGATACAGCTGTCAAGCAAATTTAAATTTCGCGTCAATTATTTTACTGTGTAAACTCGGTTCACGTTTGAACCAATCAGAGAGCTAGAATCTTAAGCCCTATCTTACCCAATGCTCTATAGTTAAAACGGATAGAGTATAGGTAGGAATACAAATATTTGAAATAAAAAAACTCATTAATTAATGCAAATATATTTTATTATCAAGAAAAAAAAAACAATTTTGTATACATTCACGTAACTTATTAGTAAATTGAAATAATAATATATTAATCTATTTTTGTTCTACAATATGTGCGGATATAATTATCAAGTACATTATTTGCCCGTTTTTCTTTATTGTTAACTTTTTTATTCAACATATTTAAAAAATATTTTGACATGATATGGGCTATGCATGTATTAATTTTATTAATGACAATATTTCCATGGTCTGGGCATGGAAACTCTAGTTTCCATTCTTCTTTTCTAATGAAACTTAAAATTTTAATAATTATTTCCTTATTTAAATTTTCAGGAATTTTATCAAAAAAAATTTTTTTTAATTCTGTCCACTTCTGAGATTTTACTTTCTTGGGGGTATAACAATTTTTTTTTTTGAGTACCAAAATCGCGTAGTTGTATTATCGCATGACTGTCAGTACATGTTGTAGTTGTATAAAACTCAACACATCTTTGACAGTCATGCGGTAATACTTTCCTACCAATGAAGCCTGATATGTACGCCGTTGTGTTCGTTCGAACTCTCTGAGTCAATTCGTACATATCCTTATTCAAGGATTCTGTGGGCTGGGAAGATGGACGCAGGAATGGTGGATCAACAGAAGAGGATGTCGTTTGAACAGGGACAGAAGAACAAGAAGGGAATTTAAAGCTAGGAGATATGAACCTCCATCATCTTCACAATTCGAACCAGCACTATTCTTCACTGTATTATTAATAATACAGGTCTTGAAGGCTGAAACAAATTGTAAGCATGATGGATTATCATTCTGACCACACAATCCTCGAACAACACCGAAGAAGTTCTCTAAAGGATCTTGATTTACAGATTTTGACACAAGGCGGAACAGGTACTGCTTTCTGATGCTCATCAACAAATGATAATTTGCCCAACATGATTTTAGCTTCTGCCCAAAATTCATGATGGGCAGATTTATCGTGGACCCGACAAGACAAAGGACGGGGAGCAATCAAAGTGGAATTGAAGCTATCAAACAGATTATTCATTAGCATACAAAATTCCGCAGTGGCATCGGCGGACAGTGCTCCTGTTTTGGAGAGGAAGGTCAGAGCAGCATAAACAGAGCGACTGAAAACTTGGACAGCAAATTTTACCTTCATCTTCTGTTTGCCTTCAGGCGCAATGTGCACACTTGTTAGTTTGGTAATTTTACTGTCCGCTATATTCCCGCCCAGGTCATACAAAGTTTTCAAGTCGCTCCATTTAGCTACTTTCCCGTCAAATATAATGTTTTTGGTTAAGAAATTATTCCGCATACACTTTATTAAATGTGGCGGATCAAAAACATGAATAATTTCATAACCATTAACATTATAAATGTACTGGTCTGGCCGTCCATACCCCGAACTCAACGAGCGTACTGCCGTCCTGTTGCTGCTGCCCAGGTCACTCACTGACGCTACTACAACAAATTTTGTTTGCTCGTGAATAGCCTGCACCACCTGCGTGTTTCGTGTTTTTAGTATACATGATTTAGCCGTTGCTTGCACGAAATAGAAAGCAATGGGTTGCTTCCAAGATTTGTGCAAGCCACGGATCATGAATACCAAAGCATGATCAGCAAGTTTGTAGCTGCGTTCCTCGGTAATTGCCTCCAATCCTTCGACTTCATCGGACCCTTTGTTGTACGACAAATGTGGCCGTAGCGATACCTCGTCGAACATCAGCAAACAGTACCTGTCAATCGGGTGCATCATCTCGGATTTGCGATTAAGGTACCCAAAAAGTTTGTTGTTAACCCCGGGCTCCAAACAAATATTGCTGAGGCTCCTGTTAAGAGTCCTAGGGGTAGGCATTGGCAAAATCTTGGCCAAATTTCTATACCCTCTAGGACTACTTTTATACAAAGACACATAAAACGCCTTCTCTTCATTAGTGAAACGCCTGGCTGCGGGCTTCTTGCAGTGGTTTCTAATAACACTCTTCAAAAATGTTTGTTGAATTGGATTCATTTTCTCTAACGACTTGACGAAATTCACTTCACCTATATTTTCATTGAAAAGTCTTCGGGGATTGGCTGCCCCCTTCTTTTCAACAGTTCGAAGAATTTTTCTAATTTTAATATACTCGCCGTACATTTTCCGTTTCCTCGGTGTCAGATCCTGTTTCTTTTCAATCCCGAATTCTTTCAAAACTCCGTATGGCTTTCTTTTTTCTGGAAAATAAAAAAAATGTTAAATCTATTTTGTTTTAGTAAATATTAAATGGAATGTCTCAAAGAAAAACTCCCTAAAAGTTTATATTTAGAAATAATTTGCTTTTATATTATAAATTTTTAATATACTTCTATACTCTATCCGTTTCAACAATGGAGTGGTGTGAAAATAGAAGAAGTTTGATTCGATAATATCGGGGTATTATCCAATTAGAAAACAAGATCAAACTGCTCCTAACTTCGCACCACTTCGTAGTTGAAGCGGATAGTTTATATGTTTACTAGTCGGAATTTATGTGAACCTTCAAATATTAAATATGACGCCCTATGTATTTTGTCAAAATCGTATTCTCCACAATATTGCAAATTAAACCATGCACAGCAAGTATCTAAGATTTTTATTATTATAAATATAACAAAACAGGGGTTATTTTAGTAAACATCTTTAGCTTGTTTCTTTCTAAATTATTCTAAAAATAATCGTTGCAAATATATGATTTGTTATAATACAAATAAAATTGATTAATAAATAAACATTGTAATTGGCGATTAACATAATAAGTTATTATAAGGAGAAATATAAAATACACTGGAAAAATAATAAAGTAAATATAAAATCAAGAAGTGCAATAATAAAAGTAATATATTTTACACATTAATATTTACACTATTATTCACGAAAGATGACTATTCAAGGTCATTTGTTCGAAGAAAGAATACACATCACTTTATAGCAGTAGCTTAGCAACATTTTGTAGTAGAAAGAGAAAGATTATTTGAGCTATGTCTATTTAATTTATGTGGTGTGACAGATATACGTAAATAGTGGCATTACTTTTTAACACACTATAAATAATAATGACATATGTCGTAGCATTACAGATACCTAATTATCGACTACCCTGCCCTCTGTGCTAAAATTTACCCAGTGGCGTTGACGTTTAAATTAAATTATTCTTTGGTTTATAAGTTAAGTCTATGTTTTTGTATATTGCAAAAACATAAGTGAAGAGCATAAATCTTTCAGAAAGGTATTATTTAGAAAGAAGCATAATTTTCAAAAGAATTATTCTTATTTTTTCAGTTAAAATATGTCCATAAATATTTCATGTTGCACGCCTATGCAAACGAAATGCATTGAAGTTATCTGCAAGTAATATTATATCAGACGGCTCATAAATGACCTTGAATAGTCATCTTTCGTGAATAATAGTATATACAGAAATATTAAATAAATTGAACTTATTATAAATATTCATTAAAAATATATATAGTTCCGCCACTGTCACAAACTAATGCAAAGTTAATATTCAACATCATTTCCATTTTCGTTAGAAACAAATAGCTCCATACGACAAAATGACTTTTTATTTTGATTAATAAGATCGCGAAACTAGTAGAAAGTTAAGAGATTAAAATATATAATAAATCATGTGCTTTTATAATGAAAAAAATAATGTTAAATAAATAATAAAAAATATTAGTTTGACATAGCGATGGAACTGTAATAATATTCTATATTAATAATATGTCATACAATACATAATTTAAATTGATTAATACGACAAAATTATTTTTTTATTTTGATTCATAAGTTCGCGAAAGTAAAGAGATTAAAATACATATCATAAAATTTGAGTATTAAAAAAAATGTTAAATTAATAATAATAAAAAGTATTTGTAATGTTATTGTAGTAATACTGTAAATTAGTATGTCATAAAAATCATATGAAATAAATAATAATAAAAAGTATTACTTTGACATATCGATGGAACTGTAATAATATTCTAAATTAATAATATGTCATCAAATATATACTCCAAATTACTTTTACTATTGAAATGGATAATTCAAGTACTACTGTAAAATGTGGATTATACAATTACCTGTGACGGAGCGTGAGGTACCTGGAGTTTCCATGCTAATCAAAGAAACAAAGCGGCCTTCTGCGAATTCTTCAGGCGGAATTTGCGAAGAATGCGATGTGCCAGCACGTGCAATGGAAGTTCCAGGTGTAGCACTTTCAAGTCCTTTTGTAGGATTTTGTAACGTGTCGGAAAACGTTGCAGCCAGAGTAGATCCAAATTCTTTTGTGGGAATTTGTGAAGAAATGCTTTCTTCAGGTAACGTTGATGCGGGATTATCCATAAAATCGTGGAACACTGGTTCCACAGAACATCCAACAATAGCTTCATCACTTGCATTTTCACTCTCGGGAAGGTCTATAATACCCGAACTCTGAGAAATGCATGGTGGTCTTGAATCTCAAATTCTATAAAAAAAAATAATAATAATAAAAATAAATATAAATGTACAAAATTGAATGAAGCAGAGTTAGTGTAAAAATATGCTATTAAACAGATTAAAAAATTATTGGAGATGCAGTGTTGGTAAAATGATTTTATTAAATTATCATTTAACAAAGTGAAATAGTTTATGGATGATTAGGGAAAGGTAGGAAAATGAGGCCCCCTTAACAATTTTGGGCTTTATCTTGTACGTTTTTGCATTCGTAGTTATGATTTTGAGCAAACATTAATGTTTCTTTGTCAGTAAACATAATTGTCATAAAACATACTTTATTTTAAAGAAAATACATTTGTAATAAATAAAAACTGAAAAAAGTGCAATGGGTCCCATTGCCCGTCTAATGGGGGAATGGGGACCAGTATATTAATTTAATGTTTAGCAACAAAAATCACACATATATATCTTATTTATTGGCACTGGAACATTCGGCATGAGCCCACTTATGGTACATTGTGCATCTGTACCATAGCTCATTGGATTTACCAAATTCTCCACATACGATGCATTGATCTGCCGGGGAACCATCATATTATTCAGCTCATCATCGTCGTAAACAGGCTCATCAATATATTCCTCAGAGGAACTTTGTACATACATATTTACAAGGCCTCTAGATAAAATAAAAAACAGTTTTTCAGTAAATGTGCCTTTATAATCAACTCGGGGTAATGGCGCCCACTGAGGGCTTCATTGCCCCAACACGTTTTGAAAAAGTCAGAAATTATTTTAAAATATCAAATACATCACATAGTTTTTGTAAATGTTGATTTTAAAAACAGATCATATCAAAATAGTATTTGTGTATACTAGATATTTTTAAATCATTATTTTGAATGGTCTTACCTCAATATTATTAGTACACCACACTTAGATGGCGAGCTGATAAACTATAAAATACACTTCAATTTTTTTTATGTCAATAGTAGAGATCTCATATTTACCGATGTAGCTTAGAACACAATACTACAGACGTCACCACTGCAAGTTATTCCATAAAACAAACAATTTGTCCAATAACATGGTGGGTGCCATTACCCGCTGGGCCCCATTACCCTACGTTCCCCTAAACAAATCGAATAGATACGTACAAGAATTCTTCCCAACTTGATGACTGCCTGAAACATTAATTGCTTTTTTAATTTGCTTTACATCAATTTTTTTTAAATAATTCATTACATCTCGTGTAAGTAATTGATGCTTTGTAAATAACCTGTGTGAAAACAGCAACGGCAACGGTCAAAAGGGTGCAGCAACGAGTAAACGAACGCGCACCGTTACACAAAGTCGTGCGCAATATCACTAAACCAGCAACCTGCCAGCAACGGAAACTAGTATTGATAATACGTGTAGTACTGAAGACAAAATAATTTGTTATTTAAACGTGTGTATTGCTTTGATTTTTGAAATAAATATAAACAATAGTCTCAATTACATAACATGTTATACGTTACGAGGCGCAGGGGTAGAATTTTTGTAGGGAATTAGGTAGGTATAGTACAATTCAGAATTTTAATAAATATTTTTTTCATTAATTAATACTTGCTCCCATATCAAATTTCCACAGTATAATTGGAAGGGTGTCTGTTTGTTATATTACCCAACCAGTAAGTGTTACGAGCCGTAGGGGTTGATTTATAAACCATTAACTGCAGACATAACTTCCGCAGTAAATATATTTTTTTTTCATTAATTAGTAATTGCTTCCCATTCAAATTTCCACAGTATATTTGGAAGGATGTCTGTTTGCTATATTACCCAACCGCTAAGTGTTACGCGCCGTAGGGGTTGATTTATAAGCCATTAACTGCAGACATACCTTCCGCGGTAAATAATTTTTTTTTTCATTAATTAATACTTGCTCCCATATCAAATTTATACAATATAATTGGAAGGGTGTCTGTTTGCTATATTACCCAACCGCTAAGTGTTACGCGCCGTAGGGGTTGATTTATAAGCCATTAACTGCAGACATACCTTCCGCGGTAAATAATTTTTTTTTTCATTAATTAATACTTGCTCCCATATCAAATTTATACAATATAATTGGAAGGGTGTCTGTTTGCTATATTACCCAACCGCTAAGTGTTACGCGCCGTAGGGGTTGATTTATAAGCCATTAACTACAGACATACCTTCCGCGGTAAATATATATTTTTTTTCCTTAATTAGTACTTGCTCCCATATCAAATTTCTACAATATAATTGGAAGGGTGTCTGTTTGCTATATTACCGAACCGCTAAGTGTTACGCGCCGTAGGGGTTGATTTATAAGCCATTAACTGCAGACATACTTGCCGCGGTAAATAATTTTTTTTTTTCATTAATTAATACTTGCTCCCATATCAAATTTATACAATATAATTGGAAGGGTGTCTGTTTGCTATATTACCCAACCGCTAAGTGTTACGCGCCGTAGGGGTTGATTTATAAGCCATTAACTGCAGACATACTTGCCGCGGTAAATAATTATTTTTTTTCAATAATTAATACTTGCTCCCATATCAAATTTATACAATATAATTGGAAGGGTGTCTGTTTGCTATATTACCCAACCGCTAAGTGTTACGCGCCGTAGGGGTTGATTTATAAGCCATTAACTGCAGACATACTTTCCGCGGCAAATAATTTATTTTTTCATTAATTAATACTTGCTCCCATATCAAATTTCTACAATATAATTGGAAGGGTGTCTGTTTGCCATATTAACTAACCGCTAAGTGTTACGCGCCGTAGGGGTTGATTTATAAGCCATTAACTGCAGACATACTTGCCGCGGTAAATAATTTTTTTTTTTCATTAATTAATACTTGCTCCCATATCAAATTTATACAATATAATTGGAAGGGTGTCTGTTTGCTATATTACCCAACCGCTAAGTGTTACGCGCCGTAGGGGTTGATTTATAAGCCATTAACTGCAGACATACTTTCCGCGGTAAATAATTTATTTTTTCATTAATTAATACTTGCTCCCATATCAAATTTATACAATATAATTGGAAGGGTGTCTGTTTGCCATATTAACTAACCGCTAAGTGTTACGCGCCGTAGGGGTTGATTTATAAGCCATTAACTGCAGACATACTTTCCGCGGTAAATAATTTATTTTTTCATTAATTAATACTTGCTCCCATATCAAATTTCTACAATATAATTGGAAGGGTGTCTGTTTGCCATATTAACTAACCGCTAAGTGTTACGCGCCGTAGGGGTTGATTTATAAGCCATTAACTGCAGACATACTTGCCGCGGTAAATAATTTTTTTTTTCATTAATTAATACTTGCTCCCATATCAAATTTATACAATATAATTGGAAGGGTGTCTGTTTGCTATATTACCCAACCGCTAAGTGTTACGCGCCGTAGGGGTTGATTTATAAGCCATTAACTGCAGACATACTTTCCGCGGTAAATAATTTATTTTTTCATTAATTAATACTTGCTCCCATATCAAATTTATACAATATAATTGGAAGGGTGTCTGTTTGCCATATTAACTAACCGCTAAGTGTTACGCGCCGTAGGGGTTGATTTATAAGCCATTAACTGCAGACATACTTTCCGCGGTAAATAATTTATTTTTTCATTAATTAATACTTGCTCCCATATCAAATTTCTACAATATAATTGGAAGGGTGTCTGTTTGCCATATTAACTAACCGCTAAGTGTTACGCGCCGTAGGGGTTGATTTATAAGCCATTAACTGCAGACATACTTGCCGCGGTAAATAATTTTTTTTTTTCATTAATTAATACTTGCTCCCATATCAAATTTATACAATATAATTGGAAGGGTGTCTGTTTGCTATATTACCCAACCGCTAAGTGTTACGCGCCGTAGGGGTTGATTTATAAGCCATTAACTGCAGACATACCTTCCGCGGTAAATAATTTTTTTTTTCATTAATTAATACTTGCTCCCATATCAAATTTATACAATATAATTGGAAGGGTGTCTGTTTGCTATATTACCCAACCGCTAAGTGTTACGCGCCGTAGGGGTTGATTTATAAGCCATTAACTACAGACATACCTTCCGCGGTAAATATATATTTTTTTTCCTTAATTAGTACTTGCTCCCATATCAAATTTCTACAATATAATTGGAAGGGTGTCTGTTTGCTATATTACCGAACCGCTAAGTGTTACGCGCCGTAGGGGTTGATTTATAAGCCATTAACTGCAGACATACTTGCCGCGGTAAATAATTTTTTTTTTTCATTAATTAATACTTGCTCCCATATCAAATTTATACAATATAATTGGAAGGGTGTCTGTTTGCTATATTACCCAACCGCTAAGTGTTACGCGCCGTAGGGGTTGATTTATAAGCCATTAACTGCAGACATACTTGCCGCGGTAAATAATTATTTTTTTTCAATAATTAATACTTGCTCCCATATCAAATTTATACAATATAATTGGAAGGGTGTCTGTTTGCTATATTACCCAACCGCTAAGTGTTACGCGCCGTAGGGGTTGATTTATAAGCCATTAACTGCAGACATACTTTCCGCGGCAAATAATTTATTTTTTCATTAATTAATACTTGCTCCCATATCAAATTTCTACAATATAATTGGAAGGGTGTCTGTTTGCCATATTAACTAACCGCTAAGTGTTACGCGCCGTAGGGGTTGATTTATAAGCCATTAACTGCAGACATACTTGCCGCGGTAAATAATTTTTTTTTTTCATTAATTAATACTTGCTCCCATATCAAATTTATACAATATAATTGGAAGGGTGTCTGTTTGCTATATTACCCAACCGCTAAGTGTTACGCGCCGTAGGGGTTGATTTATAAGCCATTAACTGCAGACATACTTTCCGCGGTAAATAATTTATTTTTTCATTAATTAATACTTGCTCCCATATCAAATTTATACAATATAATTGGAAGGGTGTCTGTTTGCCATATTAACTAACCGCTAAGTGTTACGCGCCGTAGGGGTTGATTTATAAGCCATTAACTGCAGACATACTTTCCGCGGTAAATAATTTATTTTTTCATTAATTAATACTTGCTCCCATATCAAATTTCTACAATATAATTGGAAGGGTGTCTGTTTGCCATATTAACTAACCGCTAAGTGTTACGCGCCGTAGGGGTTGATTTATAAGCCATTAACTGCAGACATACTTGCCGCGGTAAATAATTTTTTTTTTCATTAATTAATACTTGCTCCCATATCAAATTTATACAATATAATTGGAAGGGTGTCTGTTTGCTATATTACCCAACCGCTAAGTGTTACGCGCCGTAGGGGTTGATTTATAAGCCATTAACTGCAGACATACTTTCCGCGGTAAATAATTTATTTTTTCATTAATTAATACTTGCTCCCATATCAAATTTATACAATATAATTGGAAGGGTGTCTGTTTGCCATATTAACTAACCGCTAAGTGTTACGCGCCGTAGGGGTTGATTTATAAGCCATTAACTGCAGACATACTTTCCGCGGTAAATAATTTATTTTTTCATTAATTAATACTTGCTCCCATATCAAATTTATACAATATAATTGGAAGGGTGTCTGTTTGCCATATTAACTAACCGCTAAGTGTTACGCGCCGTAGGGGTTGATTTATAAGCCATTAACTGCAGACATACTTTCCGCGGCAAATAATTTATTTTTTCATTAATTAATACTTGCTCCCATATCAAATTTCTACAATATAATTGGAAGGGTGTCTGTTTGCCATATTAACTAACCGCTAAGTGTTACGCGCCGTAGGGGTTGATTTATAAGCCATTAACTGCAGACATACTTGCCGCGGTAAATAATTTATTTTTTCATAAATTAATACTTGCTCCCATATCAAATTTATACAATATAATTGGAAGGGTGTCTGTTTGCTATATTACCCAACCGCTAAGTGTTACGCGCCGTAGGGGTTGATTTATAAGCCATTAACTGCAGACATACTTGCCGCGGTAAATAATTTATTTTTTCATTAATTAATACTTGCTCCCATATCAAATTTATACAATATAATTGGAAGGGTGTCTGTTTGCTATATTACCCAACCGCTAAGTGTTACGCGCCGTAGGGGTTGATTTATAAGCCATTAACTGCAGACATACTTTCCGCGGTAAATAATTTATTTTTTCATTAATTAATACTTGCTCCCATATCAAATTTCTACAATATAATTGGAAGGGTGTCTGTTTGCTATATTACCCAACCGCTAAGTGTTACGCGCCGTAGGGGTTGATTTATAAGCCATTAACTGCAGACATACTTGCCGCGGTAAATAATTTATTTTTTCATAAATTAATACTTGCTCCCATATCAAATTTATACAATATAATTGGAAGGGTGTCTGTTTGCCATATTAACTAACCGCTAAGTGTTACGCGCCGTAGGGGTTGATTTATAAGCCATTAACTGCAGACATACTTGCCGCGGTAAATAATTTTTTTTTTTCATTAATTAATACTTGCTCCCATATCAAATTTATACAATATAATTGGAAGGGTGTCTGTTTGCTATATTACCCAACCGCTAAGTGTTACGCGCCGTAGGGGTTGATTTATAAGCCATTAACTGCAGACATACTTGCCGCGGTAAATAATTTATTTTTTCATAAATTAATACTTGCTCCCATATCAAATTTATACAATATAATTGGAAGGGTGTCTGTTTGCTATATTACCCAACCGCTAAGTGTTACGCGCCGTAGGGGTTGATTTATAAGCCATTAACTGCAGACATACTTTCCGCGGTAAATAATTTATTTTTTCATTAATTAATACTTGCTCCCATATCAAATTTATACAATATAATTGGAAGGGTGTCTGTTTGCCATATTAACTAACCGCTAAGTGTTACGCGCCGTAGGGGTTGATTTATAAGCCATTAACTGCAGACATACTTGCCGCGGTAAATAATTTTTTTTTTTCATTAATTAATACTTGCTCCCATATCAAATTTATACAATATAATTGGAAGGGTGTCTGTTTGCCATATTAACTAACCGCTAAGTGTTACGCGCCGTAGGGGTTGATTTATAAGCCATTAACTGCAGACATACTTGCCGCGGTAAATAATTTTTTTTTTTCATTAATTAATACTTGCTCCCATATCTACGACGGATTTAATATTTTCATGGATGTTGTTCAAGTGGTTCTAGAAGATTGTTAAATTATGACGTCCATGGGGCCAAATAGACATCATCAACATACCGTAACCATAATGATGGTTTCAACGTAGAAGAATCCAAAGCTAATTCTTCAAAGAACTCCATACAAAAATTAGCTATGGAAAGAGACAGAGGATTACGCATTGCAACACCATTAACTTGTTTGTAGTATTTATAATTAAAAATGAAGAAACTTGATGTTAGGCAATGTCGAAAAAGTTTCACAATATCTTCTGAAAAAAGTTAATCAAGCAGCTTCAGAGTGTCTTTAATTGAGATCTTCGTAAATAAAGACGAAACGTCGAAGATCAGTGGAAGATCTTCTGAAGAGTTATGTGGGTTCTTGATCAGTTCAATAAAGTTTTTTTTTTAATTCTTGACATATGATGTTGAATTTCTAATGTATGGTCATAGGAGATTGTCCAAATATTTAGATAAATCATATGTGCATGAGTTTATGCAATTCACAATAGGGCGGTGGAGTTATTATACTGTGGAAATTTGACATGGGAGCAACACTCAGTGGTTGGGCAATATAGCAAACAGACACCCTTCCAATTATATTGTATAAATTTGATATGGGAGCAAGTACTAATTAAGAAAAAAAAATATTTATTTACCGCGGAAGGTATGTTTGCAGTTAATGGCTTATAAATCAACCCCTACGGCGCGTAACACTTAGCGGTTGGGTAATATAGCAAACAGACACCCTTCCAATTATATTGTATAAATTTGATATGGGAGCAAGTATTAATTAATGAAAAAAAAAATTATTTACCGCGGAAGGTATGTTTGCAGTTAATGGCTTATAAATCAACCCCTACGGCGCGTAACACTTAGCGGTTGGGTAATATAGCAAACAGACACCCTTCCAATTATATTGTATAAATTTGATATGGGAGCAAGTATTAATTAATGAAAAAAAAATTATTTACCGCGGAAGGTATGTTTGCAGTTAATGGCTTATAAATCAACCCCTACGGCGCGTAACACTTAGCGGTTGGGTAATATAGGAAACAGACACCCTTCCAATTATATTGTATAAATTTGATATGGGAGCAAGTATTAATTAATGAAAAAAAAATTATTTACCGCGGAAGGTATGTTTGCAGTTAATGGCTTATAAATCAACCCCTACGGCGCGTAACACTTAGCGGTTGGGTAATATAGGAAACAGACACCCTTCCAATTATATTGTATAAATTTGATATGGGAGCAAGTATTAATTAATGAAAAAAAAATTATTTACCGCGGAAGGTATGTTTGCAGTTAATGGCTTATAAATCAACCCCTACGGCGCGTAACACTTAGCGGTTGGGTAATATAGGAAACAGACACCCTTCCAATTATATTGTATAAATTTGATATGGGAGCAAGTATTAATTAATGAAAAAAAAATTATTTACCGCGGAAGGTATGTTTGCAGTTAATGGCTTATAAATCAACCCCTACGGCGCGTAACACTTAGCGGTTGGGTAATATAGCAAACAGACACCCTTCCAATTATATTGTATAAATTTGATATGGGAGCAAGTATTAATTAATGAAAAAAAAATTATTTACCGCGGAAGGTATGTCTGCAGTTAATGGCTTATAAATCAACCCCTACGGCGCGTAACACTTAGCGGTTGGGTGATATAGCAAACAGACACCCTTCCAATTATATTGTATAAATTTGATATGGGAGCAAGTATTAATTAATGAAAAAAAAAATTATTTACCGCGGAAGGTATGTTTGCAGTTAATGGCTTATAAATCAACCCCTACGGCGCGTAACACTTAGCGGTTGGGTAATATAGCAAACAGACACCCTTCCAATTATATTGTATAAATTTGATATGGGAGCAAGTATTAATTAATGAAAAAAAAATTATTTACCGCGGAAGGTATGTTTGCAGTTAATGGCTTATAAATCAACCCCTACGGCGCGTAACACTTAGCGGTTGGGTAATATAGGAAACAGACACCCTTCCAATTATATTGTATAAATTTGATATGGGAGCAAGTATTAATTAATGAAAAAAAAAAATTATTTACCGCGGAAGGTATGTCTGCAGTTAATGGCTTATAAATCAACCCCTACGGCTCGGAACACTTAGCGGTTGGGTAATATAGCAAACAGACACCCTTCCAATTATATTGTATAAATTTGATATGGGAGCAAGTATTAATTAATGAAAAAAAAATTATTTACCGCGGAAGGTATGTTTGCAGTTAATGGCTTATAAATCAACCCCTACGGCGCGTAACACTTAGCGGTTGGGTAATATAGCAAACAGACACCCTTCCAATTATATTGTATAAATTTGATATGGGAGCAAGTATTAATTAATGAAAAAAAAATTATTTACCGCGGAAGGTATGTTTGCAGTTAATGGCTTATAAATCAACCCCTACGGCGCGTAACACTTAGCGGTTGGGTAATATAGCAAACAGACACCCTTCCAATTATATTGTATAAATTTGATATGGGAGCAAGTATTAATTAATGAAAAAAAAATTATTTACCGCGGAAGGTATGTTTGCAGTTAATGGCTTATAAATCAACCCCTACGGCGCGTAACACTTAGCGGTTGGGTAATATAGCAAACAGACACCCTTCCAATTATATTGTATAAATTTGATATGGGAGCAAGTATTAATTAATGAAAAAAAAATTATTTACCGCGGAAGGTATGTTTGCAGTTAATGGCTTATAAATCAACCCCTACGGCGCGTAACACTTAGCGGTTGGGTAATATAGGAAACAGACACCCTTCCAATTATATTGTATAAATTTGATATGGGAGCAAGTATTAATTAATGAAAAAAAAAAATTATTTACCGCGGAAGGTATGTCTGCAGTTAATGGCTTATAAATCAACCCCTACGGCTCGGAACACTTAGCGGTTGGGTAATATAGGAAACAGACACCCTTCCAATTATATTGTATAAATTTGATATGGGAGCAAGTATTAATTAATGAAAAAAAAATTATTTACCGCGGAAGGTATGTCTGCAGTTAATGGCTTATAAATCAACCCCTACGGCGCGTAACACTTAGCGGTTGGGTGATATAGCAAACAGACACCCTTCCAATTATATTGTATAAATTTGATATGGGAGCAAGTATTAATTAATGAAAAAAAAAATTATTTACCGCGGAAGGTATGTTTGCAGTTAATGGCTTATAAATCAACCCCTACGGCGCGTAACACTTAGCGGTTGGGTAATATAGCAAACAGACACCCTTCCAATTATATTGTATAAATTTGATATGGGAGCAAGTATTAATTAATGAAAAAAAAATTATTTACCGCGGAAGGTATGTTTGCAGTTAATGGCTTATAAATCAACCCCTACGGCGCGTAACACTTAGCGGTTGGGTAATATAGCAAACAGACACCCTTCCAATTATATTGTATAAATTTGATATGGGAGCAAGTATTAATTAATGAAAAAAAAATTATTTACCGCGGAAGGTATGTTTGCAGTTAATGGCTTATAAATCAACCCCTACGGCGCGTAACACTTAGCGGTTGGGTAATATAGCAAACAGACACCCTTCCAATTATATTGTATAAATTTGATATGGGAGCAAGTATTAATTAATGAAAAAAAAATTATTTACCGCGGAAGGTATGTTTGCAGTTAATGGCTTATAAATCAACCCCTACGGCGCGTAACACTTAGCGGTTGGGTAATATAGCAAACAGACACCCTTCCAATTATATTGTATAAATTTGATATGGGAGCAAGTATTAATTAATGAAAAAAAAATTATTTACCGCGGAAGGTATGTTTGCAGTTAATGGCTTATAAATCAACCCCTACGGCGCGTAACACTTAGCGGTTGGGTAATATAGGAAACAGACACCCTTCCAATTATATTGTATAAATTTGATATGGGAGCAAGTATTAATTAATGAAAAAAAAATTATTTACCGCGGAAGGTATGTCTGCAGTTAATGGCTTATAAATCAACCCCTACGGCGCGTAACACTTAGCGGTTGGGTGATATAGCAAACAGACACCCTTCCAATTATATTGTATAAATTTGATATGGGAGCAAGTATTAATTAATGAAAAAAAAAATTATTTACCGCGGAAGGTATGTTTGCAGTTAATGGCTTATAAATCAACCCCTACGGCGCGTAACACTTAGCGGTTGGGTAATATAGCAAACAGACACCCTTCCAATTATATTGTATAAATTTGATATGGGAGCAAGTATTAATTAATGAAAAAAAAATTATTTACCGCGGAAGGTATGTTTGCAGTTAATGGCTTATAAATCAACCCCTACGGCGCGTAACACTTAGCGGTTGGGTAATATAGCAAACAGACACCCTTCCAATTATATTGTATAAATTTGATATGGGAGCAAGTATTAATTAATGAAAAAAAAATTATTTACCGCGGAAGGTATGTTTGCAGTTAATGGCTTATAAATCAACCCCTACGGCGCGTAACACTTAGCGGTTGGGTAATATAGGAAACAGACACCCTTCCAATTATATTGTATAAATTTGATATGGGAGCAAGTATTAATTAATGAAAAAAAAAAATTATTTACCGCGGAAGGTATGTCTGCAGTTAATGGCTTATAAATCAACCCCTACGGCTCGGAACACTTAGCGGTTGGGTAATATAGCAAACAGACACTCTTCCAATTATACTGTGGAAATTTGAATTGGAAGCAATTTCTAATTAATGAAAAAAAAATTACTGCGGAAGTTATGTCTGCAGTTAATGGTTTATAAATCAACCCCTACGGCTCGTAACACTACTGGTTGGATAATATAACAAACAGACCCCCTTCCAATTATACTGTGAAAATTTGAATTGGGAGCAATTTCTAATTAATGAAAAAAAATATTTATTAAAACTCTGAATTGTACTATACCTACCTACTTCTCTACAAAAATTCTACCCCTGCGCCTCGTAACGCATAACATGTTATGTAATTGAGACTATTGTTTATATTTATTTCAAAAATCAAAGCAATACACACGTTTAAATAACAAATTATTTTGTCTTCAGTACTACACGTATTATCAATACTAGATTCCGTTGCTGGCAGGTTGCTGGTTTAGTGATATTGCGCACGACTTTGTGTAAAGGTGCGCGTTCGTTTACTCGTTGCTGCACCCTTTTGACCGTTGCCGTTGCTGTTTTCACACAGGTTCGTTTTGTTGACGTTTGGGCGATTTGAATGGATTTCATTGTTTTACTTTGTTTTTGATTTATTTGCATCATGTTCAAATCTGCATTTTTCAGTAAAGTACAAAACAGAAGATGGAACTTGATAATAAAAATTAAGAAAAATAATTTGATTATTATAATTTACGAGTAATTCTTTAAAAGACAATAACTTTTGTTTTGGTGAAATAGTTGAAATGTTGAGTAGATATGAGGAAATAAATAATACACATTTAGATTCAGGAAGACTATTTATTTTTTAGAAATTATATTATTGATCTGCCAACATCTATATTTTATGTTTTTAGCGTAGAACACTTTTGTTATAAAGTCATAACCAAACTTGTTGTGGTTATTTAAATGTTTTTAATTTGTTGTATTATCTAAAAGAACAAGTGCAAAGGTCTAAATAATATATCTATTTATTACTTGTATTTAAAATAGAACTAAGTTTATGTATAATTATAACCAAAAAATAAACTAACTTACAATGACATTCTAATTACGGTTACAAATTGCAAGGAAAGGATTGCTATTTTATTGACATGGTTTTTAATCATTTTTAACGAGTTAATGATTGCATTGACAAACATATAATTAATTTTCAGAAACGTTTATTTTTTTTTGCTAGATGGCATTACGGCCCAAATTTCGAGCTGTGAACGGTCAAATTAATTTCTTCAAATTTCAGTGCTATAAATGTCGCCGAATTTCGGCTGTGAATGCGGCTTAAAACTGAAACAAATACTATTAAAAATATACATATGATCTGTAATAGATTTTTTTTCATTTGTTTCTTAATAATTTTCAATTATTTCACCCAAATAAATTATTAATTCATCTTCTATTCATGTTTAAAATAAAAGAATACAGACTTATTATATATTACTGAAAAGCTTATTAAATAAGCAAAAAGATGAGACTATTTTCAACATAGGTTCCCATTTAAAAAATCATAAGTTTGTGTTATATTTCAAGAATTATTAAGTTTAAAAAAATCTAATTACGCCATTTTATTCTATCTAAAAAATTGTAATTTTTTGTAAAAACAATTTTTCTCTAACTATATTAATAAATAAGACATATTTTCAAAATGAGCGAAAAACAAGTTTTTACCCGTAGCTTAGAAACAAAAGAAGATCGCAAATTCCTGTGGTGACTATTAAAATTTTCTCGAAAAGTTGAACCTGGAATGTGCAAATTGTTTTGCTTTATTGTTAATATTATCCGAGATACCTTAAAAAAAACATCGAAAATGAGACACCTGTACATAATCATGCAATATACGATATTCATCTACTTTGATTTTTTTTTTTTTGTTTTCCCGAACCCAGTAAATTTGCAGACCTTCTTTTCTTACCCACGTGTCTACCAGCCAATGCAAAAACAATTTTCCACCATGGTGCAACGCACTAAATGGTTGTTTAACTCCTAAACGATAACAAACATATTCTCTGCAAGTAACTTTCGTATATATAATAAAATATATTAGTGGAGTGCCCCGTATCATCTCAAAAAACTGAATAACAATTCACACTCTCAAACACTGTCCATTTATTATCAGAATGTGCGTGGACTAAATACTAAGCTACCGGAACTATACTTCAGTGCACTAACCGCAGATTATGATGTTATTGTTTTTAGTGAAACCTGGCTGTCTGAGAACATTCCTAACAACGAACTTTTTGATCAACGCTATACTGTTTATCGCTGCGATAGGAATCGGGCAGAAACTGGAAAAAGTCGGGGCGGTGGAGTTTTGGTTGCTGTCAAGGTCTCATTCATCTCTCATCAACAACCCATCAGCTGTGCCTCTGTAAACATTGATATTGTGTGTGTGTAAAAATTCAGTTAAATATTTCATACTCTCCTACTTACATTATTGCGGTTTACATTCCCCCTAATACTACCTTAACTGAATATGAATTTTTATGAAAATATTAATTCACATTCTTTCATTTATGATACAAATGTCTTACTTGTCGGTGATATGAACATAAATTATTTGAATTTATATTACACCGAAAATGTTACTGACAATTATGTTAATAATTTATAAACTTTGCAAACCCGATAAATATGACACAGTATAATAATGTACCCAATGAAAATGATAACATTTTGGACGTCATTTTATCAAATTTAAATTGTAATGTTGAAAAAAGTATGTATTGTCTTCTTTCTAAAGATAAACACCATCCGGCTATTTTTATTGAATGTGTGATATCTGAAGTTGTATCGTCCAGTCTAAAAATACTCCCGAAACTAATGTATGAGTACAAGAGAGGTGATTATGTTTTATTGTACAATATGTTAAATGAATTCGATTGGCTATGCTTAGATTCTTTCAATGATGTAAACTTAGCAGTAAATGAATTTTATAAACTTTTGTATGGCATACTGGACAGCTGCATTCCATTATAGAAAACTTTACCATAAAAATGGTAACACTTTCTATTTACATCAGTACAAAATAGCGAGGTCCACAGTCAAATCATTAATTAAAGATGCTCACAACACATATATTAATTTTGTAAAAAATGATCTTACTTGTAATCCAAATAATTTTTTGGAATTTTATAAATATGAAAAAAGATTCATCTACAATTCCATCATTAATGTATCATAATGATCAGTCTCTCAATAATGGTTCAGATATAGCCAAGTCTTTCGCGAATTTTTTTGAAAGCGTCTATAATAATGATTCTGCTGATATCAGCGATGAAAATTTTAAGATTGATAGTTCAATTTGTGATCTGATTACCATATCTGAGATATCCTTCATCGACATACATAACTCTATTAAAGCCCAAAAGAACACTAGATCCGTAGAACCGGATAATATACCCATCTATATTTTTAAGGGTTGTCTTGAATCTTTAGCTTATCCCCTGCATATTCTATTTAATTTGAGTATATCCACAAATACATTTCCGGATAGTTGGAAATGCTCAAAAATTTGCCCACTTTTCAAAAGTGGTGATAAGAGTAAAATCAGTAACTATCGACCCATATCTTGTTTAAATTCCATTGCTAAGATTTTCGAACATATTCTGTTTAAAAAAAATTACTGCCAGATCAAAAATTATATTAGTGTCCATCACCACGGTTTTATTAATCATCGGTCAACTTTTACAAATTTAACTAACTTTGTTCAATTTCTTTTCGATGAATTTCAAAATAAGAGACAAATCGACGTCATTTATACCGACTTCTCAAAGGCGTTCGATACAGTTAGCCACACTATACTGCTCTATAAATTAGATAAAATCAGGTTTTCTGTAAAATTATATAACCTTTGCGAGTCTTATTTGACCAATCGATTTCATTATGTTTATTGTAATGGTTATACATCTAAAAACTTTATTGCTAGTTCTGGGGTACCACAAGGCTCCGTTTTGGGTCCACTACTCTTTTTGTTATTTATTAACGATATTTCAAATGTAATTCAGCATTCCCACTTCCTGATGTACGCGGATGACTTCAAATTATTTAGATCTATAGCCAACTTAGAAGATTGTAAATTATTGCAGCACGATCTAAATTCTATATGTCAATGGTCACAAAGCAATCAATTACATTTTAACGTAAACAAGTGTCAAATTATAACTTTCTCTAAAAAATCTAATTCACTTAGTTATGATTATTCCATGAATAGTGTACTTTTATCCCGTACCACAATTATAAAAGATTTAGGTCTATTTCTTGACACTAAATTAACTTTAATTTATCATGCAGAATATGTAATAAAGTCATGTTACAAATTAATTGGTTTCATTCTGCGTTCAACTTCGGGTTTTAAGAATGTTTCATGTTACATTGCATTATTTCATGCTTTAATTATAAGCAAACTAGATTATTGCTCTATGGTACCCATCACAACAATATCTGATAAATGCAATCGAAGGTATACAAAAAAAAATTTGCAAAAATATTTTTTACAGAATCTTTCGTTACTGGCCTGACTGTGAATATTCCTCTTTAATTGATAATTTTAACCTTGAGCCGCTTGCTAATAGATGTTTTAAAAGCAAAGTAGTATTCCTGTACAAAATTGTAAATAACATTGTTGATGATTGTGATTTACTTGCTAAGCTCGACTTTTTTGTTAATATGTGCCATACTAGATGCAGTAATACCTACTTTCACACGTTCTCTGTCACGTACCAACGATCACTATAATTCTCCAATAGACCAGAAAAGTGTAACGGTCAAATTTAGGCGCCAAATTCAAACTCAGTTCATAACACTGAGAACATAATTTTACTCCCCATGTATTTCTTACCTAGGAAATTTTTGCTCAACTTTAAAAGCCGAAAAATCTCATAAAAGTAAATCTCTTATGCAAATCATTATATGTAGCACCTAGACCGATCCTTTATCTCCAGATTCGTACAATAATATTCGCATGAACTGTGCACAATTTATAATTATTTAAATAATAATCCAACACTACAAATTGCGATGAACGTATGTCTCGATGTGATCATACAACTTTGGCGCATGCGTCATAGCTTCTGTTGCGCTGACATATTATTACTGACGGAATGGCGGGATATGCTGATGTAATTTTAAAAATTAATAAAATACTTCAAATAATATCACAGAAAGTCGTGAAACTCGCAAAATGTATGCACCCCTTTCATACATTTGAAATAGTTTATTGTTTTATGCCCGGTTTTATATGTTTATTGAGTGCGTGTTTATTTATTACATTTTACCAAAAAATGGTGTTGTGCTTCGCCCCTGGGTGCAGTCATGACCACAGAGAAGGTTGCAAAATGTTTGCAGTACCTCGTGATGCAGAAGATTTTAAAAGGTGGACACGTCTGTTGTCATGGTACGTAATATAATGTTTAGTTTTATTTATATAATTTAATTAATCAGAAACTAATTTCAACATTTATTTTAGCCGAACAGATAGAGTTTTGTCTAAAACTTCACGAGTCTGCAGTTGTCATTTTGTAAACGGGGACAAGAAAAATGCACCAACTATTTTCGCACATAATGTTAAGAAAAGATTCACTATTACCAGCCCCGAAAAAAAAGTTCGTAAACTAAGGTAACTGTAACATTTGTATTTTTTCGTATGTTTTAATATAAATTTTTGTTTATCAGCAAAGTATCATCAGAAGAATCTACTTTTTCCTCCTCGGCACTAAGCTCGGCACCTTCAACATCTCAATCTACAACCAGCAGTTTAGATGATGGAAAAACATTTGATGAGCTAAAGGAGGAAATTGTGTTGCTAAGGAGTAAAGTTAAAAGTTTGGAAGAGCAGGTGACTAAACTGGAGTCAGAAAAATTATTTTCTTACGACCAAATAAACTGGACTACCTAATCAACAAACGTTTGACGCTCTATTAAATTATTTAGAAACATTTGATTTCAAATATTTTTATGGTTGGAAAGTCACTCGGTTCTCAAAAGCAGATCAATTGTTATTAACCCTAATGAAATTAAGACTGACCTTACCGCACTTAGATTTGGCTACTAGATTTGGTTGTAGTACAACAACAGTTTCAAATACGTTTTTTACCTGGCTACATTTATTACACCAGACTTTACATAAAACGTTTTTAAAGGAAATTCCGTCTCAGCGAAAAACGAAAACTTGTTTACCAAGCTCATTTTCATCCTTTACAAACTGTCGACTGATTTTAGATTGCACTGAACTAAGAATACATAGACCAACAAACATAAAGCAGCAAAAAGAATCCTACAGCAATTACAAACACGCAAATACATTTAAGGCTTTAGTTGGCGTAGCTCCTAATGGTGTATGCCAGTGACCTGTACCCTGGTTCTATGTCGGATAAAAAAATATATGAAGCTTCAAAAATAAGTGACCAGCTAACGCCCGGGGACATGATCATGGTGGACAAAGGCTTTTTAATAAAAGATTTAGTACCTGCAGGAGTACATGTGAATATGCCGCCATTTCTAATGAACAGGCGTTTTACACGTGAAGAGGCAATAGAAACCATGAACATAGCCAGGTGTAGAATTCATGTGGAGAGAGCTAATGCCAGGATAAAGGCTTTTAGAATTTTAAATTTAATTCCAAGTTCACTGAAAAAACACGCAACAGTTGTGTTTCAAGTCTGTTGCAATCTAGTTAATTTGCAAAACCCATTAATTAAAGAAATTGAGGGCCTTTTGGATCCAGAAGACTAAATTTGTCTTTAGATATTTGTTTGTGCAATATATACACTTATGTTTATTATTTATACATACATACATACATACATGTTTGTAATTCCGATTATGGAATCTACTCATAATCATTTACTAAACACATCGGCAAAATTAGGGAAACGCCAAAAAAAGCTGTATATTTACGAAAGTATGACACCTCTGTCTTCCATATTTGTGTAGCTTATTTTACATCTACAAGACATGACGATATAACACCTAAATAAAGCCATCTACTATAAATTGATTACCATTCATCGTGGTGTTAAATATTGCTCTGTCCTTAGTTTTATTAAATGTGGTTTAATTCGTGTTTACTATAGATGAAGGGTTAACAATCATTTCTGTTTTTGTTGTCGTTTCAATTGTAAGTATTTAAAGTAAGAATTTTTTTCAAAAGAATGGAAAATTACTTTTGTGAAAAAATTAATAATAATATTATTTGTTATACATAATGAAAAATTTGAGTTTTTTAATTAAACTAAATTTTCCATTATACAAAATTTATTAATTAATAATTATTATTAATTTTTACTTAAAAATAATTTTCCATTTTTTTGAAAATATTTTTCTTACTTTATATACTTACAATTGAAACAACAAAAGCAGAAATGATTGTTAACCCTTAATCTATAATAAATAAGAATGAAACACCCATATTTAATAAAACTAAAGACGGAGAAATATTTATCACGTCGATGAATGATGATCAATCTTTAGTAGGTGGCTATATCTAGGTGTATCTTCATTTGTTATTTGTTGTAGATAGATGCAGAATAACCAACATAGGTATGAAAGACAAAGGGTTCATACTTTTTTAAATACATACCTTTTTTAGCGTTCCCCTAATTTTGCCGGTGTGTGTATATTATTTATTAGAGAATTATTATTTATTTTGTGCCTTATATTTTGTGATAATTTTATTATAAGTTATACTACGAACAAAGCAATATCTTCAAGTTTAAGATACATTATATTTTGTTATTTTTAAAAAAAATCTTAGTACTTTACCTCTCGACCAAATGTCCTAATCAGTCCTAACTGTACAAAGAAAGTTATTGACATATTTAATTTTTGACGTCACTCAAAAATCATTTTTGTATTTCACTAAAAGCAGCAATTTTAAATTATATTTTAATTTTTCTGTGGTACCATTTAGATTTTTTTTTCAAAAATTTGAATGAATTTATATTACCTTTCTTAATTATAACAAATGTTTCCATAACATATTACAAGTACAAGAAAAAAAAAATGGTATAATTTACCACTTCTGATTTATAATTTTAAAAGTCTAATCAGTTGTTTCTTAAAGCATATAAAAAAAAAACTACAAAATTTTCTGTTTGATTTTATTTGAGATCTTGTATACATAAAATCATGAACATACACAAATATATGTACACGTACAGACATAATTCACTAATTTTTGCAGATATATGGTATATAATAATCAAAATATTTTTTTTTTAACAAAGTCAGTTTTGATTCCCAGTCTGCAGATTTCTCAATTTGATAAATAACTAGACTTTGAGAATTGTAAAGTATCAGTTTGCAGTATTTACGTCTGGTTAAATATAATTGTCCCTGAATTTGATGGTAATACGCATGGTCCATATTCAAATTCCACTGACCATTTTTAAAAAAGATTATATCTTTTTTGGTTAGTACCTCTTCAAGTTTTGAATCGCGATGTGTATATGAACACTTCACTTCAATCAGACCATCAGTACCTTGTAAGAGAAAACAATACATATTTCACTTAATTGTATTAGACAATAGCTAATTTTTACAAACCTATGAAACCATCTGGACTAGCTCCTAAGTACCCACAAGGATCAAGCCACAATCCTGTTGGTTCCACCTTAACGTTTTCTTTTTTTTCAAAACTAATAATGGCGGTTTTCTCAGTTCTTCGCCCATACTGAATTTGTTTTATCCCATCGAGGTTGTATGATCCTAAAATTAGATAAATGTATTCACATAAACATGGAAGTTAAATGTTATTCAAATTTTACCTGCCAATCTTTTAAATAAAGAATTAGGAAAACTGTTAATAGCGTAAGCTTTAAGTACAGCACCAAAATTTGATGCTGTTATTCTATGTTTCCTGCAAATCAACCAAAGAGAATTTTCAGATTGGCCAACTGTTTTCCCAGCAACTTCTTCAATTTTCGCTTCAGATATTTTCAATTTTGGTTCCAAAAATTCTTGCTTATTTAAACTACTCAAAAATTCCTCAGACACCAGAAGATTTTCTATATAAATAAGAATATTTTCATCACAGGCATTAGGATCTGGAGCCATGAGCCAAAGCAGTCCCATATTGTGGTCAATGTCTTCAAGACTCTTCTTAAAAATATCTTCACTGTTCGATCTACTTGAAACTTCCGAATTGAAAGGGTATTGTGGTAAAGCCATTGCTTCATCTTGTAGATGACCTTGTCGAGGACGAGAAACCCAAGGGCAAGGTATATCTGTCCGAGACAAATTATAATGGGCATGGAAAGCAAGTGCAGCCATATGGTGACATATAAATTCGCCTCTTGGACAGCTGCATGTACTTTTCTCGATGGTGTAGTCGTTTCTTAAGAAAATCTGCAACCATAAGAATTATTATAAACGTTTATTATTTTCTATAAAGTTATATTCTTACCATAACTTCGTATTGGCATTTTCGCATCCTTGCTTGAACAGAACCCTTTAAAACAAACATTTCGGCATCGAAGTCACAGCTCAACACATTGTTTGAATTAAAAGCATTTTCTCCATTTTTGACACAATTTTTGTCGTCCACGAAGAAATCATTTATAGCGGCAATAGTTAAAACTCGCATTTTTGTATTTATTAACTTTTTACACAAAGAATATTCAAAAAAACTCACTTAACAGCTGTCAGTTAATTATCTATCTTGCTCATACTTGATATAGTGGTCTCACTTCAGATTAAGGTACTATCAAAGACATACGGAATTCTCGATTACACGAAGCATTTTAATTTCTAATAATTTTCATACTTTACCTTTTCCACGGGTTTAAACTATTGCAATCTATTACTGAATAAACAAACTATCGAATTATTAACAAGAGCTGTTTAATTTCTTTTACAAAATATCTTTTTTTTGTCTGTAAAATCACACTTCCATAAGAAACCTATACTGAGGAATTCAAACTATGAACTCGCGCCAAAGGTAAATTCTAACCTTACTTTTCTGGTCTATTTGACAACTTATAAAAAAAATATGAATGTAAGCACAGCACACTTAAACATTTCAATTTATGAAGCTTCCGGAAGCAGTCAAGAGATGGCATTGCAATACGGTCCAAATGTCAACCATTTAAGTTTCTGTAGCCTGGATGGCTCCGTAATATAAACCTTGATTTACATAATTTCTGCCTGTAAATAAATATTATTATTATAGTTATTTGTATATCAAGGCCGCGAAATCACTCTTTAGCGTACCGAGAGAAAAATTGTCGTCGAGGCCGCTTGCGGCCGAGGCAAGACAATCTCGAGGGCGCTAAAGGATTTCGCGGACAAGGTGTACACAATATTTTTTGTGCAACCGTAAAAAATATGTAATTACAAATTTTATTAATTTTCAACAGTTGCATTATAAATAGAAAGTTAGCTTTCAATGTGGCTATGGGATTAACATTTGATAAACAAAACCATGCAATTCTCAAGTGTCAAAGTGATTGTTTACCTAATTTCGCGGCCGTTACCATGACAACGGTCGCGAAATCAAATTTCGCGGCCTGTATTGCGGCTGCGAAATGCTTATTTCGCGTCCGGTTGCACAAAAAAGTTTTTTAATTTGTGTTGTGTTGCCTGACAACTGTAAAACCATTAATATTGTTTTATTTAAATAATTAAAATTTTAAAACTTTGAAAGATGAGCAGATAACACGAAAAATATATAATTTATATATCACCGTGTGATGAGTTACACACTCGGGAATGTCTTCAACGCCCGAATATTCTAAACCAGAATATTTATAACCAGAATATGCATACACATAATCATTCAAATCCCGAATATTCAAAAGCAAAATATGTTTACACAGAATCATTCAAATCCCGAATATTCAAACACAGAATCACGCATTGACCGAAAATGCATCGACAGAATGGGGGTTTCCACCGTAATCAAAATATTGAAAAATAACACTATTACACTAAAATATATCATAAAACATTTCTGAAAACACTACTTAAATGGTTAAATATGTTTCCAATTTTTTAAAAATGAATGAAAACAATTTACTACGTTTGAAACGCTGCCAGCCAGTGACGTCATTTGCCGGTACGATTTTAGTTTTTATGTTATCTGTCAATTATATATGTGTGATGGGAGTAGTTTACAATATTCGGTTTTACCTACATACATCAAATACATTCAATATCTTCCTATGTGATAATAGATGGCAGCACATTCAAATTGGAACATTATATTTAAAAAATAATGAAGTAGGTATTATAAATTAGTTAAAAATGTGAATACAATACAATTATTATTTTTATTATTATTATTTGCCGTATGTTATATTGGTAAAGCATTTTCTAAGGTATACGTATTTTATAGATTATTGTATTTCGTGGATTAAATATTTGTAAAGTATTTGGTAAATCTCCAGCAACGAATTCAAGGGATTACCAAAAGTTATGCCTTTGCCTCATTGAACTCTATACTACTGTACGTATTGAGACTGTACTCTCTATTATCATGATTATTATTTATTTGTTTATTTATGCATTTGCTTGTTTGTTTGGTTATTTATTTATTTATGCACTTACAATAACCAAACAATTATACTGTTAATGTTCTTATTAGGATTCGTTGCAAGTGACATTTGTAGTTAGTATTTAATTGCGATGGCCATTGCATAAGTATTTTTCTGTGCATGTGTTTTTTTGTTGTTTTTATCTATTTCACAAGGACAAAGGGACAGGGCTCTGCAGTTAAGGCGAGACAAAGCCGATACTTGAGACGGAGCCACAGGCCTAAGTCGAAGATCTGCCGTGCACATGTGTTAAGTATCAATGGAAAATTTATGATGTTCTAGAACGTTCCTCGAGCCACCCAACCACCCACTCACCCCGGTGACGGGGAGGTGCAACCCTTAACCCCGAAACGCCTAAGATCGGAAGGAGGCAAGAGGGATATTTTGGTTTAAATACGGGGATAAACTCTGTATTCGGCAGTCTGGTTTCGGCCAGACTCACAGACCTTGGACCTCTGGCATGGTTGACATGTTGGGTAACCCAAGGCTCTGAACTCACCAAACTTACTCACCGACCTTGGACCTCTGGCATGGTTGACATGTTGGGTAACCCAAGGTTCTGAACTCTTACACTTGGCTTGTCCGAGGTAAGTTCTAAATCCACCTTCGACTCCGCTCTCCAATACCTACCTACTTTCCCCCATTCAGCTGCTATGGCTATGCCAGGCACGTTTGGGAACCTCCACGCTTTTCCTCCCATTCAGCTGCTATGGCTATGCCAGGCACGTTTGGGAACCTCCACTACTTTCCCCCATTCAGCTGCTATGGCTATGCCAGGCACGTTTGGGAACCTCCACTACTGTCCCCCTTATTCACCTGATTTGGCTCCCTTTTTCAATTACAGGGAACTTAACTTGGACAAGCACTATATTATGATTTATTGTTGTCACAATGATATAATGAATTTTTATCTACGTGACCTAATATTGGTTGCCAATCAAACGTAATTTTGCGGGTCTCGCTGCTTGCAGCCACCCAAGCTCAAGATGTGTGCCGTACCAGCACCAAACGCTGGCATGTCCACGTTCACTTGGGTATCACTTAACAATTTACACCCCGATGGGTACGACACAGGTACTTGTCGGGATAGACAGTATGGCGACACAGTCGCATATTGTAGACGCTACGGCTATGCCGGGCGGCCTGTAAAAATGGTGAGGCCGGTCCAGCGGCGAACCAGGATTGTGTTGCTAACTCCACGCTTTCCATACAAAAAGCAGGCCGGCGGCGACGCCGAGCGTCATGGCAGTTCGGATGAAACTCCGAACTTACCAAACTTACACACTCACCTTCACTTACACAATTACGTTTATAATTGACTGTCAATATACAGGTCTAATTAAAGCAGTATTTTCAATGTTGTTAATATTAAATTGTTGGGACAACCTTTATGTGTTATAATGTTTAATTTGTTATAAATTATTTGTTTAAATTGTGTCTCGATGTCTCTCTGTACGAGGTTTTCGCTGTGGTTTCCCTCGCACGTACGGCGAATGCCAGAGAGCGGACCTTTCCACAGCAGGGTGTCATGTTCAAACCCTTACACCCGACCATATTTCTCATATTATTTACTATTTGCTTTCATGGTTAATTTTCAATAAATGCACAAAGATAGACAAATTCTGTCTGCTTTTTGGAGAGAACATTATTCTTTAATTACGTCAAATACCTATCCCGATTCCTCCACTTTTAACAGCTACTCTATATTACGAACCAGGTAAAGGGTTACTTATTAAAAATAAACACAACGTAGGGTAAGTACAACCTTCTATTAGACGAGGCCATGGTCAAGGTAAAAAGGTCATAGGTATAGTATGTTCCGTTACAGTATAGAGTTCACTGCTTTGCCTATAATTATTTACAAGTTGAAACACCCGTAAAAGAATATTTGTGGAAAAACCAGGATACAAACATTCTACCCAGATGTTCAGTTGACGAGGGATTTGGAATTTTTGATTAGGATTCGTAACAAATTAAATTATAAATTATGTATGATATAATTTATCTCTCCAAATATTTTGTAAGTCTTATTATCTTGACGTCGTACTCGAAAGATTCGAAGTTCAGTTCTTTAATTCTAAGAATTGTAAAGTCACAAACAAACTCAATTTGAAATAAAACATTTGTTTGTAGTTCAGTGAAAACTCCTATCCTTACCCTTATGCGTTAGTTCAAGAAAACTGTAATAGAAGAGTGTTAGTACACCATGACGCCACTAGAGACTCATGCACCATCTGTTGAGCATAAGCTACATTAGCCGGCCTTTTACGTGCTGTCGGGGCGGTAAAAATTGGCCGTTCAAACGAGTTGCAAAAAATACTGTTTTCAATATTTTTTTTACAGAAAACCTGTTATGATAAAAATGTTTTATTTATTGTAATACATATAAGTTTTCATGAGGAATAACATATAAAAAAATTGAAAAATAGTGGAAACCCCTATTGCTCATCCACAGAATCGCGCAAAACCCGGAAGCTCTTTGCCCGAATCATTTAAAAACCGAATAAGTGGGCATGACCAGTTTAGGCTACCTATCACTAGATGTCACTACGAAAGTTAAACGCATACCCACCCCACAATCATTGGATTGTTGATAATCTAGTGTGCTTTAATTTGGTTAAAAGAAAATAATAGTAGACATACGTCTTCATTCAAATGAACTGTCAAAAATGACAGCTTGTTACTGAATTTTAATTTATTTAAATGAATAGTTATTTACGAAATGCGAACAGCTGAAGAAATTTTAACCAAAGACCTGATTACTCTTTCGCAGTACTTCAAGAAATGGAGACTAAAACCAAATCCATATAAAACTGAAGTAAACTGTTTCCATTTAAACAGTAAACTAGCTCAAACCGCGTTATATTAATTAACGTATCAAGGGTGTCATAAGGACAATAATGCCTGAGGTCAACAGTGTATTTTTCAAAGGGCCTCTGGCCCGAGATGTGTACCTTGACCGAAGGCATTATTGTCCGTTTAACTCTCGTGGTGCGTTCAACGTCCGACTACAATTTTTAATATTCTACGGATTACGGATCAGAAAGTTTTAATAAAATTCTCGGAGTAGGTAGGCTATGAATGCTTTTGCTTGTTTTTTAGGCTTTATCCCAGTACCAATATTATTTTTTCATAATACCATACTGTTAAATGTGCTTTAACAGTACTGTATGCTCAACCGATATATGCATCAAAACAGCCACGGCCGTTACTTTTTATAACAGTACAATTATTAAAAATCAAGTGTTCCTTAAAAAAATCTCAGCATCATGAAATTGTCATGAAGAGCTGTCACCTGTCAATATGCCATAGAAAATAGAATTTTAAGAAGATATTTTATGTTATTATGAAAAATACTGAACGTCACACGGCTGATATACAAATAACAGACACGGACTACGTTACCTATTTAACTATTATCATATAATCATAATTAAGAATAAATTATCTATAGAAAAAAGGGATAGTAAACTACAGTTACTAAATTTAAGCGCGATATTTTAAAATAATAAAACTATGCAGCAACAATATTGGATGCGAGATAGATTAAAAAATAATCGCATAGAATATTTTAAAATTTGTGAAAATTTTAAATTCAGATATAAAACACAAAATTGTGTAACTAAATATCCAATTGGAGATTGCAGTAGGGTACCTTTATAACCAGGGTATGGCCATGGCGTGGCTCAAGTTTCGTCCGCCATTACCGGGCCGTCTGTTATATGTGTTGTTCTTGCGCAAATTATTATGTATTTTTCTCGCTATTTGTTTTATTTTGATGAAAAACGCATTTACATATCATTTTAATATGTATTTAAACTGTAAGTAATATTTTTATTTCATTTACTTGTGTAGTTTGTTAAGATCTCATCACGATTACTGACATATTGAAAACAACTAAAAATTACCAATATTAAGCACAATTATTTAAATTTTTAAAAGGTAAGTTTAGAATATATAATTATTATGTAATTAAGAACTAGTGATATTAAATTAGATGTGATAATAACAACACATATCATATATTCTACATAACCTATAAATATGTGTCTTAATAATAATTGTATATATCTTAAATAAATAAATTTTTATTACCTTTATAAATTCACAGTGTAATTATTTAATATTATTTTGTAATATAATATCACATTTATTACAAATAAATAGGAAAACCCTAGATTGCAGTAGGGTACCTTTATAACCAGGGTATGGCCATGGGCCAAGATCGCCGCCATTGTCGGTAATTGATTTTCCTATTTATTTGTAATAAATGTGATATTATATTATAAAATAATATTAAATAATCACACTGTGAATTTAAAAAGGTAATAAAAATTAATTTATTTAAGATATATACAATTATTATTAAGACATACATTTATAGGTTATGTAGAATATATGATATGTGTTGTTATTATCACATCTAATTTAATATCACTAGTTCTTAATTACATAATTATATATTCTAAACTTACCTTTTAAAAATTTAAATGATTGTGCTTAATATTGGTAATTTTTAGTTGTTTTCAGTGACAGTAATCGTGATGGGTATCTTAATAAACTACACAAGTAAATAAGATAAAATATATTACTTACACTTTAAATACATATTAAAATGATAATTAAATGTGTTTTTCATTAAAATAAAACAAATAGCCACGAAAATACATAATACTTTGCGCAAGAACATCACATATAACAGATGTCCCGGTAATGGCGGACGAAACGTGAGCCACGCCATGGCCATACCCTGGTTATAAAGGTACCCTAGATTGCAGCTAAGCGATATGACATCTAGCGGCAAATATACGAAACCTTGCATGCTACATGAGTACATGGTAGTTTGACTGTCATACGGGTCTATTCTGCAACTCAGTTGTTAATTTTTAACAACTGGTTAAAAAATTTATCCAATAGTAATTGATATGACAACTAATAATCCATTTTTTTGTTATATATCAACATATTTGATTGGTTAAATTATTTAACCAGTTGTTAAAAATTAACCACTGAGTTACAGAATAGGCCCGATATTGTGGTTATATTTGGTTTGAATAATTTGCAAGGTTTTTGCTTAATATTTTACTGTTATTTTGTGTTTTTGTTGTTTTTCTTCTTTATTGTAATTGTTATTATCATAATTATTGCTTGTCTTTCTTATTTCTTAAAATAATGGCATCAAATTGCTGCGTGCCATTGTACAATTCTTTAAGAAGAAGGAATATGGATATTAGTTTTCATAAATTTCCTGCTAGTGAAGAGAAAATTAAAATAAAAAATCAACTCGGGGTATATGAGTTTACAAGTAGAAGAAAACTCTGAATTAATAAGTTAAAAATTGGCAAGAAAATCAGTCCTTACATGAGAGTTTGTTCCCTCCACTTTGTTGAAGATGACTTTTTCAGAGGTAAATTTGCAATAATATCTAATGTTTATTGAGACTAAATAAACTTATTTGTACTTTCAGTTCTGCAGCGGAAAAATTTGAAAAGAACAGCAGTTCCGACAATAAATTTGCCAAAAGTAGTACATAGCAGTGCATCTTCTACTGTACCTTCTACTTCTGTACCAGTCCGTGAAGAACGATTATCCATAAGAAATCATGTGAAAGATACAGTTACTTTATCCCTTACATACAAATTGTGTACTGGCGATTTAGAAGACGAAGCTGATATAGAACTTCAAAATGAAGATGAGGTGGAATCTGCAAATGCCTTATTATCGTTAATGCAGGGGCAAGCTAACGTTGAAGTGTCTGCCCAAAATTGTACAACAGAGAGTTAATTTATTGAATTGTAATAACTACTGTCTGTACAACACAGTTAAAACACCCGAAAGCATTTGTATACAAATGTTCGCATATGGTTTGTATTTAACCTTCAAACAGTATGTAGCATGCAAGGTTTTCAATTTTCGCCGCTGTGGCGCTGCGAGCTTAAAATCAAACTCCAATTACTAGAAATTTGTGGATGAAAACTAGATGTCACTGTTAGTAAAGTAAAGTATGTTTCGTTCGTTGGTTCACACGACTTTTCAAAAGTCACTTATATGAGTCAAGTCTATTCTATTTTGGACTTGACTTTAGGAAGAAAAGTAACAGGCGAGAGTGTTTACACAATGGCAAAAGTCGCCTTTTGAAAGTCATAGTCAAGTCAAAGTACTTTTTTGCTATACGTGTAAACATAGTCACGGTTGATTATAAAATCTCGGCTATCGCCTCGATTTTACAACATTCAACCTCATCTGTTATTTGCTACATATCAGCCTTATGACGTTAATAACTATATTGACAACATTACCATAGCAACAACTCATAACACACTCTAGGTGGCCCTTGAAGCTATACGCTTGTACCGTATAGGGTACCTTTATAACCAGGGTATGGCCATGGGCCAAGATTGCCGCCATTGTCGGTAATTCATTTCCTTATTTATTTGTAATAAATGTGATATTATATTATAAAAGAATATTAAATTATCAAACTGTGAATTTATAAAGGTAATAAAAATTCATTAATTTAAGAGATACACAATTATTATTAATATTTACATTTAGAGGTTATGTAGAATATATGACATGGGTTGTTATTATCACATCCAATTTAATATCTGTAGTTCTTATTTACATAATAATTGTATATTCTAAACTTACCTTTTAAAATTTAAATGATTGTGCTTAATATTAGTAATTTATAGTTGTTTTCAGTATGTCAGTAATCGTGGTGGGAATCTTAACAAACTACACAAGTAAATAAAATAAAATATATTACTTACACTTTAAATACGTATTAAAATGATAATTAAATGTGTGTTTCATTAAAATAAAACAAATATCCACGAAAATACATAATAATTTGCGCAAGAACAACACATATAACAGATGTCCCGGTAATGGCGGACAAAACGTGAGCCACGCCATGGCCATACCCTGGTTATAAAGGTACCCTAGTACCGTACCGTAACGCTCGAGGCGACGCCAATCGGCCGAAAATGCAATATTTGAGCTGACAGAAATGTGTGTATTCAATAGGATTTACGTGTTATTTTAACTTTAAAAGATTTTATCATCGATAATGATTACTTGGTTCAGTAGAAATAATTAAAATAAAAGGAAGGTGAGTATGCTACGCTCAAAATTTCTCAGATTTTGAAAGTAAAAACCCAGAATTCTGAACTTTGATTAGTTGAATAATATATTAATAAGTAATTTTAATACAAGAAACTTTACTTCTATCACTTAAATATTTTAATAAATAAAGAAATATTTTGTAAATAAACTTGAAATTATAATAATTTAGTCTTATCCAGAGTTTAATTTAGACTTTTATGGGCCCTAGGCTAAAAATATTTTTCAGGCCATTATCAAAAAACTAGGACCTATGATTTTACAAGACAATGTAGCTGTAAATATATCATAAATTCAATTGCATTAGAATTAAAGAAACATTCGTGATTAACCAATTTCATTATTGTAATCAAAGTTCCTTTGTTGTAATTATATAAGTATTACTTTATTGTAATCAAATCAAAATTCATAAAGGGGCTCTAATCAGACGTAAGTACATATATTCAGTAAATTATCTACATAGGTATACATCTTTGATTTACATATAGGTTCATATGCCACGATTAAATTAAAAAAATTTACAGTAATGATACAATTATTTTAGTAATTTTTCTGTGCGATTAGTCGTTTTCTGAATCAAAGAGACACATATTCACTATTATCTCCAGCCATATGATACACATTAGATATGTGCATTTGCCCCGATTAAACTATAGTTTTATAAAAACATAAAACTGTTATAATAAATTTTTTGTATTATTAGGTAGTCTTGTTCATTATTGAAATCAAATTTTCTTTATTGGGAAACATATATTTTGTAACAGTTATTTCGTCGATTTAAAATTAAAAAGTTGTCTTTTGGGAATTGTAGGCCCTAGGCAAATCCAATGTAGTGTCCTTGACCTAAATTAGGTCCTGGTTTTATCTCAAATTTGACAAAATTGCACTGAAGTTCCCTTCTTATCAGCCATACATGAATCTTGCATTTTTCTTCACCTAACATATTTTAAAATTAATTATTATTTAAACTAGTAATATCTACATTATTTTACCTTAATTTCGACGTTATAAAAATATTTTAATGTGCTCTATTGCCAAGAGCTCCTAAAGTTTCTCTTAAAACAGCACCTCAATTTTCGCGAATTATTTTCAGTAATTTGCTTGACTCTAGAAACTTCATAGCTTTCCACTAATTTTTTACCTTTACTTTTACTTTTATTTCGAAAAACATTCAAGTTTACAATTTGAAAACCACAAGTAATTGTAACTGACATTGTCCGGATTTTGACAATGATCAGCTCAAAGATACTTATCGCTTCCAGTAGTCGGCGCTGCAGTCGCTCAAAAAGGAACGGTACAAGCGTATACGATAACGAAACTAATCCACTATGCCACACTGCGATGTATGAGAGAATTTTTAATTCCTTAAAGGGAGCAAGAGAGGTTTGTGTGGGTTTCGAATTTTTCAGAAATGTATTCTCCTACACTCCCATGACTGACCTTATTAATATATTATACTGTATATTTGTTCTGTTCAAACATTCGAGAAATATTTTAGATATAGAAACAAAAAATATTATTACTATTATCCGCTTAACATTATTCTAACCCACTTCTTGTTAACGTCGCGGGATAGAAGTGTTGTTTTGTTTCTAAGCCGACTGATGGCAGCACAGTAGAAAATTTGTGCATATATGTTTCATTAGTGCATCTGTAGCGTGCAGCCAATCAGAACAGTGTAGCTTACGAGTTATGAATTACTTGAAAAGAAAGTCGGGATGGCCGGGATGCTTGTTTCGTGACAAACAAATTGATTAATTTCAATGAGTTGCGTAAACAAATGACAAGGAAATATAATAGTAAATTAAAGAACGTGTTTTATAAGACATGTTTTTTTCGTTCTTTATATTATTCTTTATATTTTGCGCCTTCTACAATTAGCATTTACTTACTCAATTTCTGATTATATTTGTAACCATTTGTACATTTTCATGTAAATAATCTTCCCTAAATAAAAAAAATAATAATTTCGACATTACATTATTAAAATGAATTGTCAATTAACTAAAAATAAATTAGGCAAAAATGGGTTAAAGAACCGTCATCTAGTACCAACCGTCTAAAACAAAAAATTGCGTATCGAAATGAAGGTCATTACGATACGCAATTGCGTATAAATATAAATTTTATCGCTAACTTAACTTATAAGTAAATGTAGTTAAAATAAAATAAATTTCAAATGTTTATTGAAACTGTCAATGTTATAATCCTTGATATTTTAATATTTTTAATGATAATTTTGATATAAAAGTAAATTAATGCAAAATAGGAAAAATATAGTATGAAAAACACGCATTACATGTCCATTTGTAATACTCGTACTTTAAGTAACTCGCTTACGGCTCGATTACGCAAACTATACTTGCATTACAATAAGGATCATTGTAATACTTGTCTTTCAATATACTATACCAACTTGATCCACCCATAAAATATTAAAATGAATATTAGAGATGTGCCTTCTGCACAAATCTTCTTAAAGATATGTTAAACAAAACATTTCTTTGCGACAGTGCAATGAAAAAAATGGTGTTTGTAAGTATACAAACAAAAGCAAAAAGAGAGACACTTGTAATATATATTTGAAACCGATAACTCCGAAATAACTTCCCAAACAAAACAAATACCTAAATATTTTCAAGGATTAAATGAGCCTAATGCGACGACTCGAAATGGTAGATTAATAAAACGAGTTATTAATTTAAATTTTTTATTCCAATGTTTTTTCATGTTTTAGAAAAACAATTTTTCATTCTATCACATTAAATATCTTTTACCTTTTACTTAAGTATGTTGTTTCATATGTCTGGGTAAATAATTTCGTGAAATCATTTTTTTACATATAATACACTGAATACCTTTTACTTCAGTATGTAGTTTAATATGCTTGACAAAGTTTGATTTGCCTGAAAACCATTTTTTACATGCATCACACTGAAAATCTTTTAATCCAGTATGTAGTTTAATATGCTTGACTAAGTTCGATTTCTCTGAAAACAATTTTTTACATGCATCACATTGAAAATGTTTTACTCCAGTATGTAGTTTAATATGGTTGGCTGTGATTTTCGTGAAAATAATTTTTTACATATATTACACTGAAAATCTTTTACTCCAGTATGTAGTTTAATATGGTCGGCTAAGTGTGATTTTTGTGAAAACAATTTTTTACATATATTACACTGAAAATCTGTTACTCCAGTATGCAGTTTAAAATGTCTGGCTAAGTTTGATTGGCGTGAAAACCACTTTTTACATACATTACATGGAAAATCTTTTACTCCAGTATGTATTTTAATATGTTTGACTAACTCTGATTTGTATAAAAACCATCTTTTACATACATCACACTGAAAATCTTTTACTCCAGTGTGTTGCTTCATGTGTCTAAAGCGATGTTTTAGTAGAAACCATTTTTTACATTCATTACATTGAAAATCTGTTTTACCATATGAATTTTCATATGATTATTTTTCAAATATGATAATTTTTTATAACTTTTCTCACATATTAAACAAGTATAAATCTTACGACCTGCTATACTAGCAACTAAAATATTTACATCAGAGTTAGTTTCACTATTATCCGAAACTACATCACCATCAGAATTTTGATCAATTTTGTCGTTATTCTCAACAGTTCTGTCTTCATTATCAGGAACTACATCGTTAAGGTCATCAGAATGCTGTTCACTTTCGTCTTCCATGTCAACGCTGATTTCTTCATGGAGATAAGTGTCTATTATTTCCTCTTTCAATATATCTTTTAGTGTAACACTATATTCTCTGTCGCATGGATTTTCTGGTAGCGGGTCTTCTTTAATTAAAATATCGTCTACTAATTTTACGTCCAGATTATCACTCTTGTCTACCACTCCCTCTTTAAGACAAACTTCACTGATTTTATTAATATTTGTTTCGGATATCTTACACTTCTTTGTCACATCTGTGTTGCTTTGTTTCTCCTTGATCCACGTTTCTAGAAAACGTAGGCTGTTCTGCACCCATTCTTTCTTAAATTTACTAAACGAATGAAGTTTATTTTCGCAAATGGAACAGATGCGCAACGGAATCCTCAACATGATGATTGACTGAAACAAAAATTTTCATTGTAAACATAGTGTCCCATATTAAGTGGTATTCCATTGGGATCTCGGAAACTATAAACGCTATAAGGTCGGTTAAATGAGAAATGTGCAGTTTTGAGTGTTCATTCAGAATTTTAAATTAATTTAAATATCCGAACAGTTTGAAAGCTATTAAAGAAAAACTGAAAATCGCGATTTATTATAATGTCAAATAACTACGTACTTGCAAAAGATACATAAAAATGTTTCAGATAAAAGTAACATGATTTGATGAGGCAAACTTAAAAGTGATGTCAAGAAAATTCAAGATGGCAGTTTCCAAGATATTAATAGCAACTTTCTTATTTTAAATGGGCGCCATATTGGATTATTACTTTAAAAATATAATAATTTTTTCTGTTTTCAATGGTATACGAATAAGTGTTATTGTGTTCTAATTTTGTTTTACGCCTAAAATCTTAGATTTACACTTAATATTGATGAATTTTTTTTTTGAAAATATCTGTAATATTTACAAGTAATACTGGCTGTTTTAATTAAATAATATAGTTTATTTGAAATCGTCACTACAGTCAGTAAAATTTCAGAAATCAGCACTAAAGTAATCCATTATACGACGATTTCATTCATAATGTCAGAGTGACAGATAAGTAAACGCATGATATAAATATATCTTATATTTTCACAATTTTTCGATTTCAAATAAATTTAATAGACATCTCGGCACTGAAGTTCCTTTTTAACACTCTGTAATGGCAAAATGTCAGAGTCAACAGTCCCTGTTCGGGCGCCATTTTGTGAGGGCAAAATGGTCATTCTGTCAACATTACTCGACGTTCTCTTCAGTTCTCCTTGCTGTCAAAACGGGTTTCTCGGGCGCCAATCGATCGGTCGATAACACAGCGCAGGAGAGGTGAAGGACGCTGTTATAGCGTCGCTGAAAAAAGTGGCTTGGACGCCAAAAGGGCTCGGGTAACTTAGTGGAGACAGAGTTCGGTTTTTGACAATGAAATCATATATAATGAATTTTAATATTTTATTAAAATATATTAAAAACGATGATAATAATGAAACAAATGAAAGTAACAATCGCTAGCATACAATCGGCTAATACAAATGAAGCAGCAATACTTGCAGAATTCGTTCATAAAAATAAACGGTCAACAATGGCACACATCAAAGTTGAGAAAAGCAAACGGTAACAGTGTTGTCACTTGACAACACTCATCAACAATCGCGATTTCGATACGGAGCCGTGTTGACACACACCAACACTCCTCGACAATCGCGATTACAGTGGTAAACCCCACTAGCTTTAGCATCCGGCTACGGCGATGTCCGTAGCCGTGCGATGCACCTTCTGCACTCCCTCACGAGCTGCCGGCACACACCAACAGCACTGAGTCAGAGGCAGCCAAGGTCCTAACAAACTGCTCGCCCGGCACTCACCAGGTTCGCGGAAGACGGCATGTGCATCCAGTCACATGGGGGGAATCAAGGAAATCAAGTGAGGTTTGGGGGATTGTTTTGGAAACTGGGGTGACGAAAAGTAAATAAAGATTGATTGATATTTTGTCATTTTTTGGTAACGTTCACGTAAAATAAAAATTGTTATCTTTTATTATATTTTATAATTTATACAGTTTAAGTCAATTAATATTTTTACAATTGTAACGGCTCCAGCCGTCACAAGCACACACCGTCTCCCCGAGAGAGCACACACTCTCTCTCTAAAACTCCATGAAGAGCTAACGCTCTGTTGAGAGAGCACACACTCTCTGACTAAAACTGTCGCTTGGGCCCGTATTTATACCCCGAAAAACCGTTAAAAATACGAAAATAAGTTTTAACATGATTCTAATAATCCTGCAAATACTTGCTATTTTATATAAAAATATAAAAATACAAACTCATGTGGGATCGAATCCACGATCCCCAGCGCGCTGGTCGAGCACACTAGCCACTCGACTACGCGGTACCTGACAGGTAAATAACAAATTCATAAATATTACAAACTTCAAACAAAAATACAACAACACATTTTACAGCAAACGACATACAATATAAACAAACAATTACATTGTATGCGTAATTTCAACCAATACAAAATAATAAAAATGTAAACAACATTTTTACTGGTAGGATTTGAATCTCGATTTGAATTTAGCAAAAAAAAAACTCACTTGTTAACCACAAGACCACAATGCTAAACATGGAAATTAAATCCAAATCTAGTGACCATCGTCACAACTCATATGCATATGGTTTATTTTCCTCGGCCCTAAGAACCTCGGCTAATATAATCCACATTCGTGATAACAAAAGAACTTCAATCCCTTGATACATAAATAACTATTATTGTGATTAAAATATTATGGTCAATAAGAATCATATGTTTCAATAATAACTTTTTGATGTCAGATACCTGGTTTAGGCACACAAACGTTATATTAAAAATGTGGAATCGAAATTAAACTATGAGCAGGGCCACTATTTTGTAACTATAAAGCGATAACGAATACGAAATCAATATGGCGAGCGAGCCATGTTTATTTTCTATTCAGATTCACGCATTCTATCGAATTGTGTAAAATCATCTATTCGTCTTGAAATTTTAACTTTACTACGCAGTTTTATTTTTAAATTTACCAATATATGCTTTGAAATTCTTCCGAAGGTAGTCTAAAAGGATCATCGCGTCTTTAATCTTCTCTTTATCTTTGAATTTTGAGTAGTATTTCTTTTCATAATTTCCTCACAATAAAAGAAAAGAAATAAACGAGCCATGACCGAATGAAATTTCCAACAAATGTCACTGAAAATCCTATCCTACGATGGAATACGCTATTCGAATGCTCCAGACCTCTCAAATTACTTATTCAGCGCAAAATGGCTACCTTTAAAGTGGTGGGAGGTTCGTATTCCATCTGAATTGGTATTCGTTGTCGCTTTCTAGTTACAAAATAGACGCCCAGGTCATGTATGGAGTAAGTTACGTTCGATATTAGAATCCAAGGGCTTGGAGCTCACTCGATTGGCTCGACTACGTTCTGGAGCGATCCGTGCTCGTGCTCCGCATTTGATAAATGTCTCAGTGCACACTTACAGCGCGTCAAGTATATAATTAGGTAGTAAATAATAATTATTGTAATAAAATTTATTAATGAAATATTAATATACACTCTAAATGAAACAAATCTAATATTTTTTTAACATATTGAGTACTAATCTAATTTTGAAGAACATTAACATTTTTTTGACATGTATTATAACCTAACCTAATTTTTAATATTAATATTAAATGTACAATTTGTACATTATAAAAGTGTTTAAGTTACATTTTGTACAGTATTATGAGGAAGAGTACTAACAGTTTTTGAAGCTGCTGAATGCCTATACACTCAGTATTATGAGTAACATCAATACCATTTCGGTTGTAGGAAAAATGTTGTATGAACGTGTGTAAAATAGTATTTTTTGTCTTGTGCTACAATTTCCGCATGAGGCGCAAGTACTACTTTACACACTTGTTACATAAAATATATTTTTGACTTTTTTAAATGTTAACTTGTTTAGAACAAAAACAATAATGAATGAAGAAACAACTATATCAATGCCTAACTATGCAGTACGTACACACCGGCAAAATAATGGAAAATATAGTTTAATTAAAAATTAAATTTTCCATTATGTATAAATTATTAATTATTACATAACAATAATAATTTTCCATTCAAAAAAATGTTTGCTACTTTAAATACTTAGAATAAAAAACAACAAAAGCGGAAATCATCGTTAACCCTTGATCTACAGTGAACACGAATTAAACACTCATATTTAATAAAACTAAAGGCCAAGCAATATTTAATACCTCGACAAAAAATGATAATCAATCTTTATTAGGTGGCTATATTTACGTGTAATATAGTCATTCTTTGTTCTAGATGTAGAATTGCCAATATAAATATGAAATACGGAGGGTTCATATATTTTTAAATACATAGTTTTTTTTGACGTTCCCCTAATTTTGCCGGTGTGTATACAGAATGGTTTTGACCTTATTGTCGTAAATTTAAGGGTAAGTAGTATGACATGTGTAGATTCCGAAACAGAACTAAACTAAAATATTCTCAAAGCAGTAGCACTTCCTGTTTAACCGGAAGTAGACCCTAACTTTGTTATTTTTAATGTAATGCTATATATATATATATATATATATATATATATATATATATATATATATATATATATATTATTATTATTATTATTATTAATAAAAATATCTTACTAATGATCAACCATTTCCGGCATAATTTAACATTTTTTGTTTTTTTCTGTAACAACGGCTACTTCTTTATCACTCGATATCTCGATAATGGAGTCGAATTTCTATAATCTGTAAAACGGTTTTATAAAGAAAGCTATTGTTTACAATAATTTAAATTAACAATCGATAATTTTTTTAAATTGTAATTTCTACGTGAACATAAAGTGGAGGTCCACAAAATTAAAAAAATTCAATTTCCTTAAATGGAACACTCCATTTTTTATTATCTAAATGACTTCTCCATTCAAAAACAAGGGTAGTTTTTGTAGCATATCCTATGTTGACAGTTGATAGATTTTTAGTAAAATAGAAAATATTTAAATTGCATGCGTTAGTGTTTATTTATGTCTAGTGTAGCTGGCTATGGTCATTTTGTTTTAGCTTTATATTATATTTTCTGTTTCTGTTTACTTCGTTTTTTACATTTAATATGATAGTAATTCATACAAATTTAATTAAACAAATAATAACCATGGCCCGCTTAAATTAAATTTAGTAACTAATGTAAATAAATGCATTATAAATATTTTCCATTTTACTAAAAATCTATCAATTCTCAACATAGGACATGCTACGCAAACTACCCTTATTTTTTAACGAAGAATTGATTTACATAATAAAAAATGGGGTGTTCCATTTAAAAAAAGAGTTTTTTGAATTTTGTAAACTTCAACTTTACGTTCACGTAGAAATTACAATTTTCGAAAAAAATGTCGACTATTAATTTATATTATTGTAAACAAAAGTTTTCTTTATAATACTGTTTTTACAGATTATAGAAACTCGTTTCCATTTTCGAGATATAGAGTGATTAAATCTGGCTGTTAGTGAAAAAATCAAAAAAGTTTAATTACATCGGAAGTGGTTGATCATGAGTAAAATTTTTTATGGTTACATATGTAAAATTTTCTTCTGAATTCAATAATAAAATAAAAAATACCGCAATCCATGTAAAATAAGAAATTTATGGTCCATTTGTAAACAAAGGCTTAATATCCTGAAACCGGTTAAACTCTTTTTGTTCCTCACTTTTAAACTTCATTTATTAATACCGCCTACTACTTTTGAAAATTAATCAGTAATAATTACTAACTTGTAAAATTGACTGCTAACTTGGTAAAATTTTGCAAATTAGTAACCACGTCAGTTACGTTGTTTCAATGTGAAAATTGTGTTTTGTTACTGGCATTCATTTTAAAAATAAGTGTCAATTGCAACTGACAGATTTTGGTTATTATTTTAAAAACTACTCAAACACGGATTCAAAAATTATAGATTTTGGCTATCAATATGAGGTTAAAAATCGGGCAATATCTTGATATCGGTTAAAGATAGAGTATTCATTCTTACAATAACGAACTCTGAGGCTACATTTTGATAAATTAATATTTTAAAAGTGTCAAAAAGGCCTTAGGATTCCGGAATATAGGGTCGGCATTTAAAAAAAACGAAAACATGCATTTCATTTTGCTCACAATTCCTTAACGGTTTAAATTATTAACACGAAATTCATGTTCTACAGGGTTTAATGTATGATAACTTATTCCCAAATCTGAAAAGCGTCTGGACAAAGTTTTATTTAAATATTTCTAAGATGACGCCCGTTGCGAATTTTTCGGAATTCTTCAAAAACATCAAAACTTTTATTTGGTTATGGATTCGGCTGAAATTTACATGAAACACAAAATTAACTAAACATCATTTATTTATACTAAAAATTAGTCGAAAATATTTATTTTTTTAAAGAAAATATTTGATTGACGGAAAAGTAAGGTTAAAAATCATGTACAGGGTGTCTAATTTTCGATGTTTTTTTAAGGTATCTCAGGTAATATTAATGATAGAGCGAAACCATTTGCACATTGCAGGGTCAACTTTTCGAGAAAAGTTTAATAGTCACCACTGGAATTTTCGAACTTCTTTTGTTTCTGAGCTACAGGCAAAAACTCGTTTTTCGCTCATTTTGAAAATATATCATATCTCATTTATTATTATAGTTAGAGAAAAAATGTTTTTATAAAAATTTTACCGGTTCTTAAATAGAATAAAATGGCGTAATTATATTTTTCTAAAACTCAACAATTCTCGAGATATAACACAAACTTATGATTTTTTAAATGGGAACCTATGTTGAAAATAGTCTCGTCTTTTTACTTATTTTATAAGCTTTACAATGATATATAACAAGTTTACATTCTTTTGTTTTAAATATTAATAAAAGACGAATAATTAATTTATTGAGGTGAAAATATTGGAAATTATTAAGAAACAAATGAAAAAATTTATTACAAATCATCATTTGTTTATTTTGATTCAATATCTATTAATTTTGTTCTCAAAATTATTCTTAACCTATTATTTTCGGGTTAGTTAAATTACTATTTATCGACGTTACAGTTGGCTTTGACACGATCCGAACAATATGGTTTACTATGCTTTTGAAGTAAATAAATTGGAAAAATGAGTAAAATTGAAACAAATACGAATGCGAATGATGATCTGGAATAGATTTTTTCATTTGTTTCTTAATAATTTCCAATATTTTCACCCCAATAAATTAATAATTCGTCTTTTATTAATGTTTAAAACAAAAGAATGTAGACTTGTTATATATCATTGAAAAGCTTATAAAATAAGCAAAATAATGAGACAATTTCCAACATAGGTACCCATTTAAAAAATCATAAGTTTGTGTTATATCTCGAGAATTATTAAGTTTTCAAAAAATCTAATTACGCCATTTTATTCCATTTAAAAAACGGTAAAATTTTTGTAAAAACATTTTTTCTCTAACTATCATATTAAATAAGATATGAGATATTTTCAAAATGAGCGAAAAACGAGTTTTTGCCTATAGCTCAGAAACAAAAGAAGATCGAAAATTCCTGTGGTGACTATTAAACTTTTCTCGAAAAGTTGACCCTGCAATGTGCAAACGGTTTCGCTCTATCATTAATATTACCCGAGATACCTTAAAAAAACAACGAAAATGAGACATCCTGTACATCTCAAAAATATTAGGTTGGTTACAGCACCAAAATGCTGAAAATATATTGTGAGATTTTGATTGTCGGTAAGGTCGCTCCCGAAAACAATTGTTGTAGAAATTGTGTGTAGTAGACAAACACCCTGTATAAGTGTAATTATCGGTAACGAACAGTAGTTTTACCGACCGAGTTAGCGAGCAATTTTTGATTGTCAGATGTTTGTGTTTTAGTAGCCATTTTGTTCCAGTGTGAATCAGTTCGTTCAGTTTGTAGTTGTGTTTTTTATATGATTTTCCCCAATAATAAATGTCCTTTTCAATTAAATATATATGAAATAAAGTGTGCAAGTGTTTCTCTTTCTCATAAATCCAACATTTGGCGACCGTGACAGGACTTAAAGTATAATGGATCGAGCAAGAAAAGCACGTGGAATCTCAAGGACTTCGTTCACAAAGATTTCTAACCAGATCAAGGCGTTGCTGAAAGAAGATGAAAAGGACATACGTGAGATTAAATCACAATTCGAATTATTGGAGAAAAGGTACAGTGACATTTTAGAATTAGATTCTGAAATAAATAATCTGTTACTAGACAACGATAACACAACTGAAAAGGAGTTCGAGGACGAACAAGATGTAGCAGACCAGTATGCTTTAAATTATTCCAGAATAAAAACTGCTATGTCGGATTTAGAAGAGGATAGAATGTCAGTGGCTGCTGGAAGTGACAGAAGTGTTGCACAAGCAAGCAGCAACAGCAGCTGCAATCAAAAACGTTCTTTCAAACTACCTCTGCTAGAACTGAAGAAGTTTAATGGGGACATCAAAGAATGGCTTCAATTTTGGACACAGTTCAAGAAAATAGACGAAGATGAAACCATCGGAGCAGGTGACAAGTTCCAATATCTTTTACAAGCTACTGTCGCTGGGTCAAAGGCTAGAGAATTAGTAGAAAGTTTTCCTGCAACTGAAGCTGAGGTTGCAAATGAACAAAAGGTAACTTTAGCTAAATCTGGTTTTGGAGTTACAGCTAACAGGAATACTAGGAAGAAAGAACGCGGTTTCAAGCCTGTGAATTCTATTGCGGAAGATTTACCTACTGCGGCTGGTTTGTTAACGACCTCAACAAAGGAACAACGTAATGGTTGTATTTTTTGCAATGGCGGCCATAAGACTACCAACTGTTTTAAAGCTCGAAATATGTCGCTAGTAGAAAAACGTAAAATGCTAGAGAAAAATAAGTGCTGTTACCTTTGTTTTAGGCCAGGGCATCCAGCAAGAGCATGTACGAACAGACCGACATGCATAGTATGCCAGAAAAAACATCATGTCCTAATGTGTGATAATTTACCACAAATTCCTGAAAATAAAAAGGAAGACATTCAGTCACCAGAGTTGCAGAGCAAGGAAGATAAAGGTCAGTCGCAGTCTTTAGCAAGCTTCTCAAGTGCTCCCGATGTATTGCTACAAACTCTGCTAGTTAAAGTGAGAGGTAATGGAGTAACTGCTGTTGCACGCGCTATAATTGATTCAGGCTCACAACGTTCCTACATTCTGAAAGAAACAGCTGAAAGATTCAAATTTAAACCTAAAAGAGAAGAACATATTCAGCACTCTCTTTTTGGCGGTACTACCACTAACATTTGTGATCACAATGTGTTTACTTTATATTTGTCAAATCTGGGTGATACATATAAATGTAATTTTGAAGTTTTAGATCAAGATGTTATTTGTGGCCGGATTCCACCTGTGAAACCAGGACCTTGGATACAAGAACTGAAAAGCAATAATATTAAATTAACTGACATGCAAGAACGTCCTATAGAAATATTAATTGGGGCTGACGTTTCAGGAAAATTGCTTACCGGTGGGTACAGAATTCTCGATTGCGGACTAGTGGCTGTTGAAACTAGACTTGGATGGACGTTAATGGGTAAAATTCCAAGTCAACAAAATAGTGAAAGCGCAGCGCTAGTTGTGACATCGATGTTAATCACAGAAGCAAATGTATCAGACCTGTGGAAACTAGATATTTTGGGTATCAGTGATCCAATAGAGAAGAAAACGAAAGACGAGTTACATTTAGCAGCAGTGAATCATTTTCTCAAGACAGTTAAAGTTAATGAAGAGAACAGGTTTGAAGTTCATCTGCCTTGGATTGAAAACCATATTCCACTGCCTAGCAACTATAATCTAGCACAAAAACGATTGAATAACACAGTAAAAAAGTTAAAAGTTGACAACTTGTACGATGAGTATCAAAATGTATTTGATAACTGGATACAGGAAGGTGTGATCGAAGAAGTACTAGAAACAGAACTCGATAAGCCGGGACATTATTTACCGCATCGACCCGTAGTGAAAGAAGGTAGTACTACCAGGATACGCCCTGTATTCGATGCTTCTGCAAAAGAAAAACATAGCCCATCGTTAAACAATTGTCTAGAAAAAGGTACTAATCTAATAGAATTAATTCCTTCTATTTTATTACGTTTTAGATTAAAGAAAATAGGAGTTATAGCAGACATTAGAAAAGCTTTCTTACAAATCAGTTTGTTCCCTAACGACAGAGATTTTCTCAGATTTTTCTGGTTTGATAAAGAGGAAAATCTTAAAGTTTATCGACATTGTAGAGTGGTATTTGGTGTTTCGTCAAGTCCATTTTTATTGGGTGCAGTATTAAAATATCATCTCAATTCTGTTTTGACACAATGTGAGGAAAAACAATTGTCGTTTAACAAGGAAATAGTCATACAACTAATGGAAAGCTTCTACGTAGACAATTGTGTAACCAGCGTAGATACTGGGCAAGATTTAAAACAATTTGTAGAAGAAGCCACTGCAATATTGAATATTGGAAAATTTGAACTTAGAGGGTGGGAGTATACTGACCTTCAACACTGTCCAGAAGAAGAGAAAATATCCAATGTGTTAGGTTTGTTGTGGAATAGGCAAGATGATACGTTGGAGATTAACTTGGAAAGTTTAAAATCACCAAATTTAGAAAAAGTTACAAAACGAACGATTTTGTCCGTGGCATACAAAGTGTTTGATCCTGTAGGAGTAACAAGTTGTGTTACTCTGTTACCAAAATTACTGCTGCAACAAGCTTGTGACTCGAAAGTAAGTTGGGACCAAGAAGTAAATGAAGATATTAAGTCTCAATTTTTAAATTGGGTAAGTGAATTGTCGTACTTATCTGATATAAAAATCCCTAGATGGTTAATAGGAGTAAACAGTGTTGATAACTTAACGCTTCATATATTTTGTGATGCCAGTAAGGTATCATATGCAACGGTTGTATTTTTAAGAGCCGCAACAGACAATAATGTTCAAGTTCAGCTAATACAAGCGAAGACACGAGTATCTCCTATAAGTAAAGGTAAGAAGAATATTTCTATTCCGAGGTTAGAGCTGTTAGCAGCTACAATTGGAGCGAGGTTATATTCTTCTATAGTAAATGAGTTGAGTGCATACAATCTAAAGACATTTTTTTGGTGTGATGCTACAACAGTCCTAGCATGGATAAATCGAGCCGAACAATGGGATGTATTCGTAGCAAATAGAGTTAACGAAATCAGGCAACTTACCTCAGGTTGTGAATGGAGACATGTACCAGGAGCACTAAACCCTGCTGACTTACCCTCACGTGGATGTAGTGCAAGGAAACTTGTTGAATCCAAATGGTGGGAGGGTCCAGATTGGATTAGAGATCCACCTAAGTTATGGCCTTCTTATAACATTAAGTATGATGAAGATGAAATCAATGAAGAAAATAGGAAAGGTGTTATTTCATCTTTAATAAATACGACAGGTAATACTGACTGGTATTATGTATACTTTTCGAAATATAGGCAGATTATTCGATTAATTGGTTGGCTGTTAAGATTAAGAAATAACATGTCAACTAAACAGAAACGATGTAGCGGAGATCTCTCTACCGAAGAAATCGTTACAGCTGAAATTAAGCTAATTTATTTAATCCAACAAGATTCATTTACAGGAGTAAATGATCCAAAGTTAGCAACTTTGAGTCCACATGTAGACGGAGAAGGTATCATTCGTTTGACGACAAAGATTTCAAATCGTGAGGATATTTATAACTTCTGCTATCCAGTAGTTCTGCCAAATCATACTCATCCAGTTGTATCTAGACTGATCATGAGCTTACACTGTGAGTCGTCTCATGCAGGTATAGAAATGATGATGACTATAGTAAGGAAAGAATATTGGATCCTAGGTGGCAGGCGTACTATAAGAGCAGTTATAAATAAATGTCAAAGTTGCAAGAGACAGAAAGCTAGAAAAATAGAAGTTGTACCAACACCTTTACCTGAAGATAGAGTGAAGGATGCTAAAGTTTTTGAGGTTGTTGGAGTGGATCTAGCCGGACCCCTATACGTAAAAAGCGACAAAGGGAAATCTAACAAGAAAGTATGGATATGTTTATATACTTGTGCCATCTATAGGGCTGTACACCTTGAATTAATTTCATCTTTATCAACTGATCGTTTCCTACAAGGTTTTAGAAAGTTTATTAGTAGAAGAGGCCGACCATCCGTAATCTACAGTGATAATGGCACAAATTTTGTAGGAGCAGCAAATGCGTTCCAGAATTTGGATTGGGGGGAAATTAATAAATATAGTACTGTTAGGAAAATAAAATGGAAGTTTAATCCTCCTACAGCGGCATGGTGGGGAGGCTGGTGGGAAAGACTAGTTGGTGTAATAAAACAGTTACTTCGTCGAGTACTCGGTAAAACTTCTTTAGATTTTGAAGAGATGCAAACAGTATTATGTGATTGCGAATCGGTCATTAATCAGCGGCCACTGACTTACGTCACTAATGATCCACACGATCTAGTACCTTTAACTCCAGAAATGTTTTTAAAAGATTTATATGAATCTGGTGTACCTGATATTGACCAAATAGAAAAATATGATCCTAACCGAAAGCTACGTTACCGACAAAAATTGAGGGAAGATTTACAGCGTCGTTTCCGTGATGAATACTTAGGACAATTGACGCTACATTATAATAGTGACAAGTGTTCAAAGAAAATAAATATTGGTGACATAGTGTTAGTTGGAAAAGATGGCACCAAGCGAATCAACTGGCCCATCGCAAAAGTTGAAGAGCTTATTCCTGGGCGCGATGGAGAAGTGCGTTTGGTGAGATTGAAGACGGCGGGCGGGGAACTACTCCGTCCAGTGCAGAGACTCTACCCCTTGGAGTTAGACTGTTCCAAGAAGATTGAAAATAATCTTCAACCAAGTGAACTATGTGAAGGTGTCGCGAATGATGTGAAAATTCCCGTGTGCAAAGCAGAGCATAGTGATAGTGCCGAATTTTCACGTCGCGGTAGAAGAATCAAGAAACCAAATAAACTTAATCTGTAATTTAGATAAGTGAGAATTGTAAACTATGTGCAATTTCTATAATTTGTTTGTGAGTTCACTTAAATATAATTTCCGTTCACTCAGGTGGGAGGATGTTGTAGAAATTGTGTGTAGTAGACAAACACCCTGTATAAGTGTAATTATCGGTAACGAACAGTAGTTTTACCGACCGAGTTAGCGAGCAATTTTTGATTGTCAGATGTTTGTGTTTTAGTAGCCATTTTGTTCCAGTGTGAATCAGTTCGTTCAGTTTGTAGTTGTGTTTTTTATATGATTTTCCCCAATAATAAATGTCCTTTTCAATTAAATATATATGAAATAAAGTGTGCAAGTGTTTCTCTTTCTCATAAATCCAACACAATGGTAATGTTCTTCTTTTGTTAAGTTTGAAAATTAATTATAAAAAAAGAGTGCATAGTTTTGAACTCTAAGTACTTCTATAACACGTCCGGAAGCTGAAAGAGCATCTCTATAAAATTTAGCGTCGATGGTGTAGATTTGTATAGACGTCAAGTTTATACATACAGCGTGGTGGCGGTTAGGGGTGAACATAGGGATTTAACATGGGATTTTAGTTTTTGGCAATTTCCTACTCTCCTGTTCATTTTACGGCAAAAACTGTAGAGTGCAAAATTGTTCAGAATTAAAAATTGCATACAAAAATGTATTTACATTCATTATTATGTTTTTGGTTTCTTCACAATTTTAAAAAAAATTTAAAATTTCTGTTAATTTGTAGCAATAGCCATGACTTATAACTCAAATGTTTAAACATAATAATGTCATTCAATTTCTGTCAAATTTTCGAAATTTTCTCTAATAAAAAGTTAATTTAATAATGAATGTTTATTCGAATAAGGAACGAGTTTTCGTTATAAAAAATTATTATGGTGGAAATAGTTTTAGAAGAATACGTGATTTGTTTTCCATAAAGTACGAAAATACACCAATTCCTATTATAGCAACAATTTCTAAACTTAAAAAAATTGAGAACACAGCTAGTATAGCTGTGACCGAAGATAATTAAGGAAATAATAATAATAATATTAATAATAATAATAATAATAATAATAATAATAATAATAATAACAATAATAATAATAATAATAATAATAATAATGATAATAATAATAATAATAATAATGATAATAATAATGATAATAATAATGATAATAATAATGATAATAATAATGATAATAATAATGATAATAATAATGATAATAATAATGATAATAATAATAATAATAATAATAATAATAATAATAATAATAATAATAATAATAATAATAATAATAATAATAATAATGATAATAATAATGATAATAATAATGATAATAATAATGATAATAATAATGATAATAATAATGATAATAATAATAATAATGATAATAATAATGATAATAATAATGATAATAATAATGATAATAATAATGATAATAATAATGATAATAATAATGATAATAATGATAATAATAATGATAATAATAATGATAATAATAATAATAATAATAATAATAATAATGATAATAATAATGATAATAATAATGATAATAATAATAATAATAATAATAATAATGATAATAATAATGATAATAATAATGATAATAATAATAATAATAATAATAATAATAATAATAATAATAATGATAATAATAATAATGATAATAATAATGATAATAATAATGATAATAATAATAATAATGATAATAATAATGATAATAATAATGATAATAATAATGATAATAATAATAATGATAATAATAATAATGATAATAATAATGATAATAATAATAATAATGATAATAATAATGATAATAATAATGATAATAATAATAATGATAATAATAATAATAATAATAATAATAATAATAATAATGATAATGATAATAATAATAATAGAAGACGTCATAACGAAGTGAATGAAAAATGGTATTGGCTATGATAAATCAAAATTCTACGTAGTTGATACATTTGGAATTGGTTTATTATTAAAAGGTATACCTAATAAAAATTGCGTATTAAAATTAAAAGTTGTTTGTTTTTATTTAATTTTTAAGTTAGATTAACGCATGGTTGACGTTTATAAATAATTTTTGACAACCAGAAAAAAATAAATTCCATGGTTATTGCTATAAAATAACAAATTTTGAAATTTCTTTTTAAAATTGTGAAGAAACCAAAAACATAATAATAAATGTAAATACATTTTTGTATGCAATTTTTAATTCTGAACAATTGTACTCTACAGTTTTTGCCGTAAAATGAACAGGAGAGCAGGAAATTGCAAATAACTAAAATCCCATGTTAAATCCATATGTTCACCCCTAACCGCCACCAGCCTGTATATAAATTTTTTAAAAACATGCTAAATTTAGAACAATTAAAAGTTCAAATTGAAAACGTTTCTGGAATTATTACAAATGCTCAAACAATATATAATATTTTTCAAGTTTTATAACTCATTGGGTCATATATAATCATGGCGGTTTACGGCAGACAAGGTAATGAAATAGTGAATGGTGAAAATTTAAAATTCAGATGTAAAGTGTATCTATTATAAAGCAGCAGTAAACAATATAATTCAATGTGAAAACTGCGACAATGCTTTCCATACATCGTGCTGTGATAAAACAGGATTAGTATTAAATAATTCAGTGACAAAGTGATCCACTTCATGAAATTAAAAAACTACATAAAGAAATCGTATATCTAAAAGAAATCTTAAATAACTGATAAAGATGAAATTATAAAAGATAAAACTAAAATTATTAGTCTCTAAGTCTAAATTAAATGATTTTGACACTGTAGTCATCTATCAATATAAACGATAAACATAAATCCACTAGGACTAAACAAAATAAAACTGTCAAATTACCAAATAAAAATTAAACTAACGAGAAACAACTTAAAACTAATATCTAATATCTAATATCTGCTAGTAATAACATAACTAACTATACAAAACAATAGTGATTTAAATTTAAATAATTTGCCAAATGAAAGTAATGACAATGAGTGGTCAGTCGTGGAAAAGCACTCGAAGGATATTAATCATATCTCAGCACATAACCTCCCGTCAATAATTTAAAAAAGAACGCTCTAATACATTTCTTTCAAATTCGTAACCATGGATATGAGAAATCTCATATTTCATGTTAAAATAAACCTTAATATCAAAATTTGTTTTATTTAAGTTAAAGATGGCTGGTAGCACAAGCTCGATACTAAAACAGTGTTTTTGGGTATTTTACTTAAAACCATGGTGACTCCTTAAAACACCCGTTAAAACACTGCTTAACATGAGACCTGTTTTAAGGTTGTTTTGACTAATACCACGGATATGAAAAAATATATGCGGCAACGTTGCAAATTATTGTTTGCGCATGCGTGATACAGGTTTTCATAGTGAAATGAAGTCTGACTTCTGACAGAAAGAAGTTGAGGTTACGTTATATTTTGTTGACAAAAAGTGTAGAACTCCTTGAGTGTAGATAAAACGTAAGTATTTGAAATGTAGATATTTTAATTTGTGTTGTACATAAACATTAAGAATATTTTGTATAATTAAACTAAAATAGTATTGTAATGTAGGAAGATGGAATCTAAAAAAAATAGATCCGAAAATTGGTCGCAAGAAGAGAAAGCGTTACTGCTGCAATGTATCAACGAAAATAAAACTTTGATTGAGAGCAAAACCAACGATATTGGAAATTACGGATGTGTTTAGAGCGAATGGGTACGTGAGAGATGTGTGTAGAGTAAAAGAGCAATGGAGGCGAATGAAATGTCTGGCAAAGAAGAATGTGAGTGTGTATGAGAGGGAGAAAAAGAAAACAGGAGGCGGGTCACCACCACAAAAGCCCTCAGAGATAGATTATATGATAATGGACATATGTCCTGAAGATTTTGTGGTGGATAAATCTAATTACGATTCCGATGGTTGTGCGAGACAAAAGGTATTTATTCGTATTTTTGACGCAACTTTGGTTGATTAATAAATAAAATTTTTATAGGAAACCGTGACATTATCTACCAGTGTTACCACTGATGAACACGATGAACAAGAAATGATTTTGGATGCTGAAACTGGGTATGTATATATGTATAGGTAATTTCATAAATTTATTTCATTAGATATCTCGCAGATATATCATATTAATGTAAACATTTTAGCTAAAGTGTACTTTATTTTAATATATGATAAATTATTAAATACACATTTTTATGTATGTAGCCTGCTCCTGAATGTTGCATAAACAGCTGATCCAATTGTGCAAACTTCCATTTCCCCAATCCCACCCCCTAAATCAGACAATCCTAAAACCAATAGAAAGAGAAAACTATCATGCTATGAAGAAGAATTGTTAGCTATAGAAAAGAAAAGATTTGCATTAGATCAGAATCAGAAGATTGAAGTACACAGAGAAGTACTGCATCAATTATCGCTAGAAAGAAAAAGAAAAGAAGAGGAACTAGAGGCAGCAATTTTTAAAAGAAAGCGAGATGAATTCGAATTTAGTTTGCTAAGAGAAAAATCAGAAAAAAAATAATTAGTTAAAATAAAGTTTATTTTTATTATATTTACTATCTTAAGTTTAACAAATATTTATTAATAAATAGACATAGAAGACAAATACAAATTTTATTTACAGAGTGAATTAATTCGTTTATCTTGTCAGTAAACGAATATAAAAAACATATATCGGTTTTTAAAAATACAGGTAAGTTTATAATAAATATTGTGAAAAATGAATTGGAACCGTTACAAGACCGATGAAATATTTTAATTTTATTGGAAATGCCGTATGATAAATTGAAATATATTTCCAAGAATAGCATTATTTGCAGGTTGAGCTAGGGGATTCTGCTGCTCTGGCATCACATCTTCGTCCATTTGTTCATCTTCAGAGCTCTCCAAATCAGAATCTGCAAAAATAAAGATATACATAGTAGTAAAACTATGAATAAATTTGTTTATTGATTAAAGTACCTTCTTCGCATTGCTGCGCATTTATTCGTATGTTATGTAAAACTGCCATTGCAGCTTTTGCAGTATCCAAAGAAAGAAGAATACCGTTTTGAAGAGCTCTGAAGGTTGCTTTCCACTGGCCGAAGCATCTTTCAATAGTGGATCTTGTCCGTATATGAGATGAATTGTAGCGTTCTTCTGGACGAGAAGTTGGGTTGTGGAGCGGTGTTAGCAAATAGTGGGTATAAGGGTATCCACTATCTCCCAAAATTATACCCCGCAGTTGTCCAGTCTGTATTATTATCACTGAATTACAAAAGAGAAAAACAAAACAATATTTTAAAATTAGTTACCTCAAGTTTCTGCTTAATGCTACATTCATCCCATATACGGGCATCATGAGCGCTGCCCCGCCAACGCGCGACGAGATCCACTATTCGGTACTTGGCATCGCAGACGACCTGGACATTTAAGGAATACCAATCCTTCCTATTACAAAATAGCATAGGTCTTTCTTTATCGGGATTCTTGATTTTTATGTGTGTACAATCTACACATCCAATAACAGAGGCGAACCCTGCTTTTTTGTAAAAATCTTCCTTAATACTGTCCAAGCCTTCATGCTTCACAAATTCCGACAAATGTGATGCCAGAGCAATAGACACCCTTTTCACAATTTTGCTAACTGTGCGTTGAGCAACACCATGCAGATCGCCTGTAACCAATGTAATGTGTTATTGTAAATATATTACCTTTGTTGTCGTATATGTGTGATGTGTATAATATAGACAAAATAATATGATAAAACCTCTGAAAAATACGTTAAATCAAGGTTATCTATTGTCATTTGACAGCTACTTGTTCACTGTAAGTGAGCTTGCGTTGGATTGCGCTCTAGCTCCTTAATTTAAATTTTACTTACCATTATCTTCTTGGTATAATCCTTTGGAGAAGTAACGCAAAGTTATTAATACTTGCATTTCAGTGGAAATTGTATTTTGTCGCTCTTGTAAGGGTTCCAATTCATCGTTCACAATATTTCTTATAAACTTCGCTGTATCTTTAGAAAAACGATATCTGCGTTTAAATTCACTTGCTGACAACAAAATAAACGGATTCTTTCGCTCTTTAAATAAAATGATTTGTCTTCCATGTCTATTTACGTCGCGAACTGCACGAACCGCGCAAATTCTTCTGTATGCGTCCGCCATTATGCTATAAAACATTCCTTAAAACATCCATGAGCTGTTCTAAAACATGATTCTAAACAATTGCTTAAAACATGTTTAAAACAGCCAAAAACAGGGCTCGTGCTACGAATATTTAGTATACCCAGATCAACTCAAATACAGCGTTCTTAGTATGCCCAAAAACAGAGCTTATGCTACCAGCCAATGTATTTATATGTACATGCTTTGTTTTTGTAAGGTTCATTTTTGCACTAAACTAATCAATGGTTGCGTTCAGCCGCATCTAGCAGCTAGCTCACTAACCTAGCGAACTTTCTTGAATGGTCCGCTAGGTTTCAACCGCTAGTCTAGCGGGCTAGCGAAAACAAATTCCTCTAGTGTACTGCATAAAATGTCAAAATTGGTAGATATGGCGCCTGTATATCCAAATTAGAATGAAATTTACTATGAATATGGAAATACAGTGTGTTGGCGGTCAGGTGCGAACATACGGATTTTAGTTTTATGCAATTTCCTGCTCTCCTATTCATTTTACGGCAAAACCTGTAGAGTGCAAAGTTTTAAAGAATTAAAAGTTACATTTACGACAATTTTTGCATTTTTATGAACTTCTTAATTTCTTCACAAGTTTAAAAGAAATTTTAAAATTTCTGTTACTTCGTAACAATAGCCATGACATTTACTTTCTTTTTTCTGGTTTTCAGAAATTATTTATATACGGCAAACATCAATTTGATTTATGGAAAAAAATCACTTATTCTTTGGTACCTATTTCCATGATAATAATTCTTTACAAAAATACGTTCCTCATTCGAATAAACATTATCCAAGGAGGATCAGGAGTGCTCACTCAATGTTAAAACAATAGAACCGTCAAGACGGCATTTTGGTTAGTTGGGGACCTGGCCGCAAGATGCCTCTCATGGCAGGTTTCTATATTTTTTTATTAATTTTTATTTTTTTACAATTAAAAATTAAATATACACAAAATATTCATATTTTACATTAATTTTATTTTAACAGAAAGCATACAATAAATTATTTTAACAAAAAAATATTATATACAGCAAATTATTTACATAATTTTCAAATTAAGGAAATTTATACATTTCAATTTTAATTTTAAAAAAATATTTAGTATCACATTCCTTAAATCTAACATTTATAATGAAAAATAATTAATTTTGCACTCACAAAATTAATTTGTGATAAATTATTTAAATGTCAACAATAATTTACATTGCATATCAATAAACTATTCATCTAATTTTCCAATCTTCAACAATTTAGGATCATATTAGGTACTCATAAATTTTAAATTCTAATTATTCACAAATTTTGAGATTATTTGTACAGTTATAGTTGAAAATTAACACCACTTACAAGGTTGAAGAATTGAAAAAATATATTGAACGTAATTTATTGTCCTATTCGCAATCGAAATTAGCGATAGAGGCGCTGATTTTCGAAACAAGATGGCCGCCATACGATGGGTTTGACATATGACAGTTCACATTGTCCCCTGTATTTCTTTGATTGTGTATACGAAGGGAGTTTAAAAACTTATTTATATGAAGGCGATAAGTTTAAATATTTCATTATTAATTACTACACTACACACTCAGCTGTCACTTATTAAATATGGCGCTTGTACGATTGCTTTCCGTAGTACGTATTTGTGCCACGAGAGGGGAAATTTTATCTACGATTGCGAATAATGAATGGAGTTTTCACAGCTCGAATAATATATTTAACTGAATTTGGTAGTTGGATGGGAATCGTCTGAATTACATTTTAAGCCTATTTAACACGGTCATAAATTATTATAAAATTTGTTAATAAATTTAGTAAGAAATTGGGGGTCTCGTGCGCATGTGCTCGAATGTCTGGTCGTGAATCTGGTGATCCGATTTAATTTCGACCGACATCAAATTTTTTTCGAATTTTCAATGGTCTAAAAGTGAACCTTGTGGTGCACTCTCCACACCAGAAATGAGTGCTCGTGAGGTGACGCCTGGGAAACGCCGGGACGGTAGAAATATGACATCATCATTACCGATATCTGCGTATAAAGCAGATTGGTACAGACCAGCATTGGGTAATATGCCGTGATGATATATTTATTTATTTATTTATTGATACCAGTGTAAACGAATATTAAGACAAAGCGTTCTATTCCACCAGAAATTTAATTATAAATTATGACCGTGTTTGAAATGAGGTTTACAAATTAATTTCAAAAATCTTATTTGCGAAATTTGCTTTTCAATGATTTTTGGTAGCGATCAACCGCAAGTCGTTGAATAGGATCCAAAGTAGCATGAGGACGGCTGTCTTGTCCAGTTAAGAACTTATTTGTACGGTTGCACCAAACGAAAATAGAGAACTTAACTGTAAACAAGACAAACGTCCTCGCAATATTATGGATCCCGCATGTCAGTCCAGTCAAGTCAATATTTTCATGTATGTACCCAACTAAAGTTTTCCTAATGTTCTTGTCATGTGCAAGTCGTGGAAGAAGTGTGAATGTAGTGTCAATGATGTGTTTTGTGTAGTACATGAATCTAGTTTTAGGTCTCGTTAGTTCGTTGAGTGTCAGTTCCTTAACTTGTATTAAACTGTGTTCCGGTAGTGTTTCCTTTGAAAGTAAAAGTCCTATGCAGGTAGGGCATGTTCCCGCGTCGGTCAACTTGAGGACTTTGCGGGCAACGTATCCTACCACGTAGGCAGTTGGTGGTACTGCCCAACGCCTCCGTTCTAGGTCAAGTATTTGTACTGTCAACGTCTCGTTAGTTGCGTCGGTCTGAGAGCTTGGGTCAGGCGAAGTTAATACGTCTTTTGTTAAAAAACTTTTTAACTGCGCAAATGAAACATCGTCATCAGCACAGTTCGACCCAGCAGAATGAGCTGACATGAAATTGTTCACACTCAGAGTCTGGAAAGAGGAAATGAAGGATGCAGCCGTAGGGTTCCTGTTACAGCCTAAATGACTTCGAATATTCCCAAAGAAGTTCTCCAGTGGGTCTTGGTTTAATGCTCTTAGATCAAGAGCATTAAATCCAAGACTTACTAAAGATTTCCAAAGATATTTGATGCCATTTAGCGTAACAACCCAATTTGTCAGAGAATGTGGAAGTTAACTGTCCTTCCTCAAGGCCCCAGTATCACGTCCAATTCTCTGAACAAATTTCATCGACCGCAAAATTAATTTCGCCCTATTCCAAAATTCTCAGTGATCCGAATCGCATGTCAGCTTTCTTCTCAAAGGTCGAGCGTACTGATCGACATCACGAGACCCATTTACACTGTCAAAAAGTTGATCTAAGAAAAGAATTAACTTCTCAGTTCCTTCAGCGCTTCGTCCTAGTCCATGGGGCTGTTCACAATGTTCAGGCGGCATTTCTATGAGCAAGTTTGATATTCCCGCATAAACTGATCGACTAAACGTTTTGGCGGCATGCCTCACGCTCATCTTTCGAATTTTATGCGGTATAACACATTGTTCAGTTAACGAAGGACATCTAGACACCGCAAAAGTCCCATCGTCGTTGTAGAAACGTACAATGTCTGTCCACGAGGCCCTATACTGCACTTCGTCCATGGTGTACACTAAGTCCTTAGTCAGTAGGTTGTTCCTGAGTCCTTTAAGTAGGTGTGGTGTGTCATAGATGGATACATACTACCTCCCTTCGAAAATAAAACATTCTGGCCGAAATTCCCTCCCTTCACGTATACATAGAGCCTGCGTTTGACGTTTCAAAGACTCTATAGCTGCTATATTCGTGCGTCCCTGGTCACAAATGGTCGCCACCACGTTAAAATTTGCCAATGCAGCAGAGCTGAGCACCTGCCTAATACAACGTACCAAGGTAGGTGTATCAGTTGTTGCACCGACAAACATGAACGCATAAGGCAGCTTCCATCGTGGAGCACAGAGACCACGAAGCATAAACACCAGAGCATGCTCCGCAAACGCAGGCCTACGTACCGTCCCAAAATTTTGAAACCCCCAAATTTGGTCTCCCCCGATGTCGTAAGTCAGGTGTGGTTGGATCGCTACCTCATCGAAAAGCAAAACGCATGTCCTGCGTTTCATAGGCTGCTTGGCCATTATTTCTTCCATATGCACCTCCGACGGTAAACTCACCCCTGGAAGAAAAGGAGTTTTGCGCAACAGTCGGCGTAAAGTATTTTTACTTGGCACAGTAAAATACCGCTCCATATACTTGTATGACCTATTTAAAATTACATATTATATTTTGGCAAATTTAAAATTTATGTATATTTTCTTACCCCCGCATGCTCTTCAGCATTGACACAGCCAGTATCTTTTCCTCCAATGTGAAGCGTCTATCACCTTTCTTTTTCCCGGCCTCGCGAACTTGCGCGAGGAGAAAGGTTTGCGCGCGGGAATTGAGAGGCTGAAGGACTTCATCCAGAACTTCTGGATCCCGTGTCCTCGCAGCCTTCTTCAATTTGTCACTGAGACGCTTCACACATTTTTCTTTTGCCACGTACCGGCGCTCCGAACTTTTAAGGTGCTTATATAAAAATTGTGCTTTCGGGGACATGTCCGTGACGCGCCGCACATTTAATTGGCGCAAGATTCCTATATATCAGAAGCATATCATTAGTAAACCTAAATTTAAACAAGCATTTTAAAATACCTTGTTTTCGGCAGCGCTTTGGTGGACTAGAAGTACGTGGCAAAGATTTAGTTGGCTCAACAGGTACTGGCGGTGGCGGTGTTGAAGGCAATGCTGGAGCTTGCAGATCATTCACTGCTGAAATTAAAAATATATGTATATTATACAGAAACGTGCATTATACTTAAAATATATAGATTTGTGAGAGAATTAAAATGATGAAAATGTCAACTTAATGTTTTCGGCTGTTGCGCAAGGTATTGATAGAGGTGCATTTTTTGTACAAGTTGTTCTTCTGAAAAGTAATGAAAAATATTTAATTAGAACAAATAAAGTAGCTTAGTTACAACAAATAAACTTTAATTATATCAGAAAAAATTTGATTGCAACAAAGGGAAATTAAAATTTGATTACAACAATAAATTTAAATTATAATAGAGAATTAATTACAACCAAGAAATTAAATACAAAAAGTGAAGTATCCCCCAAAAATATATAAATTTAAAAACATGTTGAAACTAACAGAAGAATATTAAAAGAAAATCTACTCGGGGAATAATGAAATAGTTTTTTTTTTCTAAATTAAATGAAATGGAAATATTTACCTTTGGTAGGAAATAACGTGGGAATTGCTCCCGGTTTCAAAATTTTCCTCGCAGAATTGTAAACAATCCATTGCTCTTCGAAATGCCCCAAACATATTCTATAATTTTTATAAACTTTTTCTGGCGGCATTTCTGAAAGCAATGGATGTTTAATTAAGGAGTTCCAGGTTTTGAACAGATCCATATTTTTCTTTGGGTGTGGAAATCTAATTTTTATTTTCTTGCTAAAAATATAGCAAGAAGGGACGCAACACGATCTCGGCATCTACAAAAACAAAAATTACATACATCTTTATTATAATTAAAGTATAATAACGAAGGAAATTATTGCTTACCTTTTCAGAAATCCACAGCACCAAGAATTTAAAATAAAAAGAATTCTTTGCAACTTTAAAGTTCACAAATACAAATAATTCTGTGGTCAAGACCAAGAAAAACTTTTGAAAGTTACACGTCGGTATTATGTTGTCATGACGACAGCATTCATATCATCAATTTCTCATGGGTAAATAAATACAAACGCTTTTACGATAAATATCAATTTATTTCTAAAATTAATAGTTTTTACAAGCTTATACATTAAGAAATAATAAATATATATAGTCAATAACAAAAATTGCGCAAATTCATATATTATATAACTAATGACATCTAACGGATAATAACGGACTTATATTAGTTGGGGACCTGGCCGAGAGATGGCGCCACAAAGGATACAAGCTGTCTATATAAGTGACTTCTCCTGTTCCTCCTTGCATTATCTACTTAATTTACTTTACACAAAAAAAAATTGACAGAATATTTTTATTGTTCTCTATAATGTCATGTCATGGCTAATGCTACGGGTGGGGCAGAAAAACCTATCCGATTTCAAAACGTTATAAAATTAAAACCACTCAACTTGTCAAAAAACTTTTTTATTAACATATCGCAAATTTTATGCCATTTTTAAATTTAAGTTTTGAAAAGCACATCACTCAAATGTCGTCCTTGGGAGCGGATACACTGATTTAGGCGCTCGCGGTAGCTTTCCATGACTTTCACCGTCATTTCCACTGGAATTTCTTCAATTGCCCGAGCAATTTCCCTTCGTAAAGCAAGAAGGGTCCTTGGTCGATGCTGGTAAACCTTCGATTTGAGGTAACCCCAAAGGAAGAAGTCACATGGAGTGAGATCCGGTGAGCGCGGCGGCCAGCCAAGATCACCTCTCAGGGAAATGAGGCGACCGGGAAACAGTTCCCTGAGAATGTCCATTGATCGTCGCGATGTGTGGGCGGTTGCACCATCCTGTTGAAACCACACATTTTCCACGCCATTTTCTTCCATTTTGGGTCTAAGAAAATTTTCCAGCATGAAACAATAGCGCTCGCTGTTGACCGTTACGGTTTGCCCATTTTCTTCAAAAAAGTAAGGCCCCCAGACGCCTAGGCGGGAAAGAGCACACCACACAGTCACTTTTGGGCTATGGAGGGGTTCCTGATGGATTTCTCGAGGATTTTCGTCACTCCAATATCGAAAATTCTGCCTGTTAACGGCACCACAAAGGTGAAAATGGGCTTCGTCCGTGAAGAGCACAACATCGTCGTTTGGGAGTTCTCGGAGATCGCGACACAGGTTCGTACGGGTTTCAAAATCCCTTTCACTTAATTCCTGTGCAACAACCATTTTGTAGGGATGCATTTTGAGGTCCCGGTGCAAAATGCGCCGAATACTGCGGTTGGAAATCGCCAAAGCGAGCGAATGTTTTCGCGCCGAACGACGCGGGGAACGTTCAATCGCGGCTCTCACATTGGCCACGTTTTCAGGTCCTGTTGCTGTCCTGGGACGTCCAGGCGACTTCTTTTTCAATGCTGAACTCGTCTGTCTAAAATTTGACACCCACACTTTAATCGTAGCGTGATGTGGAACAGGATCATGACGCCCGAGTCCGAAATGAATTCGAAAAGCACGTTGTGTAGCAATTATCGAACCGCCGCATTCGATAAACCGCTCAATAACAAAAGCACGATGTTCACCAGACCAAGGCATGTTGACTACTGACAAATGGCATAAAACCGGCTTTCTAACGGTTTTTACCCCACTACTCTACCTGCTCCCTCTTCTGGGAAAAAGGGATTTGAAATCGGATAGGTTTTTCTGCCCCACCCTGTACATAATGGAACTTTTGAAATTTATTTTTAAAATTTTTAAGAAACCAGAAACAATAAGAAATGTAAAAATAATTTTGTATACAACTTAATTCTACACAACTTTTCACTGCACAGTCTTCCGTAAAATGAACAAAAGCGCATGAAATTACGTAAAACTAAAATCCCATGTAAAATCCCTATGTTGGCACCTCATCGTCAACACCCCATATATTATATTTGTTGTAAATTCCGCAACCTCGTGTATTGGGAAATTAAAAAATAATAATACTGATAATGCAGAACCTGGTAAGTAATTCTGAGTAATAAATTATCATATGGCATGTTTGATACGTTCCTTTCCACAAAACAATTTAGCACAGCACAGAATTTACTTGGAGGATTTATAAAACGCATAGAAACAGAGTAATGAAGTTCGTTATATACACTACTATGGGCTAGGGCTAATCTTCTCAACCTCTGGTTAAAATTTTAACTTCCAGTTAAATAAACAACACTGAGACGAAATAAACTGACATATGGCAATAATCTGACATATTGTTAATTTATCTGGAAGTTAAAATTTTAACTAGGGATTGTAAAATTAACCATAAATTCATTTGATACACTAGCGCCAGTTTTTCAATCTCTGGTTAAAATGTTAACCAACAGTTAAGTAAACAATATTACATCGTTTCTTGACAGCAATGATAAATCTGTCATTTGACTGTTGGTTAAAATTTTAACCAGAGATTGAAAAACTGGCCCTTATAGGGCGCGTGCATCACGTCAGCCTGGTGAACCAACAAACCTTTTATGTGCCTTTGTTTATATTGGGTTTGGTGGATAGTAAATGTTAAAAATACGTATCTTTTATTGATAATCACAACCTACATCCATGTCGTATTGACATGAATACAATGTTTAGGCCCGGAAAATTTCCCAAAACCTTATATTCAGATATTTTAGTGTGCTTTGAGCATAGCAGAAGAAGAGGTATATTAGTAATATGATTTAGTGCTTTAAAAATTTTAACTATCAAAATTTTTGGCTGATTACAGGTTTACATTTCCCAAAAGTTACTAGCAAACATCTTATCTTATAAGTATCTTGTATGATTTGCAAAGTGGTGACATTGTATGAGCTCATTGTGATTGTATAGCTAGCTGACAATGTGAATACTCTTAATATAGCTTTATTAAATTTTTAATATCTCTATAAAAACATGAAAATGAAGGTTTGTTTTTACATCGGTGTAATTTCTACAAATGGTACACTACACAAAACTACCATGTTGGCAAAATTAGCACTTAATACGTCCACAGAAGGGCAGAATTGAAACTAACAAAAATTCGAAGACGGAGCTGGCTTAAATACTCGCGCATGCGAAGGACTGGCTCGAAAGAGAGAGAACTCCGATATTAGAAAAGGACAGGTTTCTCATCTATATGATGGTTTTGACGTTTCTCTGGCGACAAGCTAATCCCTATCTCCAGCATTGGAGTTTTATGGCTGTAAGCACTCTATATAGTGTCCCACACTCTATGTTCAGTGTAGGGTCTTATGGAGTACCATGTTGCCATATTTACCTGTTGTAAGTCTACAAGATAGAAAGAGCAAAATAGATGCCCAAAAAGAGATGAAATATTCTGGGTACTTCATTGAATGTATTTATGACTGGTGTACTTTCAGTGTATCTAAACAGGTGGGTGAAAAGAAAAAATAAATAAATAATAAACTGGTCAGTTTTAATTATTAAGCCTTATTTTTTTTATTTAATTTATATCTTCTTAATTGATAATTTACTAATATTACACTTTATAGAAATACTGCATATATTTTACATATTTCATAAGTCTTTATTCTTTCTTTATAGTCTCCAATTTGAATTTATAATATTTTAATATACTAATTTCTAATACATTTGATCAAGATTAGTATGCCGAGCGGTTTTAAAATATTGTATTGAAATATTACTTATTACAGCTTCAGCATGTTTTTTAGACCCCGGTTCCAACGCATCTATCCGCGGCCCTGTATTTAAAAATATTTAGAACTGCAGATAAATTTCGGGGGAATGGTGAATACAATAAGCCCTTGGGTAAATAATAGACCCTCATAAAACTTAAATTGTACAGTGTTAACTAATTTTGGTATAGCAATGAAAATTTATAATGTTTCAATATTACATTCCATTGAAAAATTGGCAACATGGTACAGAAAACGTCCATAAGAATAACATTGGCTATCTCCGCAACACTGAACATAGAGTGTGGGACACTGTATAGTATAGTATAGGACCTCATTGACCGTACCTAACCAATTTAGCTTCCAAAAGCTATAATTCTATCTTCTAAATATGTTTCCGATGCAAATTTATAAATTTATAATCCGTCACTACTGTCACTCGTTTGGAATATTAAACTATTGCACAAAACTATGGCATTTTAAACACATTCCTATATGTCAGTCTGGTTTGTTGGTCCACCAGGGTGCCATTTTTAAATATCCATGACGTCACATGCACGGGCTCTATAATGTCAACACACACAAAATCTATTAGATTAACTCTTTATATGACTTCGTATTTCAATATAAGTTCCTAAGTTATTCAATGTTGTTAAATAAAAGAAAAACATAAAATTACTTACAATTTCTGGCATAAGATACTCTACTTGAGTAATAATTTTGTTATCCACAATGTTGCATTTGTTGTTATCATTTAAGCACATAAAGCACAAATTAATCATGGAACACATGTTTAATAAATACTTAAATCACTTTCACTAAACGATACCTACAAAAACTTTTATTTACAAACAAATAACTTGTAATAGATATAACAGAGGTTGACACAAAAATGGGCGCATTCAGCGGACCAGCGGTCACTGAACATGTTCACCAATTTTCTGCTAAATGCAATATTCACTGTGAACTGTTCAGGGACCGCGTGACCGGAAAAAATCGTCGGTCAGCGTTCAGCGGTCACCGTCGGTACTTTGTTTTGACGTTTGAGTGAGGAGAATAATTTAAAGGTTAAGAATACATATGTTATTATTACTTATATTATTTCACTAATTTTTATCCTTATATACGTTTTATAAATATAGGTAATAAAAATAATGGCATACCAACAAGACTATATAATAAATGGTAGGCAGTACACAATTTCTGGGACAGATGAGGATCATAATAAAATTCAAACTGGTAATATTTAGACATTTTTATATATTTATAAATCTCTATTATTCCATATTTTAGATCCTGATTATGCGCTATCAATTATTAATAAAGATCAGGACACAAATAATAATTTTCCAGCACAACCAGTTGCACGTCCAGAAAACAGTTAGATTTCCATTAAATTTGGTTTGTGTAAGAACTAACAACAGCAAATGATTATTTCAGGTAATCAGGATATCATCTGGAATAGATCCAATACTTTATTTTTATTAGAGCAATATAATTTGTGCAAGGAACAATTTAGAGACCCCAAAAAGAGAAAGAAAGATTTGTGGGCTGAAATTTCTAAAGAATTTCAGAGGTCATTGGGGGTACATATTTCAGTGGACAATTTAATGCAAAAGTTTCGTAATTTGATGACTTTCAGAAAAATTAAAGATAACAATAATTCCTCTGGAAGAAGTAGAGAAGATTGGGAGTTTTTTGATATTATAAGTAATATAACGTGCGAAGACAAAACTGTAAATTTTGGACCGACGGTATCATCTTTGAATCTACCAGGCAAAGAAAATACATCCACAGGGGTTGAATCTAATTCAACGTCAACTTTAAAAAGAAAATTAGTTGAAGTAAATGATTTAACCGAAACGTTATCTCCAGCAAAGGAAAAAAATTGTATGAATATAGAAAAAAACAACGATATTGAAGAGAGAAGAGTACAGGAAATTATTTGCTTACGACGGGCTATAGAACAGTCCAACGAAATACAAGAACAAAGAAATATGCTCTTTGAGCAATTAATTAAAATGCAGAAGTAGTTTTGTTTTGTCCCCTTATTTTCTATATTATATATGTAAGTTTTGTTCATTTCAATTTTTGTTTTTATACTGAGTTGATTTTAATTTTATAAGTATTCACATATTTTCTTTATTATATACCTACGAACTTAGACTGATTATTTGTGATTTGGTGTGATAAATAAATAGATATTTATTAAATATGCTTTTATTTTTTTTTTATTTACATAAATAAATTTTTTATCCTTTCTCTTTTCATTGCAGCATTTTCATCTGCTGCTACATTACCTATATTAAAAATTTCTGCATCATTCTCTTCAAATGGTTCTATATGATCAATGTCATGATTTTCGATGAGAAAGTTCTGCAGAACAAAACATGATGTAATTATATTATTAGCTAAATTTAGATCGCCACAGTCTAAATATTTTAGCCTTCGAAATTTTCCTTTTAATAAGCCAAAGGCTCTTTCAATAGTTGATCGTACAGAACTTAGTTTATTGTTATAAATAATTTGCAAGCGGCTTAAATTGCCGTTATCTCGGTAAGGCGTTAATATATTTGTTGAAAGTGGATATGCTGAATCCCCTATGAGATGATGGTGCCCATCTAGTAGGCGATTGGGATCTCCAGAAAGTTCTTGGCCAAGTGGGCTGTTTCTGAAAACTCGGGCATCGTGCATCCCAGTGGTGCTGTGGTGCATCCGTCCAGGCATGCCAACAAAAATATCTATGAATTTGAGATTTTCATCACAAGTTCCTAAAATATAATATTTTAAGTATTAATAACGATAAGGACAGTTTACCGATCGAAGACAAAATTTTGTCTGAGATCGATAATTCCTTAACGTTCGTGATGCTTATACTATTTTTTGCACGATCGACGCACAAAATTTAAAAGAAAAATAAAATTTGAAAATTATTTTGACATTAAAAAATTTTAGTTGTCATTTTTGAAGTACGCTTTGATTTTTGTTTTTATTTATTTACCTTCTCGCATCCTGAACCCCTGAACGGTAAATGAAGTACACCACTTGCCGTTCAGTAATTTGTAAATAAGACCTACTGTCTTGGAAACACTATCGGTAAACATAAAAAAATAACCCGATCGTGTAAAAATAATATTAGGTATGGTATATAGAACCATAGATGTTTAAAGTACGCGTAATTGTATTTCTTTACCTTGTAATAAAATCGAGTGACCACCATATCTGTTATAAAAATCATGTCCATTGTTAGGAGGTTGTTTGATTGTTATGTGGGTTCCATCAATGGCACCAACTATTCCTGGAAATCCTCCAGATCGCTCTTCAAAAATCTGAAGTGTCATTGCAAATTAATCAAAATGTTTTAAAATTATGTTTTATCTACTTACCCTGGCAGACGTATCTCTCTTTTCTGCATTAGGCCATTTTATATACTGGGGCATTAGCATTACTAGAATATTTGTAATTTGTTTTAAAATGTAAGGGCGGAGTTTCGAATAGGGTCCAGCTTTAAAATGCATTTTTTTTATTGGACTCTATTCTTTTATGTAAAATATCATATAAAAACATAAAATTAGAGCTCGGAAACATGTTTTAATAGGTTTTTTTAACAAAAATTTGAGTTTTTGACAAGTTAACCTCTTTGGATGTGTTATGCAAATTACTATCAAAGATTAGCAAATTAAATAGACTTAAATTTGTCACTGACCTTAAAAATCCACAGTCGTCATATTATTGGCAAACAATATTTTAGACACACAACAAATAACACTGAAAAAAGCAAGAAAAATTAATACAAAACCACATTTGACAGACAGTACACTGAATTTATCACAGATTACTAAATAGCAGTGTTGCCAAATGGCTCATATAAATTATCCCTAATTTGTTCCCACTTTCACATTTCTGACGTAGCAACGGAAGTCGTAACATTTCAAACCTGCCTTACCGACATGACCAGGAACATGCGGACAATGCAGCTGTCTTCATAAACATCGCGCGAAATTTGAATTTTTAAGATAACTACTACAATAATACACTTCATTTAAAACATAATTTACATAATATATTTACTACAGAAGGGTAAAACAAAATAAATTTATACAAAGTTCATAGATCATTCATTTATGTGTATGTATTTTAATAACAATAATCGAATTACATATTTTTAATTAAACATTGTACTCATGTCCACACTACCCATGATGTAGAATACATTAGTGCGTTTTTTTAACGTGGTATCGCCAGGAGCCCTAATCCACAATAAAGCAGTAGAACAAAGGACAAGTATGAAAAGAAAACAAACAGATATGACAAACTTAGAAATCTAAGTCTTCCACATCTATGTCGTTTACTACTTCCTCCTCCGGGACAGGAAGAGTAACATCATACGTCGCTCCCGCTAAACGAAAGAACTCTTCAGTTCTGTTTAACTTGAGCTCCGCACATTTCTTGTAGAAGATATATCTGGCTAAATTGCCAGGTATATGTGCTTTCTTCCGTCCCGAAGAAGTCGTTATCGCTTTGGCAGCTCTCCACGATGACTCAATGACCTTGGTATGAGCACCGGTGACAGGATCCCTGAAGTTCACCGAATGGTTTACTTTCAGGTGGAGGTACCCATGCCTATCAAGGCAGTCGTAGACTCTCCAAAAATCCGACACTATCGTGGTGCCCGGTTCGATCCATTCCTCAATCAGAGGAATGAGGGTATCCGCCCCACTGAAATAAAATAATATATTTATTAATGTAACTAATCGAATTTTATACGATTTTATATTTCGCGCGCCTTCGATCACGATCGCTATTCCATTTATGAAATTTTATAAGACTATTTTTTATTTAATTTTTCGCGCTGCGATCGTGTTCGTATAATTCAAAATTTTGTACATACCGATCGTCAACCGGAACCATAAAAATTCTGCCAGTTCCTCGCTCGTATCCGCCAAATACCCACTGGCCATCGACACGTCGGCCCCTGTGGTATTTTCGCTTTCCGAACTTGGACTCGTCGATCTCGACTACTTGTCCTGAAATATTATGCAGAAATTTAAGATGATGATAATGAAATAATTAAATTAAGAAATATACCTGGTCCTCCTAGCTTCGTTTTTCTTTCCACAAAATGTGTCAGCAATACCTCGCGACAGAAAGAAGCCCAGTCCACACACGTAACGTGGCCCAGCTCCAACTGCTCTTGGGTTAAGAGAAGCGTCGCGTTGCCAACCCAAAGGTTCACAAAGGCTAGAACCTTGAAAATGGGTAGTTTAGAACGGGCAAAAAAAGTGCCCGTTCTAAAACTTACCGCATAATCACAGCTCTTACACTTTTGCTTCTTTTGGACGGACTTGCGACGACATCTCCATCTCCAGCCATCAATGCGAGAACTGTCCTCGCACAACGTTAGGTTGCCCCCACACTTACGGCACTGCATGTTACGCGGGATTAAATTCCACTCTTGTTGCAGCTTCTGCAGAAGAGAAAATTTATCTTCACACAACTTATACAGCGAAATTATGTTTACAGCCATTGTGGATGTGATTCACAAACACGAAATGGTGAAGAAATGCAAAACAAACTTGTTTATTTATAATTTGTCAATTATCTTACCTTGTAACCTGATTGCCTAGCAACAATGTCACTTTTGTTATAATAATTTTTTTGAAATTTGTTGTAAATATATGTGTACACATCTGTAATTACTTCAAACTACGAGAAGAACGTAAAAAATGCTTATAATTATGAATATATTTTCTAGATAAAACTTCTGTATCTGGACCCAGCCACCATCTTGAAATATTGTACATCTGTCTTAATTTTTCCTATGATGGTAATATTGTATTCTACTCTACCGACCTGACATGAATAATCCGAAGTATTTTTTTATATAAATATTTTAAATATAAATGTTCCCTTCTCCATTTCCCTCCAAAATAATTAAATGCATAAATGATTTTCTAAAGTTAATGATTTCTAGTGACTTTTGCTGAATCAAATTCAGATATTCATCAACCTACTATTGGCAGCACTGCATAAGGGGCATTTGACCTGACAGATATACGTAAATAGTGGCATTACTTTCTAACAGACTATAAATAATAATGACATATGTCGTAGAATTACAGATACCTAATTATCTACTGCACTGCCATCTGTGCTAATATTTATCCAGTGGCGTTGACGTTTAAATCAAATTATTATTCCTTGGTTTATAAGTTAAGTCTATGTTTTTGTATTTTTCAAAAACACAAGTGAAGAACATAAATCTTTCAGAAAGGCATTATTTAGAAAGAAACATAATTGTCAAATGAATTATTCTTATTTTTCAGTTAAAATGTGTCCATAAATATTTCATGTTGCACGCCTGTGCAAACGAAATGCAATGAAGTTATCTGCAAGTAATATTATATCAGACGGCTCACAAATGACCTTGAATAGTCATCTTTCGTGAATAATAGTTTACCTTCCTTACCTAAAGGTGACGGAAGGCAAAAACAAGTAGACATAGAGAAATAAAAGGTTGATTTTCTCGTGTTGTCATGGGAAATTTTGATTTTAATCAAATGTCAGATATGAATTAACTTCAATAATTGGAGAAATATTAAATATTACGGCGGTCTCAGGGTTATGTGTACATTGACCGTTGATGGTAAATAGATCTTCCTTTAAATAAATGCCTGCGCATAATACTGAAGATGAAGATTAAACATATCGTATATTTAACTGGTGCTTACATTTTGGTAAGTATTTTCCGTTATTTCATTTTTCTTTCTAGCGTATTTTATATAAAGGCTGTTCAAATTTGAGGTTGCTTTTTGAATTACCCGCCATTTTATGAAAAAATTAAAGCACCGGATAAATGTACGATATGTTTAATCTTCATCTTCAGTATTATGCGCAAGCATTTATTTAAAGGAAGAGCTATTTACCATCAACGGTCAATATACACATAACACTGAGACCGCCGTATTTAATATTTCTCCAATTATTGAAGTTAATTCATATCTGACATTTGATTAAAATCAAAATTTCCCATGACAACACGAGAAAATCAACCTTTTATTTTTCTATGTCTACTTGTTTTTGCCTTCCGTCACCTTTAGGTAAGGAAGGTACTGTCTTTGGTAAAAAAATTCGGTGGTGATTTTTTAGTGAATGAGCACGATTTGTCGGTGTCTGGTGCAAAAATTTTATCCAATAAAACATGTAGGTAAACTATTATTCACGAAAAATGACTATTCAAAGTCATTTGTGAGCCATCTGATGTGGCCAGCACATAACCTCCCGTGAATTCCATGTTTCAAATAGCAATGAACTTTAAGTATCACTTCCGGTTGATCGTTTGTAAACAAAATCTAATTTGTTGTTCCAATAAATATAAAAGTCTGTAATACCAAATTTTAGATCATATTTTATAATGTTTTTTCTCGAAAATCTGTTAAGAGCTCCAAATTAAGTACCACTTCCGGTTTATCATATAGGTATAGTCAAAATATAATGTTTCAAATTATACACGTGTTTTAAATACCAAATTTGACAAGTTTTGAATGATGTTTTAATATATTTTTTCAAAAAAATCTGTTTATAGCTTCCTGTAAAGCAGTACTTTCGGTTTATCAATTTTAGAAAACATCCAATATATCGTTCTCATTAATATAAAAGTCTTAAATACCTAATTTCAAAAGTTTTGTATTGTATCAATTAATTTTCACGAAAATCTGTTGAGAGTTTCAACGAGATGGCATATCATTATTTTTATGACACAATTTAGTTATTTAAGTTACAACAATTAAAGATTTAGCCCTAAAAATTGTAAACATTTTGCTAATTCTTGTGTTGAAAATAATCTTAAATTGACATATCACCAGAACAGTAATGCCAAGTCCTTTTGCCGGCCTAGATCAACAACAGCGCATTTCTGGACGATTTTGAGTTCTGTAATACTAGTCAAATTGGACGGAGGTACGAAAATAATATTTTGCTTTAAAAATACAATTTTTTCCATAAGATAACATTGGTTTCGTTGCCGCTGTTCTCCCAAGCATATGATTGGTACATTCTGAGCATGCGCATTGAGATAGTAATATGGTCTATTTGCAGCGATAGAAAGAGATAGCCGGTAAAATGAAAAGGTCCATTAATGTATTAATTGTTGTAATCAGTCCTTATTATTATTGTAATAAATTATAATCAAAAAGAAAATCATATTTATTGTATACCGTTCATATTATTTCTAATTTAAAGTCCATAAACACTGATCGAATTATAATGAGGGCATAATGAATTATTATGCCCTCATATAATGCCCCGGTTGTTATAAATATGTTTATATACTCCGTATCCTAGCAATAAACAGTTCATAATACTTTAGTAAGACAAAAAACAATTTTATTAACAAAATATGTAAATAAAGAAAAATTTAATAATCAAAATGATAAATTAGATAATGGTTGTTCGATTTTTTGGGTGATAGGTGCAAAATAAATAATCAATTTACAGTTTTAAATCTTTTTTTAATGTTCGATCATTTATTATTTACATTACAAATATTTGTAAGGTTATGGACGTTGCTCATATTTACATATTGTACACTAGGGCCAGTTGAATAAAACATTGTTAACTAATCCTGGACACGTATTAAAAATTCATTGGATAATGGGATAGAATAGTGTGACGTCAGAGTATAGCGCGAAATACGAAGCATTGTCCTAAGCAAAAACAATACTTTCAAAGTAGACTCTATTGACAGAACACATAAGGGTCGAATTTAAAGGCTTGTAATTTGATGCTGATATTATTGGTATTATATAGGCGATGTGCACATTTTGATCGTCAGCGTCTCTTACGGCTACTTTGGCATTTTTGGGTACCTAATAAATTTTGACATTTCGATAAACTGATACAATTTACAATTTCATTTTGAGTTTTTGCTGTTATATATGAATATTATACGTCATAGTATATTGAAATGAATAAAGAAATTATTTAAAAACTTATATGTGAATCAAAAAAGTCAAAATACCAGCGAAGGTACTGTGACAGAAAATATAATTTTTCTCATAATATATGTGATTTCTGTAAACCATTTTATCATACTTAGTTTATATTATAATTTATAATATTAGTTAATATTATAAGATGCAGAATACATGGAAATTGCGATTAAAGAGTTGGAAAACTTGGATGATTGAAAAGAAGAAAATTTCTGCATATTACGATATCAGTGGATGATGTTAGCATATATATTTTATATTCGCAATAAGTGACGAATATTCTTCATTGAAAATATACCAGGCTCCAAGTGGAATCAGTTGCACAAGCTCGGAATGGAGAATACACGAAAAATACGAACCATATGAATTTTTACTTTTAACATTACATGTACAAAATGTATAATAAATAGACTAATTATGTCACAAATAGACCTTCTATATGATACAACTGCAAGTATTATACAATTTTAAGATAATTTTCTACATCTTTTATTATATTTTGTTCAAATTTTAACTTAAGAAACACATTTTTATATAATTCATTGTTTCAATCATACGACCATTGTTTGAATTTTATTCACACGATAAGTATCTTTTACAATGAGAAAATATGTAAACCTAAAAGTATTTTTCATGTTAGTAGAAGATATCTGTTGAAAAGTTATTTTCTAACGCACATATTCCTCATATAATATTCTTGAAAATTTGTGAAATTTGATACTTCAATCGGTAAGTTTGTCAGAATTATTACATCTCCCACTGCATCACATAGTATTTGCCGTCCTATCATTCGCATTCATTGCAATATTGCAAACATTTTATAAAATAGATATTTTAAAATAATTCTAACATAAAACATAACCTTGTTATGTTTCAATGAGTATAGGTCTTTCCATTTGAAGAGACACCTGCGCCAAGTACGCATTTGCGTCTTAAAAAGAGAGGCAAATATGAGTAACAAGGAATACTACGCTACTCTCTGTTCTGCGTAACATCAGTTTCAATTTTCCTCATTCTGATGTTGACATCGCTTGGTTTCACATCGCGCTCAGTTCTGCATTTTGACATTTGACCTACTTGCTTTGTTACTTGTTTGTATGTTTGCATGGTATATTCACATTGTTATTGTTTTTTGTTTGTTTTCGCGGTATATTTGTTTCTGTTATTGTTTCTTGTTTGTTTGTAATATATAATTTATCGATTTAGGGCCGGTATTTCCATCTTCGGATAAAGTGCTGGATAACTTATCTGTCGAATAAATGAACAATATCGCATCAAAAAATGACATTCTATACTATTTACCTCATTTATGCTTTTTGTACTTTATTGGGAGATGAAAATACCGGCCCTTAATAAAATATATTTCAACTTTTTTGCATTTTCATGAATATTTAAATAATACTGTTAATAACAATTAAAATTAAAATTTATTAATATTTTAATAACGCTTACATTTAGAAAATAATAAACTAAAAACTATTCATTTATGAATGAAATTGCGTATATACACTGTATTTAACGGATGGATTGCAATATAGGTCCTTCAATGCTCGCACCGCTTTGGTAGGTTGTGTAGTATATCATATAAGCACCGCCTCTTCACGCAGGCCAGGTGTCTCTTCAGATGGAAAGACCTATAACCACTTTTGTCATTTTTGACCGCTGTCGGCGCTGACTACATTTGTGCACACCGCTGTAGGTATAGTAAGTAAAAAATTTTAGGCAGAGGAGTCACGTCATCATTTCATTACAAAATGAAAAATCACTAGTATTGGCCGAGTGATGTATATGTTTAGAAAAACTAAGAAAATAAATACTATTTTTTGCATACTATAAATAAAGTACATTTTAATTAAATTTACAATTATTTTAAAGTCGAACATAATGTTTTGAATGAGTTTTAATTTATTTAAAATAATTGTAGTTCATTTTTTCACCACATGTTGGTACTATTGGATTTCAATATTTAAACGTTTACATGACATGTTTCTCCCGGAATTGTCAACCGTCGACTGTCGTTAGTTTTTCGTTACTTCTTCGTATAATTAATATTTTTGTCTACGTTGTTTGTTGTGTTTTCTCAGAATTCCATTACTGTTGCCTTGTTGCGTATCAAATCTGTATTTTTCAATACAAACAGTAACTGTTTTTCGAGTTGTGTTTCTTTGTTTTTTTATTTATTCATAACCTCTGTACACTACTGTACTGACTGTTCATTTCTTTCTGTGTTCAGTTGTGATTTTCGTTTTGTCTCTTTCATTTTATTGGTGTTTTGTTGTTTTACAATGCCGAAAGCATTATCGAAACAATCGCAAGAGCTATGTGCAAATGTGATTTCATATTTTGACAGAGAATTGGACCACGGTGGACCTTTGCTGCCTTTGAATGCTGTAAGAATGCAATAGGAAACATCATTTATGACATGTACGCAAAAAGTAAGTTTATTAATATTGACCTTTCATTATAATGGAAATGATTAAAAATATGATTTATTTCTAGAATTACACGTGACTTGTAAATCTTTAAATGACTTTTTAAAAGCTAAGGCCATTTTTCGCGGTTCGATTTCAAGTTTATTAAAGATTTTGCACAACATTGGTTTTTCTTGGAAGCAAGACAACAACAGACGGGCCATATACGAGTTACCACATATTGTTTCAAAAAGAATTCAGTTTTTGACTCATTTTATGAGAAATATTAAAGAAACAAAACAGCATAAGTTTGTTTTTTTTAGACGAGACCTGGATTTTCCAGAATGGATCAGCTCTCCGGAGTTGGCAAGACGAAGACGTAAGAAGCGTAAAACGAAAAACAACTTCAGATGGAAAAAGGTCAGTTTTAAAAATATATATTGAATATATATAATATAACAATATGTTCATGAATTTTTTTCATACCCCTCTACGGGGGGCGCTATATTGAAATATATATTTAATAATTTGTTATGGTGTATACTATTTATTTATAATAATTTCAAAGTGGCACGCAGACTTATAAAGGAGAAATCTGAAAAAATATACTCACATAGGATATAACGCAAAATTTATTAATTATTTACAAATGCCCTACGGATGGTGCTATTACAAAATATATATGAGTATATTTGTTATAATACAAACTATTTATTTATAATAATTTCGAAGCGGCACTCTTAAGATATATAGGGAATAAATACAGTTGTTTATTATCTGCTACCATAACCTGTAATTTTTTTTGGGGTTAGTATCATCAAAATGAATAAATTCATCACTTACCTGCATCCGGGAATTTTTATATGCAATATCTTTAATAATACTTTATTTTATTGTTATTTATTCGTTAATACCTTTAATAATTATCATTGATATGTCTGTTAGGCCATGGTAATGCTGTGTGTTCTATGTTCTATATTTTTACTCGTTGACGGTGCAATAGCAAATGTAGTGATATTAAAATGACAGTGTTTTGTGAACGATATGTTAATATATTTGTGATTTCGTTTAGTACAAGTATTGTTTATTGTTGTGGACAGTTGTTCGAAGCTGCTGTCCAGACGGGCGGACAAACAGACATCGTTTGTGTTGATTCTGGAGCTGTTGAACTTGGGAAACTTCTTGAACGATTGCCCGAAGACAGCGTGTAAAAATGGGGCCCTGCAACCGTGAGGAGTCGCCGAGCAGATGGACAGCGGGACAGACATAGCAACTTGAAGCTGTTAAGGTAAGAAAAGTTGTGTTTTATGAAGTTTATAACCTCCAATTACTCGAAATTCTAACGTGTTAACAAATACTAGAAATCTCTGTCATACAGCGTTTATTCTTGCAAACCCGACGTTTCTTCATACATTTACACCTTTTCCAGGATAAGTAAGGTCTTTTTAAAGAATCTAATTGACCGTATTTACCCTCTAAAAGGTGTAAGAGTAAGTGTATAAAGAAACGTCGGTTTTGCAAGAATAAATTCTGCATGTTTTGAGTAATTGTTAACACTTAAATGATTGTTTCTGATAAATTGCAGATCTGTGGAGACGAGCAAATGTTGCCCAGAGATGCTGAGAGACTTGGAGACTAGCAGAACAGACTTCCACCGTTGGATTTCAACCCTGGAGAACTTGTAAGGGTAGCAGTAACATTGGACAATCCTTCTGAGACGTCGAGGGTTCAACAGGTATCAAAATTTATTTATATTTCTTAAATTTATAATATTGCATATTTTTTAAAAGTTATGTCCGATGCACCAAAGATATATTTCCTATTTGACCTGTTTTAATATGGAACTCCAAATTGGAGTTTTATAATTTTATCAGCTACTGACATTTTTATTTTCAATTAATAACTGTTTCTTTACGATCATGAACTGCATTCAGCTCTCGGGTGTGGCAACTACAGAAATCGTGGGAATTTCGGATCTGCAGGATATCTCATCAACTAGTTGGAATTCCGCATCGATTTGAAGTCTACGTGGAATTATACGTCTATATTTGTTAAGTTAGTTTTTAAAAATTAATTAGGGCCGGAGTTGTTGAGTGATAAACAATTTTAGAATGTGCTTACATTTTATTGGGTAGCAATTATTGTAAAATACATTGTATTTGTTTTAAAATGAATAAAACTTATATAAAATAATAATATATTTTATTTTACAACCCCTATTATTGATTTTCAGTGAAAAAAGTACATTTTAAATTTTTGAAGTACTCTTCTCCTTCCTGTTATCGGGATACCATCAGCAATTTTCAACAAAATTCGACAAAAGGGTGCCCATTTTTGAAAATTATAGCGTGCATAGATGCTACCTAATAGTAGCATCTATGCACGGTTTAAAAGAATTTCCGAGTGCTCTTTGCATTCCTGATATCCTGATATCATCGGAAATTTTCAACAGAATTAGACAAAAGTGGTGCTACTTTCAAGAAGTATCCATGTACGGTCAAATTTTTTTAGCGTGCATGGATGCTTCTATTAGGAAGAAATTTCTGATGGTATCAGGATAACAGGAATGCAAAGAGCACTCGGAAATTCTTTTAAACCGTGCATGGATGCTTTCTGATAAAAGCATCCACGCACGCTAAAAAATTTGACCGTACATGGATACTTCTTGAAAGTAGCACCACTTTTGTCGAATTTTGTTGAAAATTTCCGATGATATCAGGATAACAAGAATGCAAAGAGCACTCGGAAATTCTTTTTCGGTTTAAAAGAATTCCCGAGTGCTCTTTGCATTCCTGTTATCCTGATATCATCGGAAATTTTCAACAAAATTCGACAAAAGTGGTGCTACTTTCAAGAAGTATCCATGTACGGTCAAATTTTTTAGCGTGCGTGGATGCTTTTATTAGAAAGCATCCATGTACGGTTTAAAAGAATTTCCGAGTGCTCTTTGCATTCCTGTTATCCTGATATCATCGGAAATTTTCAACAAAATTCGACAAAAGTGGTGCTACTTTCAAGAAGTATCCATGTACGGTCAAATTTTTTTAGCGTGCGTGGATGCTTTTATTAGAAAGCATCCATGTACGGTTTAAAAGAATTTCCGAGTGCTCTTTGCATTCCTGTTATCCTGATATCATCGGAAATTTTCAACAAAATTCGACAAAAGTGGTGCTACTTTCAAGAAGTATCCATGTACGGTCAAATTTTTTAGCGTGCGTGGATGCTTTTATTAGAAAGCATCTATGCACGGTTTAAAAGAATTTCCGAGTGCTCTTTGCATTCCTGTTATCCTGATATCATCGGAAATTTTCAACAAAATTCGACAAAAGTGGTGCTACTTTCAAGAAGTATCCATGTACGGTCAAATTTTTTTAGCGTGCGTGGATGCTTTTATTAGAAAGCATCCATGTACGGTTTAAAAGAATTTCCGAGTGCTCTTTGCATTCCTGTTATCCTGATATCATCGGAAATTTTCAACAAAATTCGACAAAAGTGGTGCTACTTTCAAGAAGTATCCATGTACGGTCAAATTTTTTAGCGTGCGTGGATGCTTTTATTAGAAAGCATCTATGCACGGTTTAAAAGAATTTCCGAGTGCTCTTTGCATTCCTGTTATCCTGATATCATCGGAAATTTTCAACAAAATTCGACAAAAGTAGTGCTACTTTCAAGAAGTATCCATGTACGGTCAAATTTTTTAAGCGTGCGTGGATGCTTTTATTAGAAAGCATCCATGCACGGTTTAAAAGAATTTCCGAGTGCTCTTTGCATTCCTGTTATCCTGATACCATCAGAAATTTCTTCCTAATAGAAGCATCCATGCACGCTAAAAAAATTGACCGTGCATGGATACTTCTTGAAAGTAGCACTACTTTTGTCGAATTCTGTTGAAAATTTCCGATGGTATCAGGATAACAGGAATGCAAAGAGCGCTCGGAAATTCTTTTAAACCGTGCATAGATTACTATTAGGTTGCATCTATGAACACTATAATTTTGCAAAAATGATGGGTACCCTTTTTTCGAATTACGTTGAAAATTTCTGATTGGTATCCGGATAACAGGAAGGAAAAGAGTACTCGGAATTTAAAGCTTTTTAAAGGATATACGTTTTAGAAAAGTGTCGAATTATGAATTTCGAACAAATATCTATCTGAAAAAGAATAAATAAAACATTTTTTAAAATAAAAATAAATATTTATTGCAACAATTACAAGTACATTATTGTTACAAAATTAATAATAGTATACACAATAAATAAACAACAATCACAATTACTACAATTATAAACATTTTATTTGTATTATAAACTAAAAGAAATTCATGGGTGAATATATCCTACACTAACTAAATTTTATAATTAAGTTAATTATTTAATAATGTATCCTGAGATGTCCTTAACTGGTCCTTGGTCCGCTGTTGATCCTGTAATCACATAGAAAAACATTATTAGTTATTTCCAAAAACCCACTTTAGACTGCAATAACTCCCTTAATACCAACCCCTAGGGGCTCAGATTTGGCTATCCATTAGCCCTTCATCCCTAGTTAACGTATACAAAACTTGATATAAATTTTCAAATTTTTAACTATTAAATGTGCAAAAAAGTCGGTTTTTCTCAAGTAAAGCACCCCTTCTGTGCCCCCCCCCCAAAGATTTGGTAATTTTTATATAAACGCAATGTTAAATAATTACCTTGGATATAAATTTTCAAATTTTTAACTCCGTTAGTTTAGGAAATATTCAAGAAAAGTCGATTTTTTTTCAAATAAAGTACCCTACTGTGCCACCCAGAGATTTGGTAATTTTTTATATGAGCGCAATTTTAAATAATTACCTTGGATGTAAAATTTCAATTTTTTAACTCTGTTAGTTTCGGAAATATTTAAAAAACGTCGATTTTTTTTGCAGGAAAGTACCCCTTGTGTGCCCCCCAAAGATTTGGTAATTTTTATATGAACGCAATGTTAAATAATTACCTTGGATAAAAATTTGCAAATTTTTAACTCTGTTAGTTTAGGAAATATTCAAGAAAAGTCGATTTCTTTTCAAGTAAAGTACCCCTTGTGTGCCCCCCAGAGATTTGGTTATTTTTGAATAAATGCAATGTTGAATAATTACCTTGGATATAAATTTTCAAATCTTTAACTCCGTTAGTTTAGAAAATATTGAAGAAAAGTCGATTTTTTTTCAAGTAAAGTACCCCTACTGTGCCCCCCAGAGATTTGGTAATTTTTATATGAATGCAATGTTAAATAATTACATTGGATATAAAATTTCAAATTTTTAACTGTTAGTTTAGAAAATATTAAAGAGAAGTCGATTTTTTTCAAGTAAAGTACCCCTACTGTGCCTCCCAGAGATTTGGTAATTTTTATTTGAATGCAATCCGTGGTTTGTTCAATAAATTGAATTGAAATTCTTTTATTAATGCTATTTTCAGCATGCTATGACATCTAACAATTATTTTGACGTATGTCAATATGACAAATATTCAAGTTAAGTGCTTTATTCATCATGTTTATTATTTTAGTAAACCGTATTAAGAAAGATACACTAACGTAATCTATATTTATTATTGGACAGCATTATACTTTCATTTTATTTTATTTTCATTTTGTGGACTGTTGTTGAAAGTCTGTATTGTAATAATATTACCGTACAGATGCAGTTATTATTTAGTTACCAGCCTATTTTTGTACATGTAAACAAAGGCTTAATCTCCTGAAACAGATAATGAAAATTATGATTGAAAGATGTCAGTGTCAATGCAATTGACATACTATGTTTGTATTATAATTTTACTGGAAATATAGAATCTTTTGCTAGAAACTTTCTGTATGGAATTCATATAAAATACATACAACTGCCAGAAGACAATGTACAAGAAATATAATATTTTGCAAGGAACTTTTTGTATGAAAATAATACAAAATACAAAGAACTGACGGCAGGCAATGTAATGGCCACATCAGATTTTTTATTCTTGTTTTCGACAACAATAATAACTCATTGCTCGTAAATTGCTGTATCCTTATGTATAGAAACCGCATTAGGAATTCTAACATTTCAATGTTATAAATTATAAAATATAATTTATATACAAAACGAAATTTATATAATCATATTTATTATATTATTGTTTTATACTGTGATTAAATTTTCAAAATCTTAGAAAGAATGTAATTTTAATTTTTATCTATGTAAATTGGAAAATTGTAAAAAAATATGTAAAAGCCTGAGAAATGAGAGATTGGAATTAGAGGAAGAAAGAATAAATTAGTGCAAACCTACTTCTCCCACTACACTATTTCGCGCACGCCACTTCATTTGGATGAACATAGTAAATATGATTACCGCCAGGGGCGCGTTAGATCAACGCATGTAATTTTTAAATTTATTTAACAAATTACTCGTCTACTATTTGATAATTTTATATAACAATGTGATACAAACATTTTAATTTACAATGCAATTCTAGTTGCGAAGAGTTTTTCTCAATATTTTTTATTTTTTATATATGAAAATATTAACAATTTAATAAATTCGCCAACATAGCTAGTTTTGTACTGCGTTTGTCTTTGTGTGGTATTTTTTTTTCAGATTTATAGGTTAATTAGGTTGGGAGTAATTTGTTAAATACTTTTTTTTACTGTGAGAGAAGCCCCTTAATATTTCCTAAACTAACGGTGTTAAAAATATGAAAATTTATATCCGAGGTAATTATTTAACATTGCGTTCTTATAAAAATTACTAAATCTCTGGAGGGCACAGAAGGTGTACTTTATTTGAAAAAAAAATCGACTTTTTTAAAATATTTTCTAAACTAAAAAACAACTTTTCTTACCTTCACAGTTTTAAGTTGGAATGTCTGTCCCGCTGTCCATTTGCTCGGCGACTCCTCGCTGTTGCAGGGCCCCATTTTTACACGCTGTCTTCGGGCAATTGTACAAGAAATTTCCCAAACGAAATCACAAATATATTAACGTATTGTTCACAAACACTGTCATTTTCATATCACTACATCTGCTATTGCACCGTCAACGAGTAAAAATATAGAACATTTTTATTATTTCATATACATTCCCCGTACCTTTTATTTACATATTTCTTAAGTTTGTTACGTGCAAATTTCGTACACCGCGACAAGACGATGACGCGATCACTTACTTAACGCACCCTAGCTGGTTTGGTGTGCGGCCGCCAGCTTTTAGACAGTGGAGAAGGGAGGGGTAAATTTCAATGAACAACCCAAAAATGGGTTGACTGGGCGCCACGTATGTTTAACGTGAAAATTACGAAAACAAATAAAACGTTACCTACCGTGATTTGTTGTTGCCTGAAAACGATAATGATAAGGCTCTCTGAAATAAAACTCAAAATTTCCAAGAAAAAAAGTATAAAAATACGTTTAATAAACGTTCATGAAAAATTTTGTATAAGCTGTAAATTGCAACAAAAAATTATGCGATGCAGTATTATTCAACAAATTTAAATTTGAATATAAAATAATGTAAGTATAAATAGCCCGACACGAATACGCCCGTAACCCGACAGACATCTACAAACGTCTATTGTTGGCCAACCATACGACGCAGGGCAGTTCACAGCCAGTTGTGATCGGGCGACGGACAAGCCGTGACGGACAAAATAAGACAAAATAAAAGTAGTGTTGTGTTAGGCACAACAATCCCAAATAATAAGGAACTTTGGTATGTCGTCCAATAATGACGACTTAATACCCATATAAATAATGAATAAATATTTCTCTCTGAAGGAGAACACGAAGAATAATAATCCAACAAGAATATTTACAAAAATGGTCGTTTTCAGTAGACAACAATAAAGTTCTTCATATGAAATAAATAGTTATGTTAACTTATCTCTGGTGGCGACTGATAACAGGAACAGTGTGGGAGTAGACAGCGGTTGATCGTCGGACGTGCGGACAATGGGAAACCGGCAAACGGCGCCCCACCAGCTGAAGATGTCCAGAAGCGACGACGTGGGAAGCAAAATGTGATCCTCCAAAGAGATCGACTCCTTCCAACAATGGTTCGTCCTCACACGAGCACGTGCTCTCGCGGGATACCACACAAGGACAGTGAGTCACAAAAATTCCGGCACTATATAATCCGCATGCAGCGAAACCCCTCCGGGTCAAAAGGTAGCACTCGGAAAATTTATTTGCTTCCACGTGTGAAAATTAAAAGAACAGCACGCGGCGATGAACGTTTGTCTCACTTCAAGACTAACCCACGACACTCTTTTTAAAATCTAGTTCTTTTTTTCCAAACTTTAAAATTCACAGCGGAAGAAGAAAGAAATGAAATATTTGTTTAAAATACAAAGAAGAAAGTTAAGAGTCAAAGGCTCATTCACGATAGTAAACTTTCAATGTAAAACAATTATTATGGCAAATAAAAGAATGAAATATAATATCAATAATAATACTACTCTAATATTATCATTATTAACTAAAGAAATTAAAAGAAAGTACATTGATATTATTTATTTAAAGTTTTGGTTAAATGAAACTAGTGGCTAGTGTAAACCGTGCTTCAATTTGCGAACATCTGAAGGTGAATACGCGCGCTCAAGATGTCAAAATATTATAAACAACAAAACACATGACAATTTATTTATGGAATAAATCTACTAAACTATAGCAACAATTAGTTAAGAAGGTATGTTACGAAATGATCTACTACAATGTACTTTATACTATTTAACTTTGCAGCTAACTTTTAAACCTATACAAAGTTATCCAAATGATATCATAATTAATCAAAGTTATCGTGAAGAGCTTGGGAAATGATAGAATAGCATAAGTAAGAAGCTGAAACAGACGGAAATAAGAATTAAAGCAGGAAGTGAATGAAATGGAACAACAACCGAAAAAGTAATGTAACAACGTTTAAAAAAATCATTCATGCACGATGTTTTAGAAAATTTGGTGCATGGATGCTTATTTTTTCTGGATTAAAATTTTTAATAGGTATATCAAATATAGGATCCTATGCACGATTCACTGCGTTTAAAAAAATCATTCATGCACGATTTTTTAGAAAATTTGGTGCATGGATGCTTCTTTTTTACTAGATTAAAATTCTTAATAGGTATATCAAATACAGGATCCTATTCACGATTCACTGCGTTTTAAAAAACATTCATGCACGATTTTTTAGAAAATTTGTTGCATGGATGCTTCTTTTTTACTGGATTAAAATTCTTAATAGGTATATCAAATATAGGATCCTATGCACGATTCACTGCGTTTAAAAAAAAGCATAAATGCACGATATTTTAGAAAATTTGGTGCATGGATGCTTCTTTTTTACTGTATTAAAATTCTTAATAGGTGTATCAAATATAGAATCCTATGCACGATTCACTGCGTTTAAAAAAATCATTCATGCACGATTTTTTAGAAAATTTGGTGCATGGATGCTTCTTTTTTACTAGATTAAAATTCTTAATAGGTATATCAAATACAGGATCCTATTCACGATTCACTGCGTTTTAAAAAACATTCATGCACGATTTTTTAGAAAATTTGTTGCATGGATGCTTCTTTTTTACTGGATTAAAATTCTTAATAGGTATATCAAATATAGGATCCTATGCACGATTCACTGCGTTTAAAAAAAAGCATCCATGCACGATATTTTAGAAAATTTGGAGCATGGATGCTTCTTTTTTACTGGATTAAAATTCTTAATAGGTATACCAAATATAGGATCCTATGCACGATTCACTGCGATTAAAAAAAAGCATCCATGCACGATATTTTCGAAAATTTGGTGCATGGATGCTTCTTTTTTACTGGATTAAAATTCTTAATAGGTATATCAAATATAGGATCCTATGCACGATTCACTGCGTTTAAAAAAAGCATCCATGCACGATGTTTTAGAAAATTTGGTGCATGGATACTTCTTTTTTACTGGATTAAAATTCCTAATAGGTATATCAAATATAGGATCTTATGCAAGATTTACTGCGTTTAAAAAAAGCATCCAGGCACGATATTTTAGAAAATTTGGTGCATGGATGCTTCTTTATTACTGGATTAAAATTTCTGATAGGTATATCAAATATAGGATCCTATGCACGATTCACTGCGTTTAAAAAAAAACATCCATGCACGATATTTTATAAAATTTGGTGTATGAATGCTTCTTTCTTACTGTATTAAAATTCCTAATAGGTATATCAAATATAGGATCCTATGCACGATTCACTGCGTGTAAAAAAGCATTCATGCACGATATTTTAGAAAATTTGGTGCATGGATGCTTTTTTTTACTGGATTAAAATTCTTAATAGGTTTATCAAATATAGGATCCTATGCACGATTCACTGCGTTTAAAAAAAAGCATCCTTCACGATATTTTAGAAAATTTTGTAAAAGCATCCATGCACGATATTTTAGAAAATTTGGTGCACGGATGTTTCTTTTTTACTGGATTAAAATTCCTAATAGGTATATCAAATATAGGATCCTATGCACGATTCACTGCGTTTAAAAAAAGGGTCCATGCACGATATTTTAGAAAATTTGGTTCATGGATGCTTCTTTTTTACTGGATTAAAATTCTTAATAGGTATATCAAATATAGGATCCTATGCACGATTCACTGCGTTTAATTTATACACGATATTTTAGAAAATTTGGTGTATGGATGCTTTTTTTTTACTGGATTAAAATTCCCATTAGGTATATTGAAAGTAGCATCTATGCAGGACTTCTAGAGAAATGATGGGCACACTTTTTCCGACAGGTGCTACCCTAGAATTTTTTTTTGAATGCATTGTCAGCCAACTAACATAGATACAAAGTTTTAAATTTGTATGTCCTATAATACAGGAAATAATTAGATATATCTTAAATTTTATTGTGTAAACACCCCTTACCGGGTACGCCAGAATTTTGGTAAATTTTTTATGAATGCATTGTTACTTAACTCACATAAAGTTTTAATATTTTGTCTCTTATAGTACAGGAAATAATTAAATATATCTGAAATTTTTTCATGTAAACACCCCTTACTGGATACTTTCAGGTAGCATCTATGCACGATCAAAAATTCGACTTTTTATATATTTCCTAAACTAACAGAGTTAGGAATTTGAAATTTTATATCCAAAGTATATATTTAACAGTGCATTAATATAAAAATTACCAAATCTCTGGGAAGTACAGAAGGGGTACTTTACTTGAAAAAAATTCGACTTTTTTAAAATATTTCCTAAACTAACAAAGTTAAAAATTTGAAATTTTATATCCAAGGTAAAATTACCAAATCTCTGGAGGGTACAGAAGGGGTACTTTACTTGAAAAAAATCGACATTTTTAAAATATTTTCTAAACTAACGGACTTAAAGATTTGACATTTTATATTTTAATTAATTATTTAAAAATGCATTCATATAAAAATTGCGGGTAACATACATGACAGGTAAATTATAACAAACACGATTTACGTAAGATCTAATGCCCGATTTTATAAACAAATTTAATCTCGAGTTTCAAAATCCGAGATTTTGTACATATAATAATATATGCTAAATCCTGGATTATAATTATAATCCTGGATAAAAATTTAATTCACTTTTATAAAACCGGGCATAAGAGTCAAATCCCAATTAGGACGCCGGATTCGAAATCCTTGGGGTCGAATTTAAGAGTTGCCATGTCTAACTCAAAAAAAAATTCCCAGTCGAAATTGAAAAAGATGCATAGATTCTACCTGAAAGTAGCATCTATGCACGGTCAAAAATTTTTTAATGTGCATGGATGAAACATTCTTAAAGTAGCACCAATTTTGTTGAAAATTTTTGATGGAATCAGGATAACAGGAATGCAAAGAGCACTCGGAAATTATTTTAAACCGTGCATAGATGCTTCTTTTAGGTAGCATCTAGGCACGCTATAATTTTTCAAAAATGATGGGCACCCTCTTGTCGAATTTTGTTGAAAATTGCTGATTGTATAAGAATCAATAATAAGGGTTGTAAAATAAAATATATTATTTTATAAGTTTTATTCGTTTTAAAACAAATACTATGTATTTTACAATAATTACCACCCAATAAAATGTAAGCACATTCTAATTTTTTTATAACTCAATAACTTACTTACTTACTTACTTACTTACTTACTTACTTAATCCTAAAGCCTTTCTACCTTGCGGTGTAAGGCGGTGCGGTTGGATTATGTACTCGTAGTTGTTTCTGTGCTTTTCCTCCAGAATTTTTTCCATACGTTTCGGTCTTCCATCATATCTTTGCATTCTTTCCATGAGGCGCCTCTACATTCCGCTGCTGCTCTAACTTCTTCGTGGTCTGCCTCTTTTCCTTTTTGTTGTGAGCCTAGCTTCTAACACGTTTTTCGGTAATCTAGTTTCTGGCATTCTGTGGACATGTGCTCTCCATCTCAGTTGGTTTTCTTGAATTATATCTTTTACGGGTTTGGTATTAAGGTTTTTTCTATATATTTCGTTTCTTATTTTGTCTAATTTGGTTTTTCCCTCAATTTTTCTGAGGAACTTCATTTCTATGCTTCTTATCCTGCTTTGTTGTTTTTTGGTTGTTGTCTAAGATTCACTGCCGTACGTTATGACTGGTACTACTACTTTCTTAAAAACATCGACTTTTGTTTGTTTTGGTATTTCTTTCCTTGCCAAAAAATTCTGCTTTATTGCATTGTAGAGTCTTCCTCCTTTATTTACTCTCTCGTTAATATCTGCTTCTTGGTAACCAGATTCATCAATATTTGTTCCCAGGTGTTTGAAAGTTTTCTTTTGTTCTATTTCTGTGTTCTCTATTTTGATATTATTCTTTTTCCCTTTGCTATTTATTATCATTGTTTTAGTTTTTTCTTTGTTGATTTTCATATTCCATTTTTTTAGTTCTTCATTTACTATATTTATGTTTTTTTGTAGGTCTTCTCCCTTCTCTGTGATGATAACCATATCGTCTGCGTAGGTTAGTTCCACTAGTTTGACGGGTTTCAATTTTCGATATCCTATTTCGTATGTTTTTAGTTTAGGTTTTATGTTTTTGATGGCTTCATCAAGATAACCAGAAAATAAGAGTGGGCTAAGAATACAGCCTTGTCTGAGTCCCGATTCTGATTCAAATGTTGTTGACGAGTTATTTTTCAGTCTAACGTAATTACTGTTTTGTTTATATAGATTTCGCACACCGTTTATTGTTTTTTCTTTAATTTTGCGGTTTTCTAAGCATTGCCATACTTTATCTCTTGAGACTGTGTCAAAGGCCTTCTCCAGATCGATGAAGCATAGGTGTATCTCTCTGCCTGTCAGCTTTGCTTTTTCTATGGCTTGTCTTAAGGTAAAGATATGGTCCTGTACGCTTCTATTCGGTCTGAAGCCACATTGAGTTTCTTCTATCGTGTGTTCTATCTCAATTCTAATTTTATTTTCCAATATTCTTGCATAAACCTTTCCTGGGACGCTAAGTAATGTGATTCCCCTATAATTTTTGCATTCTCTACTGTTTCCTTTTTTAAAGATTGGTGTAATTACTCCTATCTTCCAGTCCGATGGTACTCCTTGTTTGTCGATTTTGTTAAAAATATCCAGTAGACATTGTCGTCCTTTTTGTCCCAGACATTTCAGCATTTCAGCTGTTATTCCGCCGTGTCCTGGTGCTTTCCCAACTTTTGTTCTCTGTAACGATTTTATTAGTTCCTCTTCTGTTATAAAACCTTCCTCACCTGTCAGCGTGTCCTCATTTTTGGGTGTCTGATCCTCTGTTGTTTTTACCTATGTTTCGTCTTCTAAAAGCTCTTTAAAATATTCTTTCCATCTTTCCATAATGTTTGTTTCGCTTCTAAGAATATTCCCTTTTTTGTCTCTGATATTGAACAGAACATTTTCTTTCTCTTTTCTCATTGTTTTTATAGCTCCATAGAATAGTTTTTGGTTTTCTCTGTGTGCTTCATTTAGTTTGTGCCCAAATTTAATCCATTCCGATTCTTTAGCTTCTTTGACTTTTTTCTTGACCTCTGTTCTTATTTGTTTGTATTCCGTATAGTTTTTCATGTTTTTATTGGCTAGATATTTTTTCCATGCTAATTTTTTCTTCTTAATTATGTTCTTTATTTCAGGTGACCACCATGGGCTTCTTTTTATACCTTTATTATTTATTTTGGTTGTGCCACAGATTTCTTTTGCTGTTAGAAGTATTGTTGAGTTTAACTTGTTCCACATGTTCTCTACGTTGTCACATTTGCTGAACTTTGTCAGTTTTTCTTCAACTGTTACCATTTATACTTTATTTTGATGCTTTCGTCTGATAATTTGTGACCTAATTTTTTCTTTGGTTACTTTTTTTCTGGGTTCTTTTTCTTTCTGTATTAAAGTTTGCATTTTCATAGTCACTAAATAGTGGTCACTACCTATTTCAGGTCCTCTATATGCTCTTACGTCTTTTATACGTCTCTTTTGTGCATTATTGATCAAAAAATAATCTAAAATTGATTTTTCATTTCTCGCAGGTTCTACTCGCGTGTATTTGTGAATATCTTTATGTGTAAAAAATGTGTTTAGAATCGCTAAATCGTTTTCTATGCTTAGGTCGGTGATTCTTTTTCCATTATTGTTTAAAGTTTTCTCTCCTTCTCTCCCTAATACTCTTTCTATTCCATTATTATTCCTGCCCACTCTTCCGTTTAAATCTCCTAATACTATTATGTTATTTTTCGTATTACTTATTATCGTGTTAAGGTCTTCGAAAAACATATCTTTATTCTCTTTCTTGTCGTCTTCATTTGGTCCGTAGGCAATTATGAGGGTAAATTCTTCTTCTGATCTTTCTTTCCAATCAATAGTCATTAATCTATCGTTAATATATTTTTCGTTGCTCATATTAAGTATTTGATGCGAGCTGACTATTATACCTACGCTTGAAGCTGCTCTTTCTGTTTCTTGTACTCCTGACCAATACATCCAGTGGTTCTCATCTATTTGCTTAAATCCTTTACCTTTTCGTTTGGTTTCCGTGATTCCTAAAATATCTATGCTCATTTTGTTTATTTCATTTATCAGTTCATATTCTTTTCCTGCGATACTGCGTACGTTCCATGTGCCTAATTTGATTATTTGTGTTTCTTTACCTATATTCATGTCCTTTTTCGTCGCATTTTTTGTTTTCCAGTTTTTCCTCTCATAGTTGGCTTTGATTACTTTTTTTGGAATGAAGACTTTTTCAACTACTCCGTTCTCGTCTTCATCCCATTCAAATTGTTTGCCATTTATGTATAATTTTTGTAACCTACTTTTACAGTTTTTTTACTGTCTTTTTCTTTCTCAGCCTTGGCTATTTTCCGTAGCGTTGCTTGAATTTTTCTCTCTTTTTTAGTGAGGTCGTTTTCTACATAGATCTTCTGTTCTATTTTCTGCAATTTATTTTTCTTCTTCATTATTTCCACTTTATCGTTCCAGTTTTCAAGTTGTACCAAGACTATTTTACCGTTTCGATTTTCATTTAATAAATTAACATTTTTAATTGCTGGTTCTATATTTAAATTCGTCTTTAAGAATTCTTTTACCGATGTTATGTCCTCCTTTATTTCGCAACCTTTTAGCACGATATTGTTCTTACGCTTTTGTTTTTCTTGCTGTTCTATTTGCGTTTCCAGTTTTTCTAATCTCTTGGTTATTTCCTTCTTTTCCTTCTCCCATTTTTTCTCTTTAGTGTTCATTTCTTCTCTGAGGGCTTTAATATCCTTTGTGTTTTCCTTTAATTCTCTGAGCATTTCCATCATTGTTTCGTTTAATTGTTTAAATTCATCCATCTTTGTATCACTAATGCTTTCTTTGTTTGTTGTTTTTACTTCTGGGCTTCTAATTACTTTTTTGCTAGATCTAAATATACTTGTTTCCTCTTCTGTACTTGTATTTATAGATCTATTTCTTTTACTCATACTCATTGATTTTGTTTAGTGTCAATATAGTTGGCAACACTGGCCCGTGTGTTTGCGCGCGCTCCGTACTGAGCTCAGCGTTCGGCTGACTGTGACCTTCATCCACCTGTCAATGTTTACGTTCTTTTTAAATGATTTTTAAATCGATACCGCACTTTTATTTGAGTATATCTTTTATTCACTCCACTCTCACTTTGCGAACTGTGTTTAAACTTCACTAAACTACCACTATACTCACACTCCGAGCGATAAGACCCGAGAAAACGAGATTTTTATCGGCTATTAGATATGAGCACTCTCTTCGTACACAATTCACCACCATAAACTACCTGAAAGTAGCATCTATGCACGGTCAAAAATTTTTTAATGTGCATGGATGAAGCATTCTTAAGTAGCACCAATTTTGTAGAAAATTTTTGATGGAATCAGGATAACAGGAATGCAAAGAGCACTCGGAAATTCTTTTTTCTACAGTCTATATACAAAGTAGCCATTTCCGCTCTCTTTTGTCAACGCAAAATGTCACTTTGCCACTCATGCGCGACAAAGTAGAAAAAAAGGCTCGCTGACCAAATTTCTAACTATACAATGTTGAGAATTGTCATTTGTCTACATTCTTAATAGAAACGTTTAGTCAGGAACTAATGGCACTATTGGCATTGTAGTTACACATTTACCACCTTCACACGTCAATCTGACATAACTGCTCTGTCGATATATTACATAATCAAACAAAATGCCGCACTGCTGTGAAAATAAAATTGGGCATTTATTTACAAAAAACGAATGTATAAAATGCTTAGATTAGATTGAAGCAATAGCTCAAGAAGAATGGAAAATAACGATAAATTAAAATTAAATTTCAAATAAATTGTGTGAACAGTTGTGCTGCCACCTGCAAAAATTTGGCGTGAACGCTCATAATGGACATCCACTTTTCTATTTCACTAGTTTAATGTACAAGCTGTCTCATTTTCGAAGTTTTTTTGAGGTATCTCGAATAAGGGCCGGTATTTCCATATTCGGATAAAGTGCTGGATAATTTATCTGTCGGATAAATGAACAATATCGCATCAAAAAATGACATTCAATATAATTTACATCATTTATGCTTTTATTTCGATGCGATATTTTATCATTTATCTGACGGATAGTTATCCTGAACTTTATCCGGAGGTGGAAATACCGATCCTAATATTAATGATAGAGCGAAACTGTTTGCACATTGCAGGGTGAACTTTTCGAGAAAAGTTTAATAGTCACCACAGGAATTGTCGATCTTCTTTTGTTTGTGAGCTACAGGCAAAAACTCGTTTTTCGCTCATTTTGAAAATACAGGGTGATTCTGGGAAGACGCCCTCCCCCCATTTAACTTTTTTACCTTCCGTCACCTTTAGGTAAGGAAGGTATTGTCTTTGGTCAAAAAATTCGATGATGAGTTTTTAATCAATAAGCACGTTTTAGGGTCCTTAGATAACGAATTTACTATTTTTACGATGATGTCTGTATGTGTGTGTGTGTGTGTGTGTGTGTGTGTGGATGTGTGTGTGGATGTGTGTGTGTGTGTGTGTAACAAAATTTTCGTCTGCGATAACTCTAATACTACAGTTACAAAAATTATAATTTTTTCGTATACTTCTTCGTTACATCCATATGAAGAGCTGATTAGATTTTGGTTACAATTGGTCAACCGGAAGTACCATCATTTGAAGATTTTAACAGTTTTTCTTGAAAAAACTATGTTAAATGTAATTTTTTCACATTTGATGTTATTATAAATATTAAAGAATATTTTATTCTCTATACGATTTGACTGCATTTTACACTTAATATTAAATGGATATAGAGTTAAAAAATTATAAAGAAATTAAATTTCATAAAGTACCCATAGCTATGGAAACAGCTACTATATTAAGAAAATTTTGATTGAAAGATGTCAGTGTCAAGTGAAATTGACATAGTGTGTCTGTCGTATAATTTTACTGGAAATGTAGGATCTTTTGCTATAAATTTTCTGTATGGAATTTGCATAAAATACATACAACTGCTTTAAGGTAATGTACAAGAAATAATAATAATAAATCTTTTATTTCTGCAGATGCATTACACTGTATATAGAGAACGTAACAAAATAATAATTTTCTGTAAGAAATTTGCATAAAATACATGCAACTGCCGGAAGGTAATGTACAAGAAATAGAATATTTAATTTAGCAAGGTACTTTCTGTATGAGATTTGTACAAAATACATAGAACTGACGGAAGATAATGTGCTGGCCACATCAGATTTTTATTATAAGTAATAGAAAAAAATGGCTCACATAAAAGTTTTATTATTTTACATATACTATTTGATGGCAGATGTAGATATTTTTTATAAAGTCAGGTTTACAAGATACGATTATTAACTTTTATTTTTCAAATGGCAACCTATAATTATTTTAATAAAATAGAAACCGCCATTTTTTCTCTTTTAAACGATGTATTATTTTTTATTAATTTTTTTTTATTTGGTTATTTTGTTTACAACTGGCCTTTGCTTGAGCCAACGAGCAAATCTGATATAATACAAGTCACATGCGTGAGGAGAGCATCCAGTGACACTCCCTCTTTATTTTAATATTGTTTCATAAGTATTGTGTAATTTTGGGCGGGAATGTTATTGTGCGGGTGTGTGTTTGAGATCCGATGGTTTTGTTCTCTTGAGGCGTCTCAGGCTATTTTCATTCTTCAGCAGGTTGGCGACCATATCGTTTGGGTGGTTCATAGTTTTGTGTTCATGTGATGAGGCGAATTTGCGAATCTCTTCGTGGATGTATTTGACCTTTAGGTCTTTATGGAAGGTATGGTTGTTTACATACCACGGTGCATTGGCAATCATCCGAAGTATTTTGTTCTGGCTTCTTTGAATTATGTCTGTGTTCGACTTTTTAGCACATCCCCATAGCTGGATCCCATAGGTCCAAATAGGGATAATTATTGTTTTGTAGAGAAGGAGCTTGCTTTCTAGTGGTAGTTGCGATTTTCGGCCTAGGAGCCAGTACATTTTTCTGATTTTAATGTTTATTTGTTGCTTTTTTGTTTTCAGGTGTTTTTGCCATGTGAGCCGTTTGTCCAGATGTAAACCTAGGTATTTTACATCTTCTTCTGTGTTAATTGTATTTCCGTTGATTGTAACCGACGGGCATATAGTTCTTCTGTTTGTAAATATTACATGTGTGGATTTTTGTTCATTAATTTTTATTCTCCACTTTTCTGTCCATCGTTGTACATCGTCAAGGGATTTTTGCAATAGGGCGGATGAAGTGTTTGAGTCTTCATCTGTTGCAAGGATGGCTGTATCATCTGCATATGTGGCTATGAGGACGTTTTCTTCACAGGGTAGGTCGGCTGTGTAGAGTTGATATAGCACTGGCCCCAGTACGCTTCCTTGTGGGACTTCTGCTTTGATCGGTTGTATTTTCGATGTGGTGCCTTCGTGTCGTATTTGGAAATATCGTTCGCTGAGGTACGATTTTATTAACTGAAAATATGGGTGTGGTAACTTTTTCTTAATTTTGTATAGTAGGCCCGTGTGCCAGACTTTATCAAAAGCCTGGCTTATGTCTAGGAAGGCTCCCGAGCAGATTTGTTTGTTCTGCAGACTGCTTTCAATTTCGTTTACAATCCTATGGACTTGTTGGATGGTGGAGTGCTGTTTTCTGAAGCCGAATTGATGTGCTGGTATGAGATTTTCTTCTTCGATTATTACTTGCAGTCTTCTTAGTAATAATTTTTCGAATACTTTTGAGAGCAGTGGGAGCAGGGAGATTGGTCTATATGAAGTGATTTCATGATGCGTTTTTCCAGGCTTGTGTATTAGTATGATTTGTGCGAATTTCCATTGTACTGGGAAATAGGAAATTCTTATCATGGCGTTATAGATATTTGTTATCATAACTAGAGCTTTTTTGGGGAGTTCTTTTGTTATTTTTGCGTTGATAAGATCATATCCTGGAGATTTCTTGTTATTTAGTTTTTTAATTTCGCTTACTATTTCTGTTGATGTGAAGTGCTTAATAGGAGGTGAAAGTTGTAGAGGAGATATGAGAAAGTTTCCAATTTCTTCGTTGTCTTGGTCTGCTGTTGGTGGATGTGGTTCAAATGTTTTAGAGAAGAATCCCGCAAAGAGTTCGGCTTTTTCTGTGCTTTCTCTGGCCCAGGTACCGTCTGCTTTCCGTAGTGGTGGAATTGATTGGGTTGGTTGCTTTAGCTTTTTTGTGGCTCTCCATAAGGAATAATTGTTTTCAGGTAGTGTTGAAAGATTGCTAACGTAGTGTTGGAAAGACTCATTTTTTATTTGGATGATTAGGTTTTTTATTTCTTTTGAAAGATTGTTTAATTCGTTTTTGTACGTGGGATGTCGCGTTTGTTGCCATTTTCGCCGGACTTTTCTTTTTTCTGATATTTTGTCTCTTAAAGTTTTGGGATAGTTGACTTCAATATCTTTTTTGGTGTCATCGATTATAGGAGTAGAATACCAGGCTGCCTGCTGAATGTGACGGGTTGTATTTTCTACAGCTTCGTCAATGTCGTCGGGTTTTTTAAGTGGGATTCTTAGGTTAATATTGTCGTTTAAATATTTTCTGAATAGTTCCCGGTCTGTTTTTTTGTTGTATAGTCTGGGATTTTCTTTTTTCATTATCACTGTTGTGCTTATTGTTAAAATTACTGGAGAGTGGTCTGAATGTAGGTCGTAGCAAGGTTCTATAGACGTGTAGTTTTGTGATATTTTATTAGTGACGAAGAAGTCCAGTAGATCTGGAAGTTTATTGGGATCGGTGGGCCAGTACGTTGGTTTTCCTGTACTCAGGTGGTTGTATCCTTTTGCTGTGATCGCCTTTTGCATTTCTCTTCCCTTTGGGTTTACTAGTCTCGATCCCCACTGGGGATGTTTGGAGTTGTAGTCCCCTCCAGCTATGAACCTATTGCCTAGTTTTTCGAAATACGCTTCAAATTTCTCTTTTGATATTTGATGCTTGGGTGGACAGTAGGCAGCAGATATAGTTAATGTGCCGTTTAATTCATGTGTTTTAATGGTTGTGGCTTGTAAATATTCTTCTTCGATTTTTTCTAGCTCTGTGTGTTTAATATTTTCCTTGATGATTATGGCTGTTCCTCCGCGAGCAGTTTCGTCTGGATGGTTTGTGGTATATGTTTTATATTTCGGTATTTTGAGATAGTTTTTGTTTGTGAAGTGAGTTTCTGAAAAGAGCATGATATCAATTTTATGTATTTGCAAGAATACTTCGACTTCGTGTCTGTGTTGTATTAGCCCATTAGAGTTCCACAGTGCAATCCTGAGTGAGTTAACCATTGTTTTTATTGTTGACGAGGGACGTGAGTAGTTGAATGATCATTGTATTTTGTTGCATGATCTGGTTGAACATTGTTTCGAATTTGTTCAGAAATTCTGACAGGAAGTTTTCATTGTGTGATTTAGGTATTTGTTGGTTGCGTGTCTCTGTATTCTTGCTATTGCTTGTTATGTCTGCGTAGCTGATGTTTTCTCTTACTTTTTGGTACATTTGGCTGTTTGGTTTCTGAGGAGTTATTTTATTTCTGGTTTTTTGCAGCTCTTTATATACCGAGCAGCCCTTATAATTCGCTGGGTGGGGGCCCAAGCAGAGAACACAGGTGGCTGGGGTGTTAGCGCCTTTTTGACATTCTTTAGTCGGATGGTTTGCAGCGCATTTCACGCAGTAGTACTCTTTGGTACAGTAGGATTTGGTGTGGCCGTATTCCTGGCAGCGCATGCATTGAGGTATATCTTTTTTAATTCTCGGGGGTTCAACTATTATTTTGGTGCCTAGAATGTGCTTTAATTCGTAGATTTTTTTTGTTATTTTCTGATGGCTCCTGGTCTATGAAGAACATTGGAAGGGGTTCTTTTGTTTGCCAGCTTCTGATGTTGTACACATTTCTTATTACGAAGCCCTTGATTTCTAGGGCTTCCTTTATGTCATTTACTGGTATTGAATGGTGGATATTTTTTATTACTACCCTGTAAGCTCTTTCTTCTCGAGGCTGGTATGTGTAATATGCTACTTTGTTGGTGTTTAGCGTGAGTACTAGTTTTCTATAGGCGTCGGGTGTGCTCGTGTTCACTTTGACAGTATTATTTGCTAGTGATCTGCATATGAACTCGTCTGGCTTTAGTGATGTTTTGAAGGTTGTTAACATTGACTGATAGTCAGTAACTGCTTGAATGAAAAGTGGTGGTGGTTTTGGGTCCGATTTTGATTGTGTTTCGTCCTTTTCATTGTCCAGGGGAGAATATTTATTTGACGTGTATACTGTTGTTGTTCTGACTGCGTTCGTGTTACTGCGCTTGTTTTGTGGGTCTGGTTCTTTTTCTCTTGTTCTCTTTTTTGTTGCCCCTCTTTGAGGTACTTGTTGCCAAGAGAGACTGATGTCTTCGTTTGATGGCATTTGATGTTGGTAGTCTGGAGTGCTTTTGTCGGTGTTGTAATTACCGCCAGTATGTCTAATTGGTGTAAATCCTCGAAGGGGGGTGGTTGGTGTATAGGGTGAATTTCGGATCATTGTGGTGGCTATGGGTGTGGTCATGGGTGTTGATGTTTGGGTATAGTAGCATGCTGCTGTTGTTGTTATAACATTCGTTATCGTGTTTGTAACGGTATTAGATCCGCCACTTGTTTGTTGCATGGTTGTGGATGTAAGTATCTCTGTTATTGGTTTTAGTTATGATATCGTTGGCAACACTGATTTATTTATTGGCGCGAAAGATTCGCACTTCGCGCTGGTAGCGCGATGTACTGTTCACACGTGACGTTTCACAGAAACTTTATCACTTGTATTTTATCACCACTTACTTGTTTTGTACGTCTATTCTTTCTGTTTCCGAGATTGAATTATAATAATCACGCTGGTGAGCACTTTACGAAATGATTATTTGTATTACACAGAAAAATTTGAATTTTTTCACTACACATAGGTTAGTTGCAATTTGCAGTTCGCACGGTTGCCACTCAATCCCACTTGAAGCTCTCAACAGATTTTTGTGAATAATATATTTATATTCCAAAATTTTCAAATTTGGAATTTAAAACTTTTCTATAAAGAGGAACAACATATTAGATTTTGGCTAAAAGTGATAAACCGGAAGTGATACTTTACTTGAAGCTCTGAACAGATTTTTGTGAATAATATATTTATATTCCAAAAATTTTCAAATTTGGAATTTAAAACTTTTCTATAAAGAAAAACAACATATTAGATTTTGGCTAAAATTGATAAACCGGAAGTAATACTTTACTTGAAGCTCTGAACAGGTTTTTGTGAATAATATATTTATATTCCAAAAATTTTCAAATTTCGTATTTAAAACTTTTCTATAAAGAGGAACAACATATTAGATTTTAGCTAAAAGTGATGAACCGGAAGTGATACTTTACTTGAAGCTCTGAACAGATTTTTGAGAATAATACATTAAGATATATTCCAAAACTTTTCAAATTTGGAATTTAAAACTTTTCTATAAAGCGGAACAACATATTAGATTTTGGCTAAAAGTGATAAACCGGAAGTGATACTTTACTTGAAGCTCTGAACAGATTTTTGAGAATAATACATTAAGATATATTCCAAAACTTTTCAAATTTGGAATTTAAAACTTTTCTATAAAGAGGAACAACATATTAGATTTTGGCTAAAATTGATAAACCGGAAGTAATACTTTACTTGAAGCTCCTGAACAGGTTTTTGTGAATAATATATTTATATTCCAAAAATTTTCAAATTTCGTATTTAAAACTTTTCTATAAAGAGGAACAACATATTAGATTTTGGCTAAAAGTGATAAACCGGAAGTGATACTTTACTTGAAGCTCTGAACAGATTTTTGAGAATAATACATTAAGATATATTCCAAAACTTTTCAAATTTGGAATTTAAAACTTTTCTATAAAGACGAACAACATATTAGATTTTGGCTAAAATTGATAAACCGGAAGTAATACTTTACTTGAAGCTCTGAACAGATTTTTGTGAATAATAAATTAAGATATATTCCAAAACTTTTCAAATTTGGTATTTAAAACTTTTCTATAAAGAGGAACAACATATTAGATTTTGGCTAAAATTGATAAACCGGAAGTAATACTTTACTTGAAGCTCTGAACAGATTTTTGTGAATAATAAATTAAGATATATTCCAAAACTTTTCAAATTTGGAATTTAAAACTTTCCTATAAAGAGGAACAACATATTAGATTTTGGCTAAAATTGATAAACCGGAAGTAATACTTTACTTGAAGCTCTGAACAGATTTTTGTGAATAATATATTTATATTCCAAAAATTTTCAAATTTGGTATTTAACACTTTTCTATAAAGAGGAACAACATATTAGATTTTGGCTAAAAGTAATAAACCGGAAGTGATACTTTACTTGAAGCTCTGAACAGATTTTTGTGAATAATACGTTAAGATATATTCCAAAACTTTTTAAATTTAGAATTTAAAACTTTTCTATAAAGAGGAACAACATATTAGATTTTGGCTAAAATTAATAAACCGGAAGTAATACTTTACTTGAAGCTCTGAACAGATTTTTGGGAATAATAAATTAAGATATATTCCAAAACTTTTCAAATTTGGTATTTAAAACTTTTCTATAAAGAGGAACAACATATTAGATTTTGGCTAAAATTGATAAACCGGAAGTAATACTTTACTTGAAGCTCTGAACAGATTTTTGAGAATAATACATTGATATATTCCAAAACTTTTCAAATTTGGAATTTAAAACTTTTCTATAAAGACGAACAACATATTAGATTTTGGCTAAAATTGATAAACCGGAAGTAATACTTTACTTGAAGCTCTGAACAGATTTTTGTGAATAATATATTTATATTCCAAAAATTTTCAAATTTCGTATTTAAAACTTTTCTATAAAGAGGAACAACATATTAGATTTTGGCTAAAAGTGATAAACCGGAAGTGATACTTTACTTGAAGCTCTGAACAGATTTTTGAGAATAATACATTAAGATATATTCCAAAACTTTTCAAATTTGGAATTTAAAACTTTTCTATAAAGACGAACAACATATTAGATTTTGGCTAAAATTGATAAACCGGAAGTAATACTTTACTTGAAGCTCTGAACAGATTTTTGTGAATAATATATTTATATTCCAAAAATTTTCAAATTTCGTATTTAAAACTTTTCTATAAAGAGGAACAACATATTAGATTTTGGCTAAAAGTGATAAACCGGAAGTGATACTTTACTTGAAGCTCTGAACAGATTTTTGAGAATAATACATTAAGATATATTCCAAAACTTTTCAAATTTGGAATTTAAAACTTTTCTATAAAGACGAACAACATATTAGATTTTGGCTAAAAGTGATAAACCGGAAGTAATACTTTACTTGAAGCTCTGAACAGATTTTTGTGAATAATAAATTAAGATATATTCCAAAACTTTTCAAATTTGGTATTTAAAACTTTTCTATAAAGAGGAACAACATATTAGATTTTGACTAAAATTGATAAACCGGAAGTAATACTTTACTTGAAGCTCTGAACAGATTTTTGTAAATAATAAATTAAGATATAAGTATTCCAAAACTTTTCAAATTTGGTATTTTAAATTTTCTATAAAGAGGAACAACATATTAGATTTTGGCTAAAATTGATAAACCGGAAGTAATACTTTAATTGAAGCTCTGAACAGGTTTTTGTGAATAATATATTTATATTCCACAAATTTTCAAATTTCGTATTTAAAACTTTTCTATAAAGAGGAACAACATATTAGATTTTGGCTAAAAGTGATAAACCGGAAGTGATACTTTACTTGAAGCTCTGAACAGATGTTTGAGAATAATACATTAAGATATATTCCAACACTTTTCAAATTTGGTATTTAAAACTATTCTATAAAGAGGAACAACATATTAGATTTTGGCTAAATTTGATAAACCGGAAGTAATACTTTACTTGAAGCTCTGAACAGATTTTTGTAAATAATAAATTAAGATATAAGTATTCCAAAACTTTTCAAATTTGGTATTTTAAATTTTCTATAAAGAGGCTTTTTGAGTTGGCGAGGTCATAGCTGTCATCGAGTTGCAATTAATAATAATCTATAATTTGGAATAACATTGTAAAAGAAAAGGGAAAACTCAGTCCAGAAACATATAAAGAGAATATACTATACATAAAAGTGGATTTAACACAGCATATATCCTTTAAATAGCTTTTACAGATTTTGAAACCAGAAACATAACCCTAAATCCTTAACTCAAAATACAGGTACGGAAACAAAAAAGGAAGATAAGAAAAATTGAAAAATTACATCACAACACCGCATCACAATTAATATACCTATTCTGGGATAGTTTTCGAGAACAAGGATAAAGGAAAAGGGGAATTAGGGATTACAAAAATTGAATCCAGACAACATTAGTATAGTGTATAAAATACACTATAACTAAAAATTTAATACAATTATAAATAAGCCGATCAGTATCCTTAAAAAGCACAGCAAATAAAGAAAAATTAAAACTTATACTTGAAATATTGGTTACTATTTTTCAAAAATTTTCGTAGCTGCAACCAACACGACAAATCTGTAATTATAAAGTATAACTAGCAAGGAGTAAACTTTTCACAAAATGGCAAATAGTGATGAAAATATTTTATCAGCAATAAAAGACCTTCAGTTATCCATTAACCAGATGAGAGAAGAAATAAAGGTAATGAATACAAATGTAAACACTAAAATAGAAGAAAATACTTCAAAAATTAACTTACAAAGTCAAAAATGGCAAAAACAAGAGGAAGAAGAGCGCCAATGCAATATTCTAATACATGGAATACAGGAAACTGAACGTAGTAAAACAGAGCTGGAAAAAATATGTTTGGACGTACTAAATAACAAAGTAAAAGTTCCAACACTGATAACGGAAATTTATCAATTAAATAGAGTTGGATCAAAAATGAACAATAAGAAAATAAGACCGATACTAATAAACTTCCTAGCCCTACGGAAAGTAAACGAAATCTTAAAAAACACAAAAAATTTAAAAAATACCAATATTTATATAACAGAAGATCTGCCAAAAGAAATCCAAGAAGAAAGGAAAAGACTAGTACCACTTTTAAAAATAATTAGAGAATCAGGCAATCATGCAATAATAAAATACAACAAAATCATTGTAAATGGCAAGCCAGTAAGTGAAGAAGATTTGGAAAAGGTAAAACAACTGAAGAAAAGAAATAGATCAGAAGAAGATTTGGAAGGAAACGGAAATAATGTGACAGGAAAGGAAATAAAGAAAACGAAACAATCAGAACAAATCGCAAACGGTGTAACACACATTAACACAGGAGAGCCATCCACATCGCCAAACGATTCTACAACGAATTCACCCCATAGACAAAGAAGCAAATCAGTAAGCAACATAAAAACACTTTACGAAAGAAACGTACCATCGCTAGCAAGAAATCAAGCCAAAATAACAGAAATGTTTCATTACCAATCAGAGAAAAATAAAGAACAAATGTAGCAACTACTGGATGCACAACGGACAGATACGGCTATGACTACGGAAATATGCACGGAATTAAAATATAAAGAAAAGAAAACACCACACCAAAAAAATAAGCAAGCTAAAAAACAAAAATATGTAAAAAACAATTACAATACACTGGAAATAAATAGGAATACACAAAAGAAATGTCGAAACGAAAATATATCATCCCAGCACGGGTGGTCTCCGCGGGATGCTCCGACCAAAACCCCCCAAAATGTATACATAGGTACTTTAAATACTAGAACATTGAAAGACGAAGACAGAATCAGGGAACTAGAGCAAGCACTTACAGATATAAACTGGAATATTATAGGAATTTCAGAAGTCAGACGTAACTATGAAACAATGATAGTAAGGAAAGAATCTCACACCCTTTTGTGTCATAGCAACGCAATAAATAGTGAATTTGGAGTAGGATTTATAATTAAAAACGAAACAAAAGAAGCAGTAGAAGAATTTATACCTATTAACGAACGAATTGCGACTCTAAGGGTAAAGTTAAACGAGAAGCAAAAATTGAATATTATTCAAGTACACGCTCCGACATCAAGATCCCAACTTGAAGAAATAGAATGTTTCTATAATATCTTAGACGCTATTTTAATAGAACAAAACAATAAAAAAGATCAAATACTCCTACTAATGGGAGATTTCAACGCGAAGATAGGGAAAAGACAACAAGGCGAAAACGAAACACTAGGTATCTCTTACTATGGAGAACGAAATGAAAGAGGGTCACTACTGATAAACTTCGCCACACAACATAGACTAAAAATTATAAATTCATTTTTTATAAAAAATCCAGAGAGAAAATGGACATGGAAATCACCGTCAGGGTACAAAAATGAAATAGATTTCATGCTAATGAAAACCTTAAGATATGTGGAAAATATAGATGTTTTGAATAACTTCAATTTCTATTCCGATCATAGATTACTCAGAATAACATTAAAGACAAACAAATCTTCAATCCGCAAAAAATATCTCATGAAAAATCAAGTCACAGGTCCAGACATTATCAGACAAAAAGAAGAATATAAACTCAAACTGAAAAGTAATGTAGAAAAAATAACACCTGGATACTCAAATCTTGCAGTGCAAAATATGTACGATATTTTAATAAACACAGTAAATAATACAGCAAAAGAATTGGATGAATTAAAAATGGAAAAAAGCAAATTTAGCGAAACAACTACTAAACTAATAAAACAAAGATCTTGTCTAGAGAGAAAAAAGAACAAGACAGCTCTAGAACAAATAGAACTCGCTGAAATAAGAAAGTTGGTCAGGAAAAATATAAGACAAGACTTGAAAAACGAGGAAGATAAAATGATAATAGAAATCCTCGAACAAAACGCATCCATAAGAAAAATCAACAATAATATATCTACAGGTAAAGAATGGATACCAAAAATAAACGATAAAGGAAAAATGAAGTATGAAAGAAGGGACATTATAGAGGTAGCTACAGAATTTTACACAAAATTATACAAAAGCGAAAACCAAATCACAGCAGAACATCATTCTGTGTCTCAAAAAACTGCACAATTCTTTATGAAAGAGGAAATTGAAAAAGCTGTATCTGAATTAAAGAATAATAAGAGCCCCGGGGAAGATAACATTCTAAACGAATTGATAAAAATAGGAATTTCAGAAATCATAGATATGTTACAAGAGTTATATAATAAAATACTCCTAACTAAAGAAATTCCATACCAGTGGAAAAACTCTCAAATAACTCTAATTTTCAAGAAAGGAGAAAAAGCAAACATAAACAACTACAGACCGATAAGTCTAATACCAACTCTATGTAAGATCTTTACTAAATTAATACAAAGTAGAATTAAATGCACGTTAGAATCATTTCAATCCGATGAACAAGCTGGTTTTAGAAAAAATAGATCCACATTAAATAACTTGCAAATTTTAAACCAACTCATTGAAAAATCAGCAGAATATAATTTTAAATTATACTTATGTTTCATCGACTTCCAGAAGGCATTCGACTCACTCGAACACGGGCATATTTGGACAGCATTAGAAATGGCAAATGTAGAAGAAGAATATAGAGACATTATCAAAAAGCTATACGAGGATAACAAAGCAACAATAAAATTAGACAGATTAGGAAAGCCCTTTCCCATAACTAAAGGCGTAAGACAAGGGGACCCATTATCGCCTGACATTTTCAACTGCGTCCTGGAAGAAAGAATGAGGACACTTGACTGGGAAGACACAGATTTCGGAATCAAAATTTATGGTAAACATCTCAACAATTTAAGGTTTGCTGATGATTTAGTAATTATAGCAAAAACAGGAGAAGAACTTAAAGACCAACTAGAAAAGCTAACAAAACACTGTGAATGTGCAGGGTTAGTGATCAATAAATCTAAAACAAAAATTATAACCAATAGTATAAAATTCCCAATAAAATTAGGAAACGAACAAATTGAATATGTACAAGACTGTATATATTTAGGCCAGTTAATGTCATTCGAGAACAGAACAGGAAAAGAAGTTAATAGAAGAATAGATGCAGCGTGGAGGAAATATTGGTCACTAAAACATATATTCAAAAATAAGAAAATAAGTTTACCAACCAAAAGAAAAATTTTCGACATCTGTGTAAGCCCCACTTTAACATACGGAAGTCAAACGTGGGCACTAAGCAAAACATCGCTGAACAAAATTAAAGTGTGTCAAAACAAAATGATGAAAAGCATCCTGAATTTAAAATGGTACGATAGAAAAACACTGGAAGAAATATACAGCAGAATAAAAATAGCCGATGTTACCATGACAATTAAATCACTGAAATGGAAATGGACGGGACATTTAATGAGAAAAGGAGAAAGTTGGGACAAAATCGTTACAGAATGGACACCCTTTGGAAATAAAAGAAATCAAGGAAGACAGAAGAAACGCTGGAGGGATGATATCCAGAAAGTAGGAGGAAATACATGGTCTAGAACAGCGAAAGACCGTCACGAATGGAAAATTTTGGGGGAGGCCTATGTCCTCTAAGGACACACACACCACAAATCAGAAAAATTTAGTTTAGCACTCAAATAATTAAATATAATATGTATTTTAAATGTTAGATTAGTAAATATTATTTTGTTAAAATGGTTAATGTATTATATAAAAGTGGGAATAAAAGGCTTTAAAAAATAAATAAATAAATAAAGAGGAACAACATATTAGATTTTGGCTAAAATTGATAAACCGGAAGTAATACTTTAATTGAAGCTCTGAACAGGTTTTTGTGAATAATATATTTATATTCCACAAATTTTCAAATTTCGTATTTAAAACTTTTCTATAAAGAGGAACAACATATTAGATTTTGGCTAAAAGTGATAAACCGGAAGTGATACTTTACTTGAAGCTCTGAACAGATTTTTGAGAATAATACATTAAGATATATTCCAACACTTTTCAAATTTGGTATTTAAAACTATTCTATAAAGAGGAACAACATATTAGATTTTGGCTAAAATTGATAAACCGGAAGTAATACTTTACTTGAAGCTCTGAACAGATTTTTGTGAATAATAAATTAAGATATATTCCAAAACTTTTCAAATTTGGTATTTAAAACTTTTCTATAAAGAGGAACAACATATTAGATTTTGGCTAAAATTGATAAACCGGAAGTAATACTTTACTTGAAGCTCTGAGCAGGTTTTTGTGAATAATATATTTATATTCCAAAAATTTTCAAATTTCGTATTTAAAACTTTTCTATAAAGAGGAACAACATATTAGATTTTGGCTAAAAGTGATAAACCGGAAGTGATACTTTACTTGAAGCTCTGAACAGGTTTTTGTGAATAATACATTAAGATATATTCCAACACTTTTCAAATTTGGAATTTAAAACTTTTCTATAAAGACGAACAACATATTAGATTTTGGCTAAAAGTGATAAACCGGAAGTAATACTTTACTTGAAGCTCTGAACAGATTTTTGTAAATAATAAATTAAGATATAAGTATTCCAAAACTTTTCAAATTTGGTATTTTAAATTTTCTATAAAGAGGAACAACATATTAGATTTTGGCTAAAATTGATAAACCGGAAGTAATACTTTAATTGAAGCTCTGAACAGGTTTTTGTGAATAATATATTTATATTCCAAAAATTTTCAAATTTCGTATTTAAAACTTTTCTATAAAGAGGAACAACATATTAGATTTTGGCTAAAAGTGATAAACCGGAAGTGATACTTTACTTGAAGCTCTGAACAGATTTTTGAGAATAATACATTAAGATATATTCCAACACTTTTCAAATTTGGAATTTAAAACTTTTCTATAAAGACGAACAACATATTAGATTTTGGCTAAAAGTGATAAACCGGAAGTAATACTTTACTTGAAGCTCTGAACAGATTTTTGTAAATAATAAATTAAGATATAAATATTCCAAAACTTTTCAAATTTGGTATTTTAAATTTTCTATAAAGAGGAACAACATATTAGATTTTGGCTAAAATTGATAAACCGGAAGTAATACTTTAATTGAAGCTCTGAACAGGTTTTTGTGAATAATATATTTATATTCCACAAATTTTCAAATTTCGTATTTAAAACTTTTCTATAAAGAGGAACAACATATTAGATTTTGGCTAAAAGTGATAAACCGGAAGTGATACTTTACTTGAAGCTCTGAACAGATTTTTGAGAATAATACATTAAGATATATTCCAACACTTTTCAAATTTGGTATTTAAAACTATTCTATAAAGAGGAACAACATATTAGATTTTGGCTAAAATTGATAAACCGGAAGTAATACTTTACTTGAAGCTCTGAACAGATTTTTGTGAATAATAAATTAAGATATATTCCAAAACTTTTCAAATTTGGTATTTAAAACTTTTCTATAAAGAGGAACAACATATTAGATTTTGGCTAAAATTGATAAACCGGAAGTAATACTTTACTTGAAGCTCTGAGCAGGTTTTTGTGAATAATATATTTATATTCCAAAAATTTTCAAATTTCGTATTTAAAACTTTTCTATAAAGAGAAACAACATATTAGATTTTGGCTAAAAGTGATAAACCGGAAGTGATACTTTACTTGAAGCTCTGAACAGATTTTTGAGAATAATACATTAAGATATATTCCAAAACTTTTCAAATTTGGAATTTAAAACTTTTCTATAAAGAGGCACAACATATTAGATTTTGGCTAAAATTGATAAACCGGAAGTAATACTTTACTTGAAGCTCTGAACAGATTTTTGTGAATAATAAATTAAGATATATTCCAAAACTTTTCAAATTCGGTATTTAAAACTTTTCTATAAAGAGGAACAACATATTAGATTTTGGCTACAATTGATAAACCGGAAGTAATACTTTACTTGAAGCTCTGAACAGATTTTTGTGAATAATAAATTAAGATATATTCCAAAACTTTTCAAATTTGGTATTTAAAACTTTTCTATAAAGAGGAACAACATATTAGATTTTGGCTAAAATTGATAAACCGGAAGTAATACTTTACTTGAAGCTCTGAACAGATTTTTGTGAATAATAAATTAAGATATATTCCAAAACTTTTCAAATTTGGTATTTAAAACTTTTCTATAAAGAGGAACAACATATTAGATTTTGGCTAAAATTGATAAACCGGAAGTAATACTTTACTTGAAGCTCGGAACAGGTTTTTGTGAATAATATATTTATATTCCAAAAATTTTCAAATTTCGTATTTAAAACTTTTCTATAAAGAGAAACAACATATTAGATTTTGGCTACAATTGATAAACCGGAAGTGATACTTTACTTGAAGCTATGAGCAGATTTTTGTCAATAATATATTAAGATATATTCCAAAACTTTTCAAATTTGGTATTTAAAACTTTTCTATAAAGAGGAACAACATATTAGATTTTGGCTAAAATTGACAAGCCGGAAGTAATACTTTACTTGAAGCTCTGAGCAGATTTTTGTAAATAATATATTAACATATATTCCTAAACTTTTCAAATTTGGTATTTAAAACTTTTCTATAAAGAGGAACAACATATTAGATTTTGGCTACAATTGATAAAGCGGAAGTAATACTTTACTTGAAGCTCTGAACAGATTTTTGTGAAAAATACATTAAGATATATTCCAAAACTTTTCAAATTTGGAATTTAAAACTTTTCTATAAAGAGGAACAGCATATTAGATTTTGGCTAAAATTGATAAACCGGAAGTAATACTTTACTTGAAGCTCTGAACAGATTTTTGTGAATAATATATTTATATTCCAAAAATTTTCAAATTTCGTATTTAAAACTTTTCTATAAACAGGAACAACATATTAGATTTTGGCTAAAATTGATAAACCGGAAGTAATACTTTACTTGAAGCTCTGAGCAGATTTTTGGAAATAATATATTAACATATATTCCTAAACTTTTCAAATTTGGTATTTAAAACTTTTCTATAAAGAGGAACAACATTAGATTTTGGCTAAAAGTGATAAACCGGAAGTGATACTTTACTTGAAGCTCTGAACAGATTTTTGTGAATAATATATTTATATTCCAAAAATTTTCAAATTTCGTATTTAAAACTTTTCTATAAAGAGGAACAACATATTAGATTTTGGCTAAAATTGATTAACCGGAAGTAATACTTTACTTGAAGCTCTGAGCAGATTTTTGAGAATAATACATTAAGATATATTCCAAAACTTTTCAAATTTGGAATTTGAAACTTTTCTATGAAGACGAACAACATATTAGATTTTGGCTAAAATTGATAAACCGGAAGTAATACTTTACTTGAAGCTCTGAACAGATTTTTGTGAATAATAAATTAAGATATATTCCAAAACTTTTCAAATTTGGTATTTAAAACTTTTCTATAAAGAGGAACAACATATTAGATTTTGGCTAAAATTGATAAACCGGAAGTAATACTTTACTTGAAGCTCTGAGCAGGTTTTTGTGAATAATATATTTATATTCCAAAAATTTTCAAATTTCGTATTTAAAACTTTACTATAAAGAGAAACAACATATTAGATTTTGGCTAAAAGTGATAAACCGGAAGTGATACTTTACTTGAAGCTCTGAACATATTTTTGAGAATAATACATTAAGATATATTCCAAAACTTTTCAAATTTGGAATTTAAAACTTTTCTATAAAGAGGCACAACATATTAGATTTTGGCTAAAATTGATAAACCGGAAGTAATACTTTACTTGAAGCTCCGAACAGATTTTTGTGAATAATATATTTATATTCCAAAAATTTTCAAATTTCGTATTTAAAACTTTTCTATAAAGAGGAACAACATATTAGATTTTGGCTAAAAGTGATAAACCGGAAGTGATACTTTACTTGAAGCTCTGAACAGATTTTTGAGAATAATACATTAAGATATATTCCAAAACTTTTCAAATTTGGAATTTAAAACTTTTCTACAAAGACGAACAACATATTAGATTTTGGGTAAATTTGATAAACCGGAAGTAATACTTTACTTAAAGCTCTGAACAGATTTTTGTGAATAATAAATTAAGATATATTCCAAAACTTTTCAAATTTGGTATTTAAAACTTTTCTATAAAGAGGAACAACATATTAGATTTTGGCTAAAATTGATAAACCGGAAGTAATACTTTACTTGAAGCTCTGAACAGATTTTTGTGAATAATAAATTAAGATATATTCCAAAACTTTTCAAATTTGGTATTTAAAACTTTTCTATAAAGAGGAACAACATATTAGATTTTGGCTAAAATTGATAAACCGGAAGTAATACTTTACTTGAAGCTCTGAACAGATTTTTGTGAATAATAAATTAAGATATATTCCAAAACTTTTCAAATTTGGTATTTAAAACTTTTCTATAAAGAGGAACAACATATTAGATTTTGGCTAAAATTGATAAACCGGAAGTAATACTTTACTTGAAGCTCTGAACAGATTTTTGTGAATAATAAATTAAGATATATTCCAAAACTTTTCAAATTTGGTATTTAAAACTTTTCTATAAAGAGAAACAACATATTTGATTTTGGCTTAAAGTGATAAACCGGAAGTGATACTTTCCTTGAAGCTCTGAACAGATTTTTGAGAATAATACATTAAGATATATTCCAAAACTTTTCAAATTTGGAATTTAAAACTTTTCTATAAAGAGGCACAACATATTAGATTTTGGCTAAAATTGATAAACCGGATATAATACTTTACTTGAAGCTCTGAACAGGTTTTTGTGAATAATATATTTATATTCCAAAAATTTTCAAATTTCGTATTTATAACTTTTCTATAAAGAGAAACAACATATTAGATTTTGGCTACAATTGATAAACCGGAAGTGATACTTTACTTGAAGCTATGAGCAGATTTTTGTCAATAATATATTAAAATATATTCCAAAACTTTTCAAATTTGGTATTTAAAACTTTTCTATAAAGAGGAACAACATATTAGATTTTGGCTAAAATTGACAAACCGGAAGTAATACTTTACTTGAAGCTCTGAGCAGATTTTTGTAAATAATATATTAACATGTATTCCTAAACTTTTCAAATTTGGTATTTAAAACTTTTCTATAAAGAGGAACAACATATTAGATTTTGGCTACAATTGATAAAGCGGAAGTAATACTTTACTTGAAGCTCTGAACAGATATTTGTGAATAATACATTAAGATATATTCCAAAACTTTTCAAATTTGGAATTTAAAACTTTTCTATAAAGAGGAACAACATATTAGATTTTGGCTAAAATTAATAAACCGGAAGTAATACTTTACTTGAAGCTGTGAACAGATTTTTGTGAATAATATATTTATATTCCAAAAATTTTCAAATTTCGTATTTAAAACTTTTCTATAAACAGGAACAACATATTAGATTTTGGCTAAAATTGATAAACCGGAAGTAATACTTTACTTGAAGCTCTGAGCAGATTTTTGTAAATAATATATTAACATATATTCCTAAACTTTTCAAATTTGGTATTTAAAACTTTTCTATAAAGAGGAAGAACATTAGATTTTGGCTAAAAGTGATAAACCGGAAGTGATACTTTACTTGAAGCTCTGAACAGATTTTTGTGAATAATATATTTATATTCCAAAAATTTTCAAATTTCGTATTTAAAACTTTTCTATAAAGAGGAACAACATATTAGATTTTGGCTAAAAGTGATAAACCGGAAGTGATACTTTACTAGAGGCTCTGAACAGATTTTTGTGAATAATATATTTATATTCCAAAAATTTTCAAATTTCGTATTTAAAACTTTTCTATAAAGAGGAACAACATATTAGATTTTGGCTAAAATTGATTAACCGGAAGTAATACTTTACTTGAAGCTCTGAGCAGATTTTTGTAAATAATATATTAACGTATATTCCTCAACTTTTCAAATTTGGTATTTAAAATTTTTCTATAAAGAGGAACAACATATTAGATTTTGGCTACAATTGATAAACCGGAAGTGATACTTTACTTGAAGCTATGAGCAGATTTTTGTCAATAATATATTAAGATATATACCAAAACTTTTCAAATTTGGTATTTAAAACTTTTCTATAAAGACGAACAACATATTAGATTCTGGCTAAAAGTGATAAACCGGAAGTGATACTTTACTTGAAGCTCTGAACAGATTTTTGTGACTAATACATTAAGATATATTCCAAAACTTTTCAAATTTGGTATTTAAAACTTTTCTATAAATAGGAACAACATATTAGATTTTGGCTAAAATTGATAAACCGGAAGTAATACATTACTTGAAGCTCTGAACAGATTTTTGTGAATAATACATTAAGATATATTCCAAAACCTTTCAAATTTGGTATTTAAAACTTTTCTATAAAGAGGAACAACATATTAGATTTTGGCTACAATTGATAAACCGGAAGTAATACATTACTTGAAGCTCTGAACAGATTTTTGTGAATAATACATTAAGATATATTCCAAAACTTTTCAAATTTGGTATTTAAAACTTTTCTATAAAGAGGAACAACATATTAGATTTTGGCTACAATTGATAAACCGGAAGTAATACATTACTTGAAGCTCTGAACAGATTTTTGTGAATAATACATTAAGATATATTCCAAAACTTTTCAAATTTGGTATTTAAAACTTTTCTATAAAGAGGAACAACATATTAGATTTTGGCTACAATTGATAAACCGGAAGTAATACATTACTTGAAGCTCTGAACAGATTTTTGTGACTAATACATTAAGATATATTCCAAAACTTTTCAAATTTGGTATTTAAAACTTTTCTATAAACAGGAACAACATATTAGATTTTGGCTACAATTGATAAAGCGCAAGTAATACTTTACTTGAAGCTCTGAACAGATTTTTGTGAATAATACATTAAGATATATTCCAAAACTTTTCAAATTTGGTATTTAAAACTTTTCTATAAAGAGGAACAACATATTAGATTTTGGCTACAATTGATAAACCGGAAGTAATACATTACTTGAAGCTCTGAACAGATTTTTGTGAATAATACATTAAGATATATTCCAAAACTTTTCAAATTTGGTATTTAAAACTTTTCTATAAAGGGGAACAACATATTAGATTTTGGCTACAATTGATAAAGCGGAAGTAATACTTTACTTGAAGCTCTGAACAGATTTTTGTAAATAATAAATTAAGATATAAGTATTCCAAAACTTTTCAAATTTGGTATTTTAAATTTTCTATAAAGAGGAACAACATATTAGATTTTGGCTAAAATTGATAAACCGGAAGTAATACTTTAATTGAAGCTCTGAACAGGTTTTTGTGAATAATATATTTATATTCCACAAATTTTCAAATTTCGTATTTAAAACTTTTCTATAAAGAGGAACAACATATTAGATTTTGGCTAAAAGTGATAAACCGGAAGTGATACTTTACTTGAAGCTCTGAACAGATTTTTGAGAATAATACATTAAGATATATTCCAACACTTTTCAAATTTGGTATTTAAAACTATTCTATAAAGAGGAACAACATATTAGATTTTGGCTAAAATTGATAAACCGGAAGTAATACTTTACTTGAAGCTCTGAACAGATTTTTGTGAATAATAAATTAAGATATATTCCAAAACTTTTCAAATTTGGTATTTAAAACTTTTCTATAAAGAGGAACAACATATTAGATTTTGGCTAAAATTGATAAACCGGAAGTAATACTTTACTTGAAGCTCTGAGCAGGTTTTTGTGAATAATATATTTATATTCCAAAAATTTTCAAATTTCGTATTTAAAACTTTTCTATAAAGAGAAACAACATATTAGATTTTGGCTAAAAGTGATAAACCGGAAGTGATACTTTACTTGAAGCTCTGAACAGATTTTTGAGAATAATACATTAAGATATATTCCAAAACTTTTCAAATTTGGAATTTAAAACTTTTCTATAAAGAGGCACAACATATTAGATTTTGGCTAAAATTGATAAACCGGAAGTAATACTTTACTTGAAGCTCTGAACAGATTTTTGTGAATAATAAATTAAGATATATTCCAAAACTTTTCAAATTCGGTATTTAAAACTTTTCTATAAAGAGGAACAACATATTAGATTTTGGCTACAATTGATAAACCGGAAGTAATACTTTACTTGAAGCTCTGAACAGATTTTTGTGAATAATAAATTAAGATATATTCCAAAACTTTTCAAATTTGGTATTTAAAACTTTTCTATAAAGAGGAACAACATATTAGATTTTGGCTAAAATTGATAAACCGGAAGTAATACTTTACTTGAAGCTCTGAACAGATTTTTGTGAATAATAAATTAAGATATATTCCAAAACTTTTCAAATTTGGTATTTAAAACTTTTCTATAAAGAGGAACAACATATTAGATTTTGGCTAAAATTGATAAACCGGAAGTAATACTTTACTTGAAGCTCGGAACAGGTTTTTGTGAATAATATATTTATATTCCAAAAATTTTCAAATTTCGTATTTAAAACTTTTCTATAAAGAGAAACAACATATTAGATTTTGGCTACAATTGATAAACCGGAAGTGATACTTTACTTGAAGCTATGAGCAGATTTTTGTCAATAATATATTAAGATATATTCCAAAACTTTTCAAATTTGGTATTTAAAACTTTTCTATAAAGAGGAACAACATATTAGATTTTGGCAAAAATTGACAAGCCGGAAGTAATACTTTACTTGAAGCTCTGAGCAGATTTTTGTAAATAATATATTAACATATATTCCTAAACTTTTCAAATTTGGTATTTAAAACTTTTCTATAAAGAGGAACAACATATTAGATTTTGGCTACAATTGATAAAGCGGAAGTAATACTTTACTTGAAGCTCTGAACAGATTTTTGTGAATAATACATTAAGATATATTCCAAAACTTTTCAAATTTGGAATTTAAAACTTTTCTATAAAGAGGAACAGCATATTAGATTTTGGCTAAAATTGATAAACCGGAAGTAATACTTTACTTGAAGCTCTGAACAGATTTTTGTGAATAATATATTTATATTCCAAAAATTTTCAAATTTCGTATTTAAAACTTTTCTATAAACAGGAACAACATATTAGATTTTGGCTAAAATTGATAAACCGGAAGTAATACTTTACTTGAAGCTCTGAGCAGATTTTTGGAAATAATATATTAACATATATTCCTAAACTTTTCAAATTTGGTATTTAAAACTTTTCTATAAAGAGGAACAACATTAGATTTTGGCTAAAAGTGATAAACCGGAAGTGATACTTTACTTGAAGCTCTGAACAGATTTTTGTGAATAATATATTTATATTCCAAAAATTTTCAAATTTCGTATTTAAAACTTTTCTATAAAGAGGAACAACATATTAGATTTTGGCTAAAATTGATTAACCGGAAGTAATACTTTACTTGAAGCTCTGAGCAGATTTTTGAGAATAATACATTAAGATATATTCCAAAACTTTTCAAATTTGGAATTTAAAACTTTTCTATGAAGACGAACAACATATTAGATTTTGGCTAAAATTGATAAACCGGAAGTAATACTTTACTTGAAGCTCTGAACAGATTTTTGTGAATAATAAATTAAGATATATTCCAAAACTTTTCAAATTTGGTATTTAAAACTTTTCTATAAAGAGGAACAACATATTAGATTTTGGCTAAAATTGATAAACCGGAAGTAATACTTTACTTGAAGCTCTGAGCAGGTTTTTGTGAATAATATATTTATATTCCAAAAATTTTCAAATTTCGTATTTAAAACTTTTCTATAAAGAGAAACAACATATTAGATTTTGGCTAAAAGTGATAAACCGGAAGTGATACTTTACTTGAAGCTCTGAACAGATTTTTGTGAATAATAAATTAAGATATATTCCAAAACTTTTCAAATTTGGTATTTAAAACTTTTCTATAAAGAGGAACAACATATTAGATTTTGGCTAAAGTTGATAAACCGGAAGTAATACTTTACTTGAAGCTCTGAACAGATTTTTGTGAATAATAAATTAAGATATATTCCAAAACTTTTCAAATTTGGTATTTAAAACTTTTCTATAAAGAGGAACAACATATTAGATTTTGGCTAAAATTGATAAACCGGAAGTAATACTTTACTTGAAGCTCTGAACAGATTTTTGTGAATAATAAATTAAGATATATCCCAAAACTTTTCAAATTTGGTATTTAAAACTTTTCTATAAAGAGGAACAACATATTAGATTTTGGCTAAAATTGATAAACCGGAAGTAATACTTTACTTAAAGCTCTGAACAGATTTTTGTGAATAATAAATTAAGATATATTCCAAAACTTTTCAAATTTGGTATTTAAAACTTTTCTATAAAGAGAAACAACATATTTGATTTTGGCTTAAAGTGATAAACCGGAAGTGATACTTTCCTTGAAGCTCTGAACAGATTTTTGAGAATAATACATTAAGATATATTCCAAAACTTTTCAAATTTGGAATTTAAAACTTTTCTATAAAGAGGCACAACATATTAGATTTTGGCTAAAATTGATAAACCGGATATAATACTTTACTTGAAGCTCTGAACAGGTTTTTGTGAATAATATATTTATATTCCAAAAATTTTCAAATTTCGTATTTAAAACTTTTCTATAAAGAGGAACAACATATTAGATTTTGGCTACAATTGATAAACCGGAAGTGATACTTTACTTGAAGCTATGAGCAGATTTTTGTCAATAATATATTAAGATATATTCCAAAACTTTTCAAATTTGGTATTTAAAACTTTTCTATAAAGAGGAACAACATATTAGATTTTGGCTAAAATTGACAAACCGGAAGTAATACTTTACTTGAAGCTCTGAGCAGATTTTTGTAAATAATATATTAACATGTATTCCTAAACTTTTCAAATTTGGTATTTAAAACTTTTCTATAAAGAGGAACAACATATTAGATTTTGGCTACAATTGATAAAGCGGAAGTAATACTTTACTTGAAGCTCTGAACAGATATTTGTGAATAATACATTAAGATATATTCCAAAACTTTTCAAATTTGGAATTTAAAACTTTTCTATAAAGAGGAACAACATATTAGATTTTGGCTAAAATTAATAAACCGGAAGTAATACTTTACTTGAAGCTCTGAACAGATTTTTGTGAATAATATATTTATATTCCAAAAATTTTCAAATTTCGTATTTAAAACTTTTCTATAAACAGGAACAACATATTAGATTTTGGCTAAAATTGATAAACCGGAAGTAATACTTTACTTGAAGCTCTGAGCAGATTTTTGTAAATAATATATTAACATATATTCCTAAACTTTTCAAATTTGGTATTTAAAACTTTTCTATAAAGAGGAACAACATTAGATTTTGGCTAAAAGTGATAAACCGGAAGTGATACTTTACTTGAAGCTCTGAACAGATTTTTGTGAATAATATATTTATATTCCAAAAATTTTCAAATTTCGTATTTAAAACTTTTCTATAAAGAGGAACAACATATTAGATTTTGGCTAAAAGTGATAAACCGGAAGTGATACTTTACTAGAGGCTCTGAACAGATTTTTGTGAATAATATATTTATATTCCAAAAATTTTCAAATTTCGTATTTAAAACTTTTCTATAAAGAGGAACAACATATTAGATTTTGGCTAAAATTGATTAACCGGAAGTAATACTTTACTTGAAGCTCTGAGCAGATTTTTGTAAATAATATATTAACGTATATTCCTCAACTTTTCAAATTTGGTATTTAAAATTTTTCTATAAAGAGGAACAACATATTAGATTTTGGCTACAATTGATAAACCGGAAGTGATACTTTACTTGAAGCTATGAGCAGATTTTTGTCAATAATATATTAAGATATATACCAAAACTTTTCAAATTTGGTATTTAAAACTTTTCTATAAAGACGAACAACATATTAGATTTTGGCTAAAAGTGATAAACCGGAAGTGATACTTTACTTGAAGCTCTGAACAGATTTTTGTGACTAATACATTAAGATATATTCCAAAACTTTTCAAATTTGGTATTTAAAACTTTTCTATAAATAGGAACAACATATTAGATTTTGGCTAAAATTGATAAACCGGAAGTAATACATTACTTGAAGCTCTGAACAGATTTTTGTGAATAATACATTAAGATATATTCCAAAACCTTTCAAATTTGGTATTTAAAACTTTTCTATAAAGAGGAACAACATATTAGATTTTGGCTACAATTGATAAACCGGAAGTAATACATTACTTGAAGCTCTGAACAGATTTTTGTGAATAATACATTAAGATATATTCCAAAACTTTTCAAATTTGGTATTTAAAACTTTTCTATAAAGAGGAACAACATATTAGATTTTGGCTACAATTGATAAACCGGAAGTAATACATTACTTGAAGCTCTGAACAGATTTTTGTGACTAATACATTAAGATATATTCCAAAACTTTTCAAATTTGGTATTTAAAACTTTTCTATAAACAGGAACAACATATTAGATTTTGGCTACAATTGATAAAGCGCAAGTAATACTTTACTTGAAGCTCTGAACAGATTTTTGTGAATAATACATTAAGATATATTCCAAAACTTTTCAAATTTGGTATTTAAAACTTTTCTATAAAGAGGAACAACATATTAGATTTTGGCTACAATTGATAAACCGGAAGTAATACATTACTTGAAGCTCTGAACAGATTTTTGTGAATAATACATTAAGATATATTCCAAAACTTTTCAAATTTGGTATTTAAAACTTTTCTATAAAGGGGAACAACATATTAGATTTTGGCTACAATTGATAAAGCGGAAGTAATACTTTACTTGAAGCTCTGAACAGATTTTTGTAAATAATATATTAACATATATTCCTAAACTTTTCAAATTTGGTATTTAAAACTTTTCTATAAAGAGGAACAACATATTAGATTTTGGCTACAATTGATAAACCGGAAGTAATACATTACTTGTAGCTCTGAACAGATTTTTGTGAATAATACATTAAGATATATTCCAAAACCTTTCAAATTTGGTATTTAAAACTTTTCTATAAAGAGGAACAACATATTAGATTTTGGCTACAATTGATAAACCGGAAGTAATACATTACTTGAAGCTCTGAACAGATTTTTGTGAATAATACATTAAGATATATTCCAAAACCTTTCAAATTTGGTATTTAAAACTTTTCTATAAAGAGGAACAACATATTAGATTTTGGCTACAATTGATAAAGCGGAAGTAATACTTTACTTGAAGCTCTGAACAGATTTTTGTGAATAATACATTAAGATATATTCCAAAACTTTTCAAATTTGGTATTTAAAACTTTTCTATAAAGAGGAACAACATATTAGATTTTGGCTACAATTGATAAACCGGAAGTAATACATTACTTGAAGCTCTGAACAGATTTTTGTGAATAATACATTAAGATATATTCCAAAACTTTTCAAATTTGGTATTTAAAACTTTTCTATAAAGAGGAACAACATATTAGATTTTGGCTACAATTGATAAACCGGAAGTAATACATTACTTGAAGCTCTGAACAGATTTTTGTGACTAATACATTAAGATATATTCCAAAACTTTTCAAATTTGGTATTTAAAACTTTTCTATAAACAGGAACAACATATTAGATTTTGGCTACAATTGATAAAGCGCAAGTAATACTTTACTTGAAGCTCTGAACAGATTTTTGTGAATAATACATTAAGATATATTCCAAAACTTTTCAAATTTGGTATTTAAAACTTTTCTATAAAGAGGAACAACATATTAGATTTTGGCTACAATTGATAAACCGGAAGTAATACATTACTTGTAGCTCTGAACAGATTTTTGTGAATAATACATTAAGATATATTCCAAAACCTTTCAAATTTGGTATTTAAAACTTTTCTATAAAGAGGAACAACATATTAGATTTTGGCTACAATTGATAAAGCGGAAGTAATACTTTACTTGAAGCTCTGAACAGATTTTTGTGAATAATACATTAAGATATATTCCTAAACTTTTCAAATTTGGTATTTAAAACTTTTCTATAAACAGGAACAACATATTAGATTTTGGCTACAATTGATAAAGCGCAAGTAATACTTTACTTGAAGCTCTGAACAGATTTTTGTGAATAATACATTAAGATATATTCCAAAACTTTTCAAATTTGGTATTTAAAACTTTTCTATAAAGAGGAACAACATATTAGATTTTGGCTACAATTGATAAACCGGAAGTAATACATTACTTGAAGCTCTGAACAGATTTTTGTGAATAATACATTAAGATATATTCCAAAACTTTTCAAATTTGGTATTTAAAACTTTTCTATAAAGGGGAACAACATATTAGATTTTGGCTACAATTGATAAAGCGGAAGTAATACTTTACTTGAAGCTCTGAACAGATTTTTGTAAATAATATATTAACATATATTCCTAAACTTTTCAAATTTGGTATTTAAAACTTCTCTATAAAGAGGAACAACATATTAGATTTTGGCTACAATTGATAAAGCGGAAGTAATACTTTACTTGAAGCTCTGAACAGATTTTTGTGAATAATACATTAAGATATATTCCTAAACTTTTCAAATTTGGTATTTAAAACTTTTCTATAAACAGGAACAACATATTAGATTTTGGCTACAATTGATAAAGCGCAAGTAATACTTTACTTGAAGCTCTGAACAGATTTTTGTGAATAATACATTAAGATATATTCCAAAACTTTTCAAATTTGGTATTTAAAACTTTTCTATAAAGAGGAACAACATATTAGATTTTGGCTACAATTGATAAACCGGAAGTAATACATTACTTGAAGCTCTGAACAGATTTTTGTGAATAATACATTAAGATATATTCCAAAACTTTTCAAATTTGGTATTTAAAACTTTTCTATAAAGGGGAACAACATATTAGATTTTGGCTACAATTGATAAAGCGGAAGTAATACTTTACTTGAAGCTCTGAACAGATTTTTGTAAATAATATATTAACATATATTCCTAAACTTTTCAAATTTGGTATTTAAAACTTTTCTATAAAGAGGAACAACATATTAGATTTTGGCTACAATTGATAAACCGGAAGTAATACATTACTTGAAGCTCTGAACAGATTTTTGTGAATAATACATTAAGATATATTCCAAAACTTTTCAAATTTGGTATTTAAAACTTTTCTATAAAGGGGAACAACATATTAGATTTTGGCTACAATTGATAAAGCGGAAGTAATACTTTACTTGAAGCTCTGAACAGATTTTTGTAAATAATATATTAACATATATTCCTAAACTTTTCAAATTTGGTATTTAAAACTTCTCTATAAAGAGGAACAACATATTAGATTTTGGCTACAATTGATAAAGCGGAAGTAATACTTTACTTGAAGCTCTGAACAGATTTTTGTGAATAATACATTAAGATATATTCCTAAACTTTTCAAATTTGGTATTTAAAACTTTTCTATAAAGAGGAACAACATATTAGATTTTGGCTACAATTGATAAAGCGGAAGTAATACTTTACTTGAAGCTCTGAACAGATTTTTGTGAATAATACATTAAGATATATTCCAAAACTTTTCAAATTTGGTATTTAAAACTTTTCTATAAAGAGGAACAACATATTAGATTTTGGCTACAATTGATAAACCGGAAGTAATACATTACTTGAAGCTCTGAACAGATTTTTGTGAATAATACATTAAGATATATTCCAAAACTTTTCAAATTTGGTATTTAAAACTTTTCTATAAAGAGGAACAACATATTAGATTTTGGCTACAATTGATAAAGCGGAAGTAATACTTTACTTAAAGCTCTGAACAGATTTTTGTGAATAATACATTAAGATATATTCCAAAACCTTTCAAATTTGGTATTTAAAACTTTTCTATAAAGAGGAACAACATATTAGATTTTGGCTATAATTGATAAAGCGGAAGTAATACTTTACTTGAAGCTCTGAACAGATTTTTGTGAATAATACATTAAGATATATTCCAAAACCTTTCAAATTTGGTATTTAAAACTTTTCGATAAAGAGGAACAACATATTAGATTTTGGCTACAATTGATAAACCGGAAGTAATACATTACTTGAAGCTCTGAACAGATTTTTGTGAATAATACATTAAGATATATTCCAAAACCTTTCAAATTTGGTATTTAAAACTTTTCTATAAAGAGGAACAACATATTAGATTTTGGCTACAATTGATAAAGCGGAAGTAATACTTTACTTGAAGCTCTGAACAGATTTTTGTGAATAATACATTAAGATATATTCCAAAACCTTTCAAATTTGGTATTTAAAACTTTTCTATAAAGAGGAACAACATATTAGATTTTGGCTACAATTGATAAACCGGAAGTAATACATTACTTGAAGCTCTGAACAGATTTTTGTGAATAATACATTAAGATATATTCCAAAACCTTTCAAATTTGGTATTTAAAACTTTTCTATAAAGAGGAACAACATATTAGATTTTGGCTACAATTGATAAAGCGGAAGTAATACTTTACTTGAAGCTCTGAACAGATTTTTGTGAATAATACATTAAGATATATTCCAAAACCTTTCAAATTTGGTATTTAAAACTTTTCTATAAAGAGGAACAACATATTAGATTTTGGCTACAATTGATAAACCGGAAGTAATACATTACTTGAAGCTCTGAACAGATTTTTGTGAATAATACATTAAGATATATTCCAAAACCTTTCAAATTTGGTATTTAAAACTTTTCTATAAAGAGGAACAACATATTAGATTTTGGCTACAATTGATAAACCGGAAGTAATACATTACTTGAAGCTCTGAACAGATTTTTGTGAATAATACATTAAGATATATTCCAAAACTTTTCAAATTTGGTATTTAAAACTTCTCTATAAAGAGGAACAACATATTAGATTTTGGCTACAATTGATAAAGCGGAAGTAATACTTTACTTGAAGCTCTGAACAGATTTTTGTAAATAATATATTAACATATATTCCTAAACTTTTCAAATTTGGTATTTAAAACTTTTCTCTAAAGAGGAACAACATATTAGATTTTGGCTACAATTGATAAAGCGGAAGTAATACTTTACTTGAAGCTCTGAACAGATTTTTGTGAATAATACATTAAGATATATTCCAAAACCTTTCAAATTTGGTATTTAAAACTTTTCTATAAAGAGGAACAACATATTAGATTTTGGCTACAATTGATAAAGCGGAAGTAATACTTTACTTGAAGCTCTGAACAGATTTTTGTGAATAATACATTAAGATATATTCCAAAACCTTTCAAATTTGGTATTTAAAACTTTTCTATAAAGAGGAACAACATATTAGATTTTGGCTACAATTGATAAACCGGAAGTAATACATTACTTGAAGCTCTGAACAGATTTTTGTGAATAATACATTAAGATATATTCCAAAACCTTTCAAATTTGGTATTTAAAACTTTTCTATAAAGAGGAACAACATATTAGATTTTGGCTACAATTGATAAACCGGAAGTAATACATTACTTGAAGCTCTGAACAGATTTTTGTGAATAATACATTAAGATATATTCCAAAACTTTTCAAATTTGGTATTTAAAACTTTTCTATAAAGAGGAACAACATATTAGATTTTGGCTACAATTGATAAAGCGGAAGTAATACTTTACTTGAAGCTCTGAACAGATTTTTGTAAATAATATATTAACATATATTCCTAAACTTTTCAAATTTGGTATTTAAAACTTTTCTATAAAGAGGAACAACATATTAGATTTTGGCTACAATTGATAAAGCGGAAGTAATACTTTACTTAAAGCTCTGAACAGATTTTTGTGAATAATACATTAAGATATATTCCAAAACCTTTCAAATTTGGTATTTAAAACTTTTCTATAAAGAGGAACAACATATTAGATTTTGGCTATAATTGATAAAGCGGAAGTAATACTTTACTTGAAGCTCTGAACAGATTTTTGTGAATAATACATTAAGATATATTCCAAAACCTTTCAAATTTGGTATTTAAAACTTTTCTATAAAGAGGAACAACATATTAGATTTTGGCTACAATTGATAAACCGGAAGTAATACATTACTTGAAGCTCTGAACAGATTTTTGTGAATAATACATTAAGATATATTCCAAAACCTTTCAAATTTGGTATTTAAAACTTTTCTATAAAGAGGAACAACATATTAGATTTTGGCTACAATTGATAAAGCGGAAGTAATACTTTACTTGAAGCTCTGAACAGATTTTTGTGAATAATACATTAAGATATATTCCAAAACCTTTCAAATTTGGTATTTAAAACTTTTCTATAAAGAGGAACAACATATTAGATTTTGGCTACAATTGATAAACCGGAAGTAATACATTACTTGAAGCTCTGAACAGATTTTTGTGAATAATACATTAAGATATATTCCAAAACCTTTCAAATTTGGTATTTAAAACTTTTCTATAAAGAGGAACAACATATTAGATTTTGGCTACAATTGATAAAGCGGAAGTAATACTTTACTTGAAGCTCTGAACAGATTTTTGTGAATAATACATTAAGATATATTCCAAAACCTTTCAAATTTGGTATTTAAAACTTTTCTATAAAGAGGAACAACATATTAGATTTTGGCTACAATTGATAAACCGGAAGTAATACATTACTTGAAGCTCTGAACAGATTTTTGTGAATAATACATTAAGATATATTCCAAAACCTTTCAAATTTGGTATTTAAAACTTTTCTATAAAGAGGAACAACATATTAGATTTTGGCTACAATTGATAAACCGGAAGTAATACATTACTTGAAGCTCTGAACAGATTTTTGTGAATAATACATTAAGATATATTTCAAAACTTTTCAAATTTGGTATTTAAAACTTCTCTATAAAGAGGAACAACATATTAGATTTTGGCTACAATTGATAAAGCGGAAGTAATACTTTACTTGAAGCTCTGAACAGATTTTTGTAAATAATATATTAACATATATTCCTAAACTTTTCAAATTTGGTATTTAAAACTTTTCTCTAAAGAGGAACAACATATTAGATTTTGGCTACAATTGATAAACCGGAAGTAATACTTTACTTGAAGCTCTGAACAGATTTTTGTGAATAATACATTAAGATATATTCCAAAACCTTTCAAATTTGGTATTTAAAACTTTTCTATAAAGAGGAACAACATATTAGATTTTGGCTACAATTGATAAAGCGGAAGTAATACTTTACTTGAAGCTCTGAACAGATTTTTGTGAATAATACATTAAGATATATTCCAAAACCTTTCAAATTTGGTATTTAAAACTTTTCTATAAAGAGGAACAACATATTAGATTTTGGCTACAATTGATAAACCGGAAGTAATACATTACTTGAAGCTCTGAACAGATTTTTGTGAATAATACATTAAGATATATTCCAAAACCTTTCAAATTTGGTATTTAAAACTTTTCTATAAAGGGGAACAACATATTAGATTTTGGCTACAATTGATAAACCGGAAGTAATACATTACTTGAAGCTCTGAACAGATTTTTGTGAATAATACATTAAGATATATTCCAAAACCTTTCAAATTTGGTATTTAAAACTTTTCTATAAAGAGGAACAACATATTAGATTTTGGCTAGAATTGACAAACCGGAAGTAATACTTTACTTGAAGCTCTGAGCAGATTTTTGTAAATAATATATTAACATATATTCCTAAACTTTTCAAATTTGGTATTTAAAACTTTTCTATAAAGAGGAACAACATATTAGATTTTGGCTACAATTGATAAACCGGAAGTAATACATTACTTGAAGCTCTGAACAGATTTTTGTGAATAATACATTAAGATATATTCCAAAACCTTTCAAATTTGGTATTTAAAACTTTTCTATAAAGAGGAACAACATATTAGATTTTGGCTACAATTGATAAAGCGGAAGTAATACTTTACTTGAAGCTCTGAACAGATTTTTGTAAATAATATATTAACATATATTCCTAAACTTTTCAAATTTGGTATTTAAAACTTTTCTATAAAGAGGAACAACATATTAGATTTTGGCTACAATTGATAAAGCGGAAGTAATACTTTACTTGAAGCTCTGAACAGATTTTTGTGAATAATACATTAAGATATATTCCAAAACCTTTCAAATTTGGTATTTAAAACTTTTCTATAAAGAGGAACAACATATTAGATTTTGGCTACAATTGATAAAGCGGAAGTAATACTTTACTTGAAGCTCTGAACAGATTTTTGTGAATAATACATTAAGATATATTCCAAAACCTTTCAAATTTGATATTTAAAACTTTTCTATAAAGAGGAACAACATATTAGATTTTGGCTACAATTGATAAACCGGAAGTAATACATTACTTGAAGCTCTGAACAGATTTTTGTGAATAATACATTAAGATATATTCTAAAACCTTTCAAATTTGGTATTTAAAACTTTTCTATAAAGAGGAACAACATATTAGATTTTGGCTACAATTGATAAAGCGGAAGTAATACTTTACTTGAAGCTCTGAACAGATTTTTGTGAATAATACATTAGTATATATTCCAAAACCTTTCAAATTTGGTATTTAAAACTTTTCTATAAAGAGGAACAACATATTAGATTTTGGCTACAATTGATAAACCGGAAGTAATACATTACTTGAAGCTCTGAACAGATTTTTGTGAATAATACATTAAGATATATTCCAAAACCTTTCAAATTTGGTATTTAAAACTTATCTATAAAGAGGAACAACATATTAGATTTTGGCTACAATTGATAAAGCGGAAGTAATACTTTACTTGAAGCTCTGAACAGATTTTTGTGAATAATACATTAAGATATATTCCAAAACTTTTCAAATTTGGTATTTAAAACTTTTCTATAAAGAGAAACAACATATTAGATTTTGGCTAGAATTGACAAACCGGAAGTAATACTTTACTTGAAGCTCTGAGCAGATTTTTGTAAATAATATATTAACATATATTCCTAAACTTTTCAAATTTGGTATTTAAAACTTTTCTATAAAGAGGAACAACATATTAGATTTTGGCTACAATTGATAAAGCGGAAGTAATACTTTACTTGAAGCTCTGAACAGATTTTTGTGAATAATACATTAAGATATATTCCAAAACCTTTCAAATTTGGTATTTAAAACTTTTCTATAAAGAGGAACAACATATTAGATTTTGGCTACAATTGATAAACCGGAAGTAATACATTACTTAAAGCTCTGAACAGATTTTTGTGAATAATACATTAAGATATATTCCAAAACCTTTCAAATTTGGTATTTAAAACTTTTCTATAAAGAGGAACAACATATTAGATTTTGGCTACAATTAATAAAGCGGAAGTAATACATTACTTGAAGCTCTGAACAGATTTTTGTGAATAATACATTAAGATATATTCCAAAACTTTTCAAATTTGGTATTTAAAACTTTTCTATAAAGAGGAACAACATATTAGATTTTGGCTACAATTGATAAAGCGGAAGTAATACTTTACTTGAAGCTCTGAACAGATTTTTGTGAATAATACATGAAGATATATTCCAAAACCTTTCAAATCTGGTATTTAAAACTTTTCTATAAAGAGGAACAACATATTAGATTTTGGCTACAATTGATAAACCGGAAGTAATACATTACTTGAAGCTCTGAACAGATTTTTGTGAATAATACATTAAGATATATTCCAAAACTTTTCAAATTTGGTATTTAAAACTTTTTTATAAAGAGGAACAACATATTAGATTTTGGCTACAATTGATAAAGCGGAAGTAATACTTTACTTGAAGCTCTGAACAGATTTTTGTGAATAATACATTAAGATATATTCCAAAACTTTTCAAATTTGGTATTTAAAACTTTTCTATAAAGAGGAACAACATATTAGATTTTGGCTACAATTGATAAACCGGAAGTAATACTTTACTTAAAGCTCTGAACAGATTTTTGTGAATAATACATTAAGATATATTCCAAAACCTTTCAAATTTGGTATTTAAAACTTTTCTATAAAGAGGAACAACATATTAGATTTTGGCTACAATTGATAAACCGGAAGTAATACATTACTTGAAGCTCTGAACAGATTTTTGTGAATAATACATTAAGATATATTCCAAAACTTTTCAAATTTGGTATTTAAAACTTTTCTATAAAGAGGAGCAACATATTAGATTTTGGCTACAATTGATAAAGCGGAAGTAATACTTTACTTGAAGCTCTGAACAGATTTTTGTGAATAATACATTAAGATATATTCCAAAACTTTTCAAATTTGGTATTTAAAACTTTTCTATAAAGAGGAACAACATATTAGATTTTGGCTACAATTGATAAAGCGGAAGTAATACTTTACTTGAAGCTCTGAACAGATTTTTGTAAATAATATATTAACATATATTCCTAAACTTTTCAAATTTGGTATTTAAAACTTTTCTATAAAGAGGAACAACATATTAGATTTTGGCTACAATTGATATAGCGGAAGTAATACTTTACTTGAAGCTCTGAACAGATTTTTGTGAATAATACATTAAGATATATTCCAAAACCTTTCAAATTTGGTATTTAAAACTTTTCTTTAAAGAGGAACAACATATTAGATTTTGGCTACAATTGATAAAGCGGAAGTAATACTTTACTTGAAGCTCTGAACAGATTTTTGTGAATAATACATTAAGATATATTCCAAAACCTTTCAAATTTGGTATTTAAAACTTTTCTATAAAGAGGAACAACATATTAGATTTTGGCTACAATTGATAAACCGGAAGTAATACATTACTTGAAGCTCTGAACAGATTTTTGTGAATAATACATTAAGATATATTCCAAAACTTTTCAAGTTTGGTATTTAAAACTTTTCTATAAAGAGGAACAACATATTAGATTTTGGCTACAATTGATAAAGCGGAAGTAATATTTTACTTGAAGCTCTGAACAGATTTTTGTGAATAATACATTAAGATATATTCCAAAACCTTTCAAATTTGGTATTTAAAATTTTTTTATAAAGTGGAACAACATATTAGATTTTGGCTACAATTGATAAACCGGAAGTAATACATTACTTGAAGCTCTGAACAGATTTTTGTGAATAATACATTAAGATATATTCCAAAACCTTTCAAATTTGGTATTTAAAACTTTTCTATAAAGAGGAACAACATATTAGATTTTGGCTACAATTGATAAACCGGAAGTAATACATTACTTGAAGCTCTGAACAGATTTTTGTGAATAATACATTAAGATATATTCCAAAACCTTTCAAATTTGGTATTTAAAACTTTTCTATAAAGAGGAACAACATATTAGATTTTGGCTACAATTGATAAACCGGAAGTAATACTTTACTTGAAGCTCTGAACAGATTTTTGTGAATAATACATTAAGATATATTCCAAAACCTTTCAAATTTGGTATTTAAAACTTTTCTATAAAGAGGAACAACATATTAGATTTTGGCTGAAAGTGATAAACCGGAAGTGATACTTTACTTGAAGCTCTGAACAGATTTTTGTGAATAATACATTAAGATATATTCCTAAACTTTTCAAATTTGGTATTTAAAACTTTTCTATAAAGAGGAACAACATATTAGATTTTGGCTACAATTGATAAACCGGAAGTAATACATTACTTGAAGCTCTGAACAGATTTTTGTGAATAATACATTAAGATATATTCCAAAACTTTTCAAATTTGGTATTTAAAACTTTTTTATAAAGAGGAAAAACATATTAGATTTTGGCTAAAATTGACAGACCGGAAGTAATACTTTACTTGAAGCTCTGAGCAGATTTTTGTAAATAATATATTAACATATATTCCTAAACTTTTCAAATTTGGTATTTAAAACTTTTCTATAAAGAGGAACAACATATTAGATTTTGGCTACAATTGATAAAGCGGAAGTAATACTTTACTTGAAGCTCTGAACAGATTTTTGTGAATAATACATTAAAATATATTCCAAAACTTTTCAAATTTGGTATTTAAAACTTTTCTATAAAGAGGAAAAACATATTAGATTTTGGCTAAAATTGACAGACCGGAAGTAATACTTTACTTGAAGCTCTGAGCAGATTTTTGTAAATAATATATTAACATATATTCCTAAACCTTTCAAATTTGGTATTTAAAACTTTTCTATAAAGAGGAACAACATATTAGATTTTGGCTACAATTGATAAAGCGGAAGTAATACTTTACTTGAAGCTCTGAACAGATTTTTGTGAATAATACATTAAGATATATTCCAAAACTTTTCAAATTTGGTATTTAAAACTTTTCTATAAAGAGGAAAAACATATTAGATTTTGGCTAAAATTGACAGACCGGAAGTAATACTTTACTTGAAGCTTTGAGCAGATTTTTGTAAATAATATATTAACATATATTCCTAAACTTTTCAAATTTGGTATTTAAAACTTTTCTATAAAGAGGAACAACATATTAGGTTTTGGCTAAAATTGACAAACCGGAAGTAATACTTTACTTGAAGCTCTGAGCAGATTTTTGTAAATAATATATTAACATATATTCCTAAACTTTTCAAATTTGGGATTTAAAACTTTTCTATAAAGAGGAACAACATATTAGATTTTGGCTACAATTGATAAAGCGGAAGTAATACTTTACTTGAAGCTCTGAACAGATTTTTGTGAATAATACATTAAGATATATTCCAAAACTTTTCAAATTTGGTATTTAAAACTTTTCTATAAAGAGGAACAACATATTAGATTTTGGCTAAAAGTGATAAACCGGAAGTGATACTTTACTTGAAGTTCTGAACAGATTTTTGTGAATAATACATTAAGATATATTCCAAAACTTTTCAAATTTGGTATTTAAAACTTTTCTGTAAAGAGGAACAACATATTAGATTTTGGCTAAAAGTGATAAACCGGAAGTGATACTTTACTTGAAGCTCTGAACAGATTTTTGTGAATAATACATTAAGATATATTCCTAAACTTTTCAAATTTGGTATTTAAAACTTTTCTATAAAGAGGAACAACATATTAGATTTTGGCTAAAAGTGATAAACCGGAAGTGATACTTTACTTGAAGTTCTGAACAGATTTTTGTGAATAATACATTAAGATATATTCCAAAACTTTTCAAATTTGGTATTTAAAACTTTTCTATAAAGAGGAACAACATATTAGATTTTGGCTACAATTGATAAACCGGAAGTGATACTTTACTTGAAGCTATGAGCAGATTTTTGTCAATAATATATTAAGATATATTCCAAAACTTTTCAAATTTGGTATTTAAAACTTTTCTATAAAGAGGAACAACATATTAGATTTTAGCTAAAAGTGATAAACCGGAAGTGATACTTTACTTGAAGCTCTGAACAGATTTTTGTGAATAATACATTAAGATATATTCCAAAACTTTTCAAATTTGGTATTTAAAACTTTTCTATAAAGAGGAACAACATATTAGATTTTGGCTACAATTGATAAACCGGAAGTGATACTTTACTTGAAGCTATGAGCAGATTTTTGTCAATAATATATTAAGATATATTCCAAAACTTTTCAAATTTGGTATTTAAAACTTTTCTATAAAGAGGAACAACATATTAGATTTTGGCTACAATTGATAAAGCGGAAGTAATACTTTACTTGAAGCTCTGAACAGATTTTTGTGAATAATACATTAAGATATATTCCAAAACTTTTCAAATTTGGTATTTAAAACTTTTCTGTAAAGAGGAACAACATATTAGATTTTGGCTACAATTGATAAACCGGAAGTGATACTTTACTTGAAGCTATGAGCAGATTTTTGTCAATAATATATTAAGATATATTCCAAAACTTTTCAAATTTGGTATTTAAAACTTTTCTATAAAGAGGAACAACATATTAGATTTTGGCTAAAATTGATAAACCGGAAGTAATACATTACTTGAAGCTCTGAACAGATTTTTGTGAATAATACATTAAGATATATTCCAAAACTTTTCAAATTTGGTATTTAAAACTTTTCTATAAAGAGGAACAACATATTAGATTTTGGCTAAAATTGATAAACCGGAAGTAATACATTACTTGAAGCTCTGAACAGATTTTTGTGAATAATACATTAAGATATATCCCAAAACTTTTCAAATTTGGTATTTGAAACTTTCCTATAAAGAGGAACAACATATTAGATTTTGGCTAAAATTGACAGACCGGAAGTAATACTTTACTTGAAGCTCTGAGCAGATTTTTGTAAATAATATATTAACATATATTCCTAAACTTTTCAAATTTGGTATTTAAAACTTTTCTATAAAGATGAACAACATATTAGATTTTGGCTACAATTGATAAAGCGGAAGTAATACTTTACTTGAAGCTCTGAACAGATTTTGGGAATAATACATTAAGATATATTCCAAAACTTTTCAAATTTGGTATTTAAAACACTTCTATAAAGAGGAACAACATATTAGATTTTGGCTACAATTGATAAACCAGAAGTGATACTTTACTTAAAACTATGAGCAGATTTTTGTCAATAATATATTAAGATATATTCCAAAACTTTTCAAATTTGGTATTTAAAACTTTTCTATAAAGAGAAACAACATATTAAATTTTGGCTAAAATTGATAAACCGGAAGTGATACTTTACTTGAAGCTCTGAACAGATTTTTGTGACTAATACATTAAGATATATTCCAAAACTTTTCAAATTTGGTATTTAAAACTTTTCTATAAAGAGGAACAACATATTAGATTTTGGCTAAAATTGATAAACCGGAAGTAATACATTACTTGAAGCTCTGAACAGATTTTTGTGAATAATACATTAAGATATATTCCAAAACTTTTCAAATTTGGTATTTAAAAGTTTTCTATAAAGAGGAACAACATATTAGATTTTGGCTAAAATTGACAGACCGGAAGTAATACTTTACTTGAAGCTCTGAGCAGATATTTGTAAATAATATATTAACATATATTCCTAAACTTTTCAAATTTGGTATTTAAAACTTTTCTATAAAGAGGAACAACATGTTAGATTTTGGCTACAATTGATAAACCGGAAGTAATACTTTACTTGAAGCTCTGAACAGATTTTTGTGAATAATACATTAAGATATATTCCAAAACTTTTCAAATTTGGTATTTAAAACTTTTCTATAAAGAGGAACAACATATTAGATTTTGGCTAAAAGTGATAAACCGGAAGTGATACTTTACTTGAAGCTATGAGCAGATTATTGACAATAATATATTAAGATATATTCCAAAACTTTTCAAATTTGGTATTTAAAACTTTTCTATAAAGAGGAACAACATATTAGATTTTGGCTAAAATTGACAGACCGGAAGTAATACTTTACTTGAAGCTCTGAGCAGATATTTGTAAATAATATATTAACATATATTCCTAAACTTTTCAAATTTGGTATTTAAAACTTTTCTATAAAGAGGAACAACATATTAGATTTTGGCTAAAATTGATAAACCGGAAGTAATACATTACTTGAAGCTCTGAACAGATTTTTGTGAATAATACATTAAGATATATTCCAAAACTTTTCAAATTTGGTATTTAAAACTTTTCTATAAAGAGGAACAACATATTAGATTTTGGCTAAAATTGACAGACCGGAAGTAATACTTTACTTGAAGCTCTGAGCAGATTTTTGTAAATAATATATTGACATATATTCCTAAACTTTTCAAATTTGGTATTTAAAACTTTTCTATAAAGAGGAACAACATATTATATTTTGGCTACAATTGATAAACCGGAAGTAATACTTTACTTGAAGCTCTGAACAGATTTTGGGAATAATACATTAAGATATATTCCAAAACTTTTCAATTTTGGTATTTAAAACTTTTCTATAAAGAGGAACAACATATTAGATTTTGGCTACAATTGATAAAACAGAAGTGATACTTTACTTAAAGCTATGAGAAGATTTTTGTCAATAATACATTAAGATATATTCCAAAACTTTTCAAATTTGGTATTTAAAACTTTTCTATAAAGAGGAACAACATATTAGATTTTGGCTAAAATTGACAGACCGGAAGTAATACTTTACTTGAAGCTCTGAGCAGATATTTGTAAATAATATATTAACATATATTCCTAAACTTTTCAAATTTGGTATTTAAAACTTTTCTATAAAGAGGAACAACATATTAGATTTTGGCTATAATTGATAAAGCGGAAGTAACACTTTACTTGAAGCTCTGAACAGATTTTGGGAATAATACATTAAGATATATTCCAAAACTTTTCAATTTTGGTATTTAAAACTTTTCTATAAAGAGGAACAACATATTAGATTTTGGCTACAATTGATAAACCAGAAGTGATACTTTACTTAAAGCTATGAGCAGATTTTTGTCAATAATATATTAAGATATATTCCAAAACTTTTCAAATTTGGTATTTAAAACTTTTCTATAAAGAGGAACAACATATTAGATTTTGGCTAAAATTGATAAACCGGAAGTGATACTTTACTTGAAGCCCTGAACAGATTTTTGTGACTAATACATTAAGATATATTCCAAAACTTTTCAAGTTTGGTATTTAAAACTTTTCTATTAAGAGGAACAACATATTAGATTTTGGCTAAAATTGATAAACCGGAAGTAATACATTACTTGAAGCTCTGAACAGATTTTTGTGAATAATACATTAAGATATATTCCAAAACTTTTCAAATTTGGTATTTAAAACTTTTCTATAAAGAGGAACAACATATTAGATTTTGGCTAAAATTGACAGACCGGAAGTAATACTTTACTTGAAGCTCTGAGCAGATATTTGTAAATAATATATTAACATATATTCCTAAACTTTTCAAATTTGGTAATTAAAACTTTTCTATAAAGGGGAACAACATATTAGATTTTGGCTACAATTGATAAACCGGAAGTAATACTTTACTTGAAGCTCTGAACAGATTTTTGTGAATAATACATTAAGATATATTCCAAAACTATTCAAATTTGGTATTTAAAACATTTCTATAAAGAGGAACAACATATTAGATTTTGGCTAAAAGTGATAAACCGGAAGTGATACTTTACTTGAAGCTATGAGCAGATTATTGACAACAATATATTAAGATATATTCCAAAACTTTTCAAATTTGGTATTTAAAACTTTTCTATAAAGAGGAACAACATATTAGATTTTGGCTAAAATTGACAGACCGGAAGTAATACTTTACTTGAAGCTCTGAGCAGATATTTGTAAATAATATATTAACATATATTCCTAAACTTTTCAAATTTGGTATTTAAAACTTTTCTATAAAGAGGAACAACATATTAGATTTTGGCTAAAATTGATAAACCGGAAGTAATACATTACTTGAAGCTCTGAACAGATTTTTGTGAATAATACATTAAGATATATTCCAAAACTTTTCAAATTTGGTATTTAAAACTTTTCTATAAAGAGGAACAACATATTAGATTTTGGCTAAAATTGACAGACCGGAAGTAATACTTTACTTAAAGCTCTGAGCAGATATTTGTAAATAATATATTAACATATATTCCTAAACTTTTCAAATTTGGTATTTAAAACTTTTCTATAAAGAGGAACAACATATTAGATTTTGGCTACAATTGATAAACCGGAAGTAATACTTTACTTGAAGCTCTGAACAGATTTTTGTGAATAATACATTAAGATATATTCCAAAACTTTTCAAATTTGGTATTTAAAACTTTTCTATAAAGGGGAACAACATATTAGATTTTGGCTAAAAGTGATAAACCGGAAGTGATACTTTACTTGAAGCTCTGAACAGATTTTTGTGACTAATACATTAAGATATATTCCAAAACTTTTCAAATTTGGTATTTAAAACTTTTCTAGAAAGAGGAACAACATATTAGATTTTGGCTAAAAGTGATAAACCGGAAGTGATACTTTACTTGAAGCTCTGAACAGATTTTTGTGACTAATACATTAAGATATATTCCAAAACTTTTCAAATTTGGTATTTAAAACTTTTCTATAAGGAGGAACAACATATTAGATTTTGGCTACAATTGATAAAGCGGAAGTGATACTTTACTTAAAGCTATGAGCAGATTTTTGTCAATAATATATTAAGATATATTCCAAAACTTTTCAAATTTGGTATTTAAAACTTTTCTATAAAGAGGAACAACATATTAGATTTTGGCTAAAAGTGATAAACCGGAAGTGATACTTTACTTGAAGCTCTGAACAGATTTTTGTGACTAATACATTAAGATATATTCCAAAACTTTTCAAATTTGGTATTTAAAACTTTTCTATAAAGAGGAACAACATATTAGATTTTGGCTAAAAGTGATAAACCGGAAGTGATACTTTACTTGAAGCTCTGAACAGATTTTTGTGACTAATACATTAAGATATAATCCAAAACTTTTCAAATTTGGTATTTAAAACTTTTCTATAAAGAGGAACAACATATTAGATTTTGGCTACAATTGATAAAGCGGAAGTGATACTTTACTTAAAGCTATGAGCAGATTTTTGTCAATAATATATTAAGATATATTCCAAAACTTTTCAAATTTGGTATTTAAAACTTTTCTATAAAGAGGAACAACATATTAGATTTTGGCTAAAATTGACAGACCGGAAGTAATACTTTACTTGAAGCTCTGAGCAGATTTTTGTAAATAATATATTAACATATATTCCAAAACTTTTCAAATTTGGTATTTAAAACTTTTCTATAAAGAGGAACAACATATTAGATTTTGGCTACAATTCATAAAGCGGAAGTGATACTTTACTTAAAGCTATGAGCAGATTTTTGTCAATAATATATTAAGATATATTGCAAAACTTTTCAAATTTGGTATTTAAAACTTTTCTATAAAGAGGAACAACATATTAGATTTTGGCTAAAATTGATAAACCGGAAGTAATACATTACTTGAAGCTCTGAACAGATTTTTGTGAATAATACATTAAGATATATTCCAAAACTTTTCAAATTTGGTATTTAAAACTTTTCTATAAAGAGGAACAACATATTAGATTTTGGCTAAAAGTGATAAACCGGAAGTGATACTTTACTTGAAGCTATGAGCAGATTATTGACAATAATATATTAAGATATATTCCAAAACTTTTCAAATTTGGTATTTAAAACTTTTCTATAAAGAGGAACAACATATTAGATTTTGGCTAAAATTGACAGACCGGAAGTAATACTTTACTTGAAGCTCTGAGCAGATATTTGTAAATAATATATTAACATATATTCCTAAACTTTTCAAATTTGGTATTTAAAACTTTTCTATAAAGAGGAACAACATATTAGATTTTGGCTAAAATTGATAAACCGGAAGTAATACATTACTTGAAGCTCTGAACAGATTTTTGTGAATAATACATTAAGATATATTCCAAAACTTTTCAAATTTGGTATTTAAAACTTTTCTATAAAGAGGAACAACATATTAGATTTTGGCTAAAATTGACAGACCGGAAGTAATACTTTACTTGAAGCTCTGAGCAGATTTTTGTAAATAATATATTGACATATATTCCTAAACTTTTCAAATTTGGTATTTAAAACTTTTCTATAAAGAGGAACAACATATTAGATTTTGGCTAAAATTGACAAACCGGAAGTAATACTTTACTTGAAGCTCTGAGCAGATTTTTGTAAATAATATATTAACATATATTCCTAAACTTTTCAAATTTGGTATTTAAAACTTTTCTATAAAGAGGAACAACATATTAGATTTTGGCTAAAATTGACAGACCGGAAGTAATACTTTACTTGAAGCTCTGAGCAGATTTTTGTAAATAATATATTAACATATATTCCAAAACTTTTCAAATTTGGTATTTAAAACTTTTCTATAAAGAGGAACAACATATTAGATTTTGGCTACAATTCATAAAGCGGAAGTGATACTTTACTTAAAGCTATGAGCAGATTTTTGTCAATAATATATTAAGATATATTGCAAAACTTTTCAAATTTGGTATTTAAAACTTTTCTATAAAGAGGAACAACATATTAGATTTTGGCTAAAATTGATAAACCGGAAGTAATACATTACTTGAAGCTCTGAACAGATTTTTGTGAATAATACATTAAGATATATTCCAAAACTTTTCAAATTTGGTATTTAAAACTTTTCTATAAAGAGGAACAACATATTAGATTTTGGCTAAAAGTGATAAACCGGAAGTGATACTTTACTTGAAGCTATGAGCAGATTATTGACAATAATATATTAAGATATATTCCAAAACTTTTCAAATTTGGTATTTAAAACTTTTCTATAAAGAGGAACAACATATTAGATTTTGGCTAAAATTGACAGACCGGAAGTAATACTTTACTTGAAGCTCTGAGCAGATATTTGTAAATAATATATTAACATATATTCCTAAACTTTTCAAATTTGGTATTTAAAACTTTTCTATAAAGAGGAACAACATATTAGATTTTGGCTAAAATTGATAAACCGGAAGTAATACATTACTTGAAGCTCTGAACAGATTTTTGTGAATAATACATTAAGATATATTCCAAAACTTTTCAAATTTGGTATTTAAAACTTTTCTATAAAGAGGAACAACATATTAGATTTTGGCTAAAATTGACAGACCGGAAGTAATACTTTACTTGAAGCTCTGAGCAGATTTTTGTAAATAATATATTGACATATATTCCTAAACTTTTCAAATTTGGTATTTAAAACTTTTCTATAAAGAGGAACAACATATTATATTTTGGCTACAATTGATAAACCGGAAGTAATACTTTACTTGAAGCTCTGAACAGATTTTGGGAATAATACATTAAGATATATTCCAAAACTTTTCAATTTTGGTATTTAAAACTTTTCTATAAAGAGGAACAACATATTAGATTTTGGCTACAATTGATAAAACAGAAGTGATACTTTACTTAAAGCTATGAGAAGATTTTTGTCAATAATACATTAAGATATATTCCAAAACTTTTCAAATTTGGTATTTAAAACTTTTCTATAAAGAGGAACAACATATTAGATTTTGGCTAAAATTGACAGACCGGAAGTAATACTTTACTTGAAGCTCTGAGCAGATATTTGTAAATAATATATTAACATATATTCCTAAACTTTTCAAATTTGGTATTTAAAACTTTTCTATAAAGAGGAACAACATATTAGATTTTGGCTATAATTGATAAAGCGGAAGTAATACTTTACTTGAAGCTCTGAACAGATTTTGGGAATAATACATTAAGATATATTCCAAAACTTTTCAATTTTGGTATTTAAAACTTTTCTATAAAGAGGAACAACATATTAGATTTTGGCTACAATTGATAAACCAGAAGTGATACTTTACTTAAAGCTATGAGCAGATTTTTGTCAATAATATATTAAGATATATTCCAAAACTTTTCAAATTTGGTATTTAAAACTTTTCTATAAAGAGGAACAACATATTAGATTTTGGCTAAAATTGATAAACCGGAAGTGATACTTTACTTGAAGCTCTGAACAGATTTTTGTGACTAATACATTAAGATATATTCCAAAACTTTTCAAGTTTGGTATTTAAAACTTTTCTATAAAGAGGAACAACATATTAGATTTTGGCTAAAATTGATAAACCGGAAGTAATACATTACTTGAAGCTCTGAACAGATTTTTGTGAATAATACATTAAGATATATTCCAAAACTTTTCAAATTTGGTATTTAAAACTTTTCTATAAAGAGGAACAACATATTAGATTTTGGCTAAAATTGACAGACCGGAAGTAATACTTTACTTGAAGCTCTGAGCAGATATTTGTAAATAATATATTAACATATATTCCTAAACTTTTCAAATTTGGTAATTAAAACTTTTCTATAAAGGGGAACAACATATTAGATTTTGGCTACAATTGATAAACCGGAAGTAATACTTTACTTGAAGCTCTGAACAGATTTTTGTGAATAATACATTAAGATATATTCCAAAACTATTCAAATTTGGTATTTAAAACATTTCTATAAAGAGGAACAACATATTAGATTTTGGCTAAAAGTGATAAACCGGAAGTGATACTTTACTTGAAGCTATGAGCAGATTATTGACAACAATATATTAAGATATATTCCAAAACTTTTCAAATTTGGTATTTAAAACTTTTCTATAAAGAGGAACAACATATTAGATTTTGGCTAAAATTGACAGACCGGAAGTAATACTTTACTTGAAGCTCTGAGCAGATATTTGTAAATAATATATTAACATATATTCCTAAACTTTTCAAATTTGGTATTTAAAACTTTTCTATAAAGAGGAACAACATATTAGATTTTGGCTAAAATTGATAAACCGGAAGTAATACATTACTTGAAGCTCTGAACAGATTTTTGTGAATAATACATTAAGATATATTCCAAAACTTTTCAAATTTGGTATTTAAAACTTTTCTATAAAGAGGAACAACATATTAGATTTTGGCTAAAATTGACAGACCGGAAGTAATACTTTACTTAAAGCTCTGAGCAGATATTTGTAAATAATATATTAACATATATTCCTAAACTTTTCAAATTTGGTATTTAAAACTTTTCTATAAAGAGGAACAACATATTAGATTTTGGCTACAATTGATAAACCGGAAGTAATACTTTACTTGAAGCTCTGAACAGATTTTTGTGAATAATACATTAAGATATATTCCAAAACTTTTCAAATTTGGTATTTAAAACTTTTCTATAAAGGGGAACAACATATTAGATTTTGGCTAAAAGTGATAAACCGGAAGTGATACTTTACTTGAAGCTATGAGCAGATTATTGACAATAATATATTAAGATATATTCCAAAACTTTTCAAATTTGGTATTTAAAACTTTTCTATAAAGAGGAACAACATATTAGATTTTGGCTAAAATTGACAGACCGGAAGTAATACTTTACTTGAAGCTCTGAGCAGATTTTTGTGAATAATACATTAAGATATATTCCAAAACTTTTCATATTTGGTATTTAAAACTTTTCTATAAAGAGGAACAACATATTAGATTTTGGCTAAAAGTGATAAACCGGAAGTGATACTTTACTTGAAGCTCTGAACAGATTTTTGTGACTAATACATTAAGATATATTCCAAAACTTTTCAAATTTGGTATTTAAAACTTTTCTAGAAAGAGGAACAACATATTAGATTTTGGCTAAAAGTGATAAACCGGAAGTGATACTTTACTTGAAGCTCTGAACAGATTTTTGTGACTAATACATTAAGATATATTCCAAAACTTTTCAAATTTGGTATTTAAAACTTTTCTATAAGGAGGAACAACATATTAGATTTTGGCTACAATTGATAAAGCGGAAGTGATACTTTACTTAAAGCTATGAGCAGATTTTTGTCAATAATATATTAAGATATATTCCAAAACTTTTCAAATTTGGTATTTAAAACTTTTCTATAAAGAGGAACAACATATTAGATTTTGGCTAAAAGTGATAAACCGGAAGTGATACTTTACTTGAAGCTCTGAACAGATTTTTGTGACTAATACATTAAGATATATTCCAAAACTTTTCAAATTTGGTATTTAAAACTTTTCTATAAAGAGGAACAACATATTAGATTTTGGCTAAAAGTGATAAACCGGAAGTGATACTTTACTTGAAGCTCTGAACAGATTTTTGTGACTAATACATTAAGATATAATCCAAAACTTTTCAAATTTGGTATTTAAAACTTTTCTATAAAGAGGAACAACATATTAGATTTTGGCTACAATTGATAAAGCGGAAGTGATACTTTACTTAAAGCTATGAGCAGATTTTTGTCAATAATATATTAAGATATATTCCAAAACTTTTCAAATTTGGTATTTAAAACTTTTCTATAAAGAGGAACAACATATTAGATTTTGGCTAAAATTGACAGACCGGAAGTAATACTTTACTTGAAGCCCTGAGCAGATTTTTGTAAATAATATATTAACATATATTCCAAAACTTTTCAAATTTGGTATTTAAAACTTTTCTATAAAGAGGAACAACATATTAGATTTTGGCTACAATTCATAAAGCGGAAGTGATACTTTACTTAAAGCTATGAGCAGATTTTTGTCAATAATATATTAAGATATATTGCAAAACTTTTCAAATTTGGTATTTAAAACTTTTCTATAAAGAGGAACAACATATTAGATTTTGGCTAAAATTGATAAACCGGAAGTAATACATTACTTGAAGCTCTGAACAGATTTTTGTGAATAATACATTAAGATATATTCCAAAACTTTTCAAATTTGGTATTTAAAACTTTTCTATAAAGAGGAACAACATATTAGATTTTGGCTAAAATTGACAGACCGGAAGTAATACTTTACTTGAAGCTCTGAGCAGATATTTGTAAATAATATATTAACATATATTCCTAAACTTTTCAAATTTGGTATTTAAAACTTTTCTATAAAGAGGAACAACATATTAGATTTTGGCTACAATTGATAAACCGGAAGTAATACTTTACTTGAAGCTCTGAACAGATTTTTGTGAATAATACATTAAGATATATTCCAAAACTTTTCAAATTTGGTATTTAAAACTTTTCTATAAAGAGGAACAACATATTAGATTTTGGCTAAAAGTGATAAACCGGAAGTGATACTTTACTTGAAGCTATGAGCAGATTATTGACAATAATATATTAAGATATATTCCAAAACTTTTCAAATTTGGTATTTAAAACTTTTCTATAAAAAGGAACAACATATTAGATTTTGGCTAAAATTGACAGACCGGAAGTAATACTTTACTTGAAGCTCTGAGCAGATATTTGTAAATAATATATTAACATATATTCCTAAACTTTTCAAATTTGGTATTTAAAACTTTTCTATAAAGAGGAACAACATATTAGATTTTGGCTAAAATTGATAAACCGGAAGTAATACATTACTTGAAGCTCTGAACAGATTTTTGTGAATAATACATTAAGATATATTCCAAAACTTTTCAAATTTGGTATTTGAAACTTTTCTATAAAGAGGAACAACATATTAGATTTTGGCTAAAATTGACAGACCGGAAGTAATACTTTACTTGAAGCTCTGAGCAGATTTTTGTAAATAATATATTAACATATATTCCTAAACTTTTCAAATTTGGTATTTAAAACTTTTCTATAAAGAGGAACAACATATTAGATTTTGGCTACAATTGATAAACCGGAAGTGATACTTTACTTGAAGCTCTGAACAGATTTTTGTGAATAATACATTAAGATATATTCCAAAACTTTTCAAATTTGGAATTTAAAACTTTTCTATAAAGAGGAACAACATATTAGATTTTGGCTAAAATTGATAAACCGGAAGTAATACTTTACTTGAAGCTCTGAACAGATTTTTGTGAATAATATATTTATATTCCAAAAATTTTCAAATTTCGTATTTAAAACTTTTCTATAAACAGGAACAACATATTAGATTTTGGCTAAAATTGATAAACCGGAAGTAATACTTTACTTGAAGCTCTGAGCAGATTTTTGGAAATAATATATTAACATATATTCCTAAACTTTTCAAATTTGGTATTTAAAACTTTTCTATAAAGAGGAACAACATTAGATTTTGGCTAAAAGTGATAAACCGGAAGTGATACTTTACTTGAAGCTCTGAACAGATTTTTGTGAATAATAAATTAAGATATATTCCAAAACTTTTCAAATTTGGTATTTAAAACTTTTCTATAAAGAGGAACAACATATTAGATTTTGGCTAAAATTGATAAACCGGAAGTAATACTTTACTTGAAGCTCCGAACAGATTTTTGTGAATAATATATTTATATTCCAAAAATTTTCAAATTTCGTATTTAAAACTTTTCTATAAAGAGGAACAACATATTAGATTTTGGCTGAAAGTGATAAACCGGAAGTGATACTTTACTTGAAGCTCTGAACAGATTTTTGAGAATAATACATTTATATTCCAAAACTTTTCAAATTTGGAATTTAAAACTTTTCTATAAAGACGAACAACATATTAGATTTTGGGTAAATTTGATAAACCGGAAGTAATACTTTACTTGAAGCTCTGAGCAGGTTTTTGTGAATAATATATTTATATTCCAAAAATTTTCAAATTTCGTATTTAAAACTTTTCTATAAAGAGAAACAACATATTAGATTTTGGCTAAAAGTGATAAACCGGAAGTGATACTTTACTTGAAGCTCTGAACAGATTTTTGAGAATAATACATTAAGATATATTCCAAAACTTTTCAAATTTGGAATTTAAAACTTTTCTATAAAGAGGCACAACATATTAGATTTTGGCTAAAATTGATAAACCGGAAGTAATACTTTACTTAAAGCTCCGAACAGATTTTTGTGATAATATATTTATATTCCAAAAATTTTCAAATTTCGTATTTAAAACTTTTCTATAAAGAGGAACAACATATTAGATTTTGGCTGAAAGTGATAAACCGGAAGTGATACTTTACTTGAAGCTCTGAACAGATTTTTGAGAATAATACATTTATATTCCAAAACTTTTCAAATTTGGAATTTAAAACTTTTCTATAAAGACGAACAACATATTAGATTTTGGGTAAATTTGATAAACCGGAAGTAATACTTTACTTGAAGCTCTGAACAGATTTTTGTGAATAATAAATTAAGATATATTCCAAAACTTTTCAAATTTGGTATTTAAAACTTTTCTATAAAGAGGAACAACATATTAGATTTTGGCTAAAATTGATAAACCGGAAGTAATACTTTACTTGAAGCTCTGAACAGATTTTTGTGAATAATAAATTAAGATATATTCCAAAACTTTTCAAATTTGGTATTTAAAACTTCTCTATAAAGAGGAACAACATATTAGATTTTGGCTAAAATTGATAAACCGGAAGTAATACTTTACTTGAAGCTCTGAACAGATTTTTGTGAATAATAAATTAAGATATATTCCAAAACTTTTCAAATTTGGTATTTAAAACCTTTCTATAAAGAGGAACAACATATTAGATTTTGGCTAAAATTGATAAACCGGAAGTAATACTTTACTTAAAGCTCTGAACAGATTTTTGTGAATAAAAAATTAAGATATATTCCAAAACTTTTCAAATTTGGTATTTAAAACTTTTCTATAAAGAGGAACAACATATTAGATTTTGGCTAAAATTGATAAACCGGAAGTAATACTTTACTTGAAGCTCTGAACAGGTTTTTGTGAATAATATATTTATATTTCAAAAATTTTCAAATTTCGTATTTAAAACTTTTCTATAAAGAGGAACAACATATTAGATTTTGGCTAAAATTGATAAACCGGAAGTAATACTTTACTTGAAGCTCTGAACAGGTTTTTGTGAATTATATATTTATATTCCAAAAATTTTCAAATTTCGTATTTAAAACTTTTCTATAAAGAGAAACAACATATTAGATTTTGGCTAAAAGTGATAAACCGGAAGTGATACTTTCCTTGAAGCTCTGAACAGATTTTTGAGAATAATACATTAAGATATATTCCAAAACTTTTCAAATTTGGAATTTAAAACTTTTCTATAAAGAGGCACAACATATTAGATTTTGGCTAAAATTGATAAACCGGAAGTAATACTTTACTTGAAGCTCTGAACAGGTTTTTGTGAATAATATATTTATATTCCAAAAATTTTCAAATTTCGTATTTAAAACTTTTCTATAAAGAGAAACAACATATTAGATTTTGGCTACAATTGATAAACCGGAAGTGATACTTTACTTGAAGCTATGAGCAGATTTTTGTCAATAATATATTAAGATATATTCCAAAACTTTTTAAATTTGGTATTTAAAACTTTTCTATAAAGAGGAACAACATATTAGATTTTGGCTAAAATTGACGAACCGGAAGTAATACTTTACTTGAAGCTCTGAGCAGATTTTTGTAAATAATATATTAACATATATTCCTAAACTTTTCAAATTTGGAATTTAAAACTTTTCTATAAAGAGGAACAACATATTAGATTTTAGCTAAAATTGATAAACCGGAAGTAATACTTTACTTGAAGCTCTGAACAGATTTTTGTGAATAATATATTTATATTCCAAAAATTTTCAAATTTCGTACTTAAAACTTTTCTATAAACAGGAACAACATATTAGATTTTGGCTAAAATTGATAAACCGGAAGTAATACTTTACTTGAAGCTCTGAGCAGATTTTTGGAAATAATATATTAACATATATTCCTAAACTTTTCAAATTTGGTATTTAAAACTTTTCTATAAAGAGGAACAACATTAGATTTTGGCTAAAAGTGATAAACCGGAAGTGATACTTTACTTGAAGCTCTGAACAGATTTTTGTGAATAATATATTTATATTCCAAAAATTTTCAAATTTCGTATTTAAAACTTTTCTATAAAGAGGAACAACATATTAGATTTTGGCTAAAAGTGATAAACCGGAAGTGATACTTTACTTGAAGCTCTGAACAGATTTTTGTGAATAATATATTTATATTCCAAAAATTTTCAAATTTCGTATTTAAAACTTTTCTATAAAGAGGAACAACATATTAGATTTTGGCTAAAATTGATTAACCGGAAGTAATACTTTACTTGAAGCTCTGAGCAGATTTTTGTAAATAATATATTAACATATATTCCTCAACTTTTCAAATTTGGTATTTAAAATTTTTCTATAAAGAGGAACAACATATTAGATTTTGGCTACAATTGATAAACCGGAAGTGATACTTTACTTGAAGCTATGAGCAGATTTTTGTCAATAATATATTAAGATATATACCAAAACTTTTCAAATTTGGTATTTAAAACTTTTCTATAAAGACGAACAACATATTAGATTTTGGCTAAAAGTGATAAACCGGAAGTGATACTTTACTTGAAGCTCTGAACAGATTTTTGTGACTAATACATTAAGATATATTCCAAAACTTTTCAAATTTGGTATTTAAAACTTTTCTATAAAGAGGAACAACATTAGATTTTGGCTAAAAGTGATAAACCGGAAGTGATACTTTACTTGAAGCTCTGAACAGATTTTTGTGAATAATACATTAAGATATATTCCAAAACTTTTCAAATTTGGTATTTAAAACTTTTCTATAAATAGGAACAACATATTAGATTTTGGCTACAATTGATAAAGCGGAAGTAATACTTTACTTGAAGCTCTGAACAGATTTTTGTGAATAATACATTAAGATATATTCCAGAACTTTTCAAATTTGGTATTTAAAACTTTTCTATAAAGAGGAACAACATATTAGATTTTGGCTAAAATTGATAAACCGGAAGTAATACATTACTTGAAGCTCTGAACAGATTTTTGTGAATAATACATTAAGATATATTCCAAAACCTTTCAAATTTGGTATTTAAAACTTTTCTATAAAGAGGAACAACATATTAGATTTTGGCTACAATTGATAAACCGGAAGTAATACATTACTTGAAGCTCTGAACAGATTTTTGTGAATAATACATTAAGATATATTCCAAAACTTTTCAAATTCGGTATTTAAAACTTCTCTATAAAGAGGAACAACATATTAGATTTTGGCTACAATTGATAAAGCGGAAGTAATACTTTACTTGAAGCTCTGAACAGATTTTTGTAAATAATATATTAACATATATTCCTAAACTTTTCAAATTTGGTATTTAAAACTTTTCTATAAAGAGGAACAACATATTAGATTTCGGCTACAATTGATAAAGCGGAAGTAATACATTACTTGAAGCTCTGAACAGATTTTTGTGAATAATACATTAAGATATATTCCAAAACCTTTCAAATTTGGTATTTAAAACTTTTCTATAAAGAGGAACAACATATTAGATTTTGGCTACAATTGATAAAGCGGAAGTAATACTTTACTTGAAGCTCTAAACAGATTTTTGTGAATAATACATTAAGATATATTCCAAAACCTTTCAAATTTGGTATTTAAAACTTTTCTATAAAGAGGAACAACATATTAGATTTTGGCTACAATTGATAAAGCGGAAGTAATACTTTACTTGAAGCTCTGAACAGATTTTTGTGAATAATACATTAAGATATATTCCAAAACTTTTCAAATTTGGTATATAAAACTTTTCTATAAAGAGGAACAACATATTAGATTTTGGCTATAATTGACAAACCGGAAGTAATACTTTACTTGAAGCTCTGAGCAGATTTTTGTAAATAATATATTAACATATATTCCTAAACTTTTCAAATTTGGTATTTAAAACTTTTCTATAAAGAGGAACAACATATTAGATTTTGGCTACAATTGATAAAGCGGAAGTAATACTTTACTTGAAGCTCTGAACAGATTTTTGTGAATAATACATTAAGATATATTCCAAAACTTTTCAAATTTTGTATTTAAAACTTTTTTATAAAGAGGAACAACATATTAGATTTTGGCTACAATTGATAAAGCGGAAGTAATACTTTACTTGAAGCTCTGAACAGATTTTTGTAAATAATATATTAACATATATTCCAAAACCTTTCAAATTTGGTATTTAAAACTTTTCTATAAAGAGGAACATCATATTAGATTTTGGCTAAAATTGATAAACCGGAAGTAATACATTACTTAAAGCTCTGAACAGATTTTTGTGAATAATACATTAAGATATATTCCAAAACCTTTCAAATTTGGTATTTAAAACTTTTCTATAAAGAGGAACAACATATTAGATTTTGGCTACAATTGATAAATCGGAAGTAATACATTACTTGAAGCTCTGAACAGATTTTTGTGAATAATACATTAAGATATATTCCAAAACTTTTCAAATTTGGTATTTAAAACTTTTCTATAAAGAGGAACAACACATTAGATTTTGGCTACAATTGATAAACCGGAAGTAATACATTACTTGAAGCTCTGAACAGATTTTTGTGAATAATACATTAAGATATATTCCAAAACTTTTCAAATTTGGTATTTAAAACTTTTCTATAAAGAGGAACAACATATTAGATTTTGGCTAAAATTGACAAACCGGAAGTAATACTTTACTTGAAGCTCTGAGCAGATTTTTGTAAATAATATATTAACATATATTCCTAAACTTTTCAAATTTGGAATTTAAAACTTTTCTATAAAGAGGAACAACATATTAGATTTTAGCTAAAATTGATAAACCGGAAATAATACTTTACTTGAAGCTCTGAACAGATTTTTGTGAATAATATATTTATATTCCAAAAATTTTCAAATTTCGTACTTAAAACTTTTCTATAAACAGAAACAACATATTAGATTTTGGCTAAAATTGATAAACCGGAAGTAATACTTTACTTGAAGCTCTGAGCAGATTTTTGGAAATAATATATTAACATATATTCCTAAACTTTTCAAATTTGGTATTTAAAACTTTTCTATAAAGAGGAACAACATTAGATTTTGGCTAAAAGTGATAAACCGGAAGTGATACTTTCCTTGAAGCTCTGAACAGATTTTTGAGAATAATACATTAAGATATATTCCAAAACTTTTCAAATTTGGAATTTAAAACTTTTCTATAAAGAGGCACAACATATTAGATTTTGGCTAAAATTGATAAACCGGAAGTAATACTTTACTTGAAGCTCTGAACAGGTTTTTGTGAATAATATATTTATATTCCAAAAATTTTCAAATTTCGTATTTAAAACTTTTCTATAAAGAGAAACAACATATTAGATTTTGGCTACAATTGATAAACCGGAAGTGATACTTTACTTGAAGCTATGAGCAGATTTTTGTCAATAATATATTAAGATATATTCCAAAACTTTTCAAATTTGGTATTTAAAACTTTTCTATAAAGAGGAACAACATATTAGATTTTGGCTAAAATTGACAAACCGGAAGTAATACTTTACTTGAAGCTCTGAGCAGATTTTTGTAAATAATATATTAACATATATTCCTAAACTTTTCAAATTTGGAATTTAAAACTTTTCTATAAAGAGGAACAACATATTAGATTTTAGCTAAAATTGATAAACCGGAAATAATACTTTACTTGAAGCTCTGAACAGATTTTTGTGAATAATATATTTATATTCCAAAAATTTTCAAATTTCGTACTTAAAACTTTTCTATAAACAGAAACAACATATTAGATTTTGGCTAAAATTGATAAACCGGAAGTAATACTTTACTTGAAGCTCTGAGCAGATTTTTGGAAATAATATATTAACATATATTCCTAAACTTTTCAAATTTGGTATTTAAAACTTTTCTATAAAGAGGAACAACATTAGATTTTGGCTAAAAGTGATAAACCGGAAGTGATACTTTACTTGAAGCTCTGAACAGATTTTTGTGAATAATATATTTATATTCCAAAAATTTTCAAATTTCGTATTTAAAACTTTTCTATAAAGAGGAACAACATATTAGATTTTGGCTAAAAGTGATAAACCGGAAGTGATACTTTACTTGAAGCTCTGAACAGATTTTTGTGAATAATACATTAAGATATATTCCAAAACCTTTCAAATTTGGTATTTAAAACTTTTCTATAAAGAGGAACAACATATTAGATTTTGGCTACAATTGATAAATCGGAAGTAATACATTACTTGAAGCTCTGAACAGATTTTTGTGAATAATACATTAAGATATATTCCAAAACTTTTCAAATTTGGTATTTAAAACTTTTCTATAAAGAGGAACAACATATTAGATTTTAGCTAAAATTGATAAACCGGAAATAATACTTTACTTGAAGCTCTGAACAGATTTTTGTGAATAATATATTTATATTCCAAAAATTTTCAAATTTCGTACTTAAAACTTTTCTATAAACAGAAACAACATATTAGATTTTGGCTAAAATTGATAAACCGGAAGTAATACTTTACTTGAAGCTCTGAGCAGATTTTTGGAAATAATATATTAACATATATTCCTAAACTTTTCAAATTTGGTATTTAAAACTTTTCTATAAAGAGGAACAACATATTAGATTTTGGCTACAATTCATAAAGCGGAAGTGATACTTTACTTAAAGCTATGAGCAGATTTTTGTCAATAATATATTAAGATATATTGCAAAACTTTTCAAATTTGGTATTTAAAACTTTTCTATAAAGAGGAACAACATATTAGATTTTGGCTAAAATTGATAAACCGGAAGTAATACATTACTTGAAGCTCTGAACAGATTTTTGTGAATAATACATTAAGATATATTCCAAAACTTTTCAAATTTGGTATTTAAAACTTTTCTATAAAGAGGAACAACATATTAGATTTTGGCTAAAATTGACAGACCGGAAGTAATACTTTACTTGAAGCTCTGAGCAGATATTTGTAAATAATATATTAACATATATTCCTAAACTTTTCAAATTTGGTATTTAAAACTTTTCTATAAAGAGGAACAACATATTAGATTTTGGCTACAATTGATAAACCGGAAGTAATACTTTACTTGAAGCTCTGAACAGATTTTTGTGAATAATACATTAAGATATATTCCAAAACTTTTCAAATTTGGTATTTAAAACTTTTCTATAAAGAGGAACAACATATTAGATTTTGGCTAAAAGTGATAAACCGGAAGTGATACTTTACTTGAAGCTATGAGCAGATTATTGACAATAATATATTAAGATATATTCCAAAACTTTTCAAATTTGGTATTTAAAACTTTTCTATAAAAAGGAACAACATATTAGATTTTGGCTAAAATTGACAGACCGGAAGTAATACTTTACTTGAAGCTCTGAGCAGATATTTGTAAATAATATATTAACATATATTCCTAAACTTTTCAAATTTGGTATTTAAAACTTTTCTATAAAGAGGAACAACATATTAGATTTTGGCTAAAATTGATAAACCGGAAGTAATACATTACTTGAAGCTCTGAACAGATTTTTGTGAATAATACATTAAGATATATTCCAAAACTTTTCAAATTTGGTATTTAAAACTTTTCTATAAAGAGGAACAACATATTAGATTTTGGCTAAAATTGACAGACCGGAAGTAATACTTTACTTGAAGCTCTGAGCAGATTTTTGTAAATAATATATTAACATATATTCCTAAACTTTTCAAATTTGGTATTTAAAACTTTTCTATAAAGAGGAACAACATATTAGATTTTGGCTACAATTGATAAACCGGAAGTGATACTTTACTTGAAGCTCTGAACAGATTTTTGTGAATAATACATTAAGATATATTCCAAAACTTTTCAAATTTGGAATTTAAAACTTTTCTATAAAGAGGAACAACATATTAGATTTTGGCTAAAATTGATAAACCGGAAGTAATACTTTACTTGAAGCTCTGAACAGATTTTTGTGAATAATATATTTATATTCCAAAAATTTTCAAATTTCGTATTTAAAACTTTTCTATAAACAGGAACAACATATTAGATTTTGGCTAAAATTGATAAACCGGAAGTAATACTTTACTTGAAGCTCTGAGCAGATTTTTGGAAATAATATATTAACATATATTCCTAAACTTTTCAAATTTGGTATTTAAAACTTTTCTATAAAGAGGAACAACATTAGATTTTGGCTAAAAGTGATAAACCGGAAGTGATACTTTACTTGAAGCTCTGAACAGATTTTTGTGAATAATAAATTAAGATATATTCCAAAACTTTTCAAATTTGGTATTTAAAACTTTTCTATAAAGAGGAACAACATATTAGATTTTGGCTAAAATTGATAAACCGGAAGTAATACTTTACTTGAAGCTCCGAACAGATTTTTGTGAATAATATATTTATATTCCAAAAATTTTCAAATTTCGTATTTAAAACTTTTCTATAAAGAGGAACAACATATTAGATTTTGGCTGAAAGTGATAAACCGGAAGTGATACTTTACTTGAAGCTCTGAACAGATTTTTGAGAATAATACATTTATATTCCAAAACTTTTCAAATTTGGAATTTAAAACTTTTCTATAAAGACGAACAACATATTAGATTTTGGGTAAATTTGATAAACCGGAAGTAATACTTTACTTGAAGCTCTGAGCAGGTTTTTGTGAATAATATATTTATATTCCAAAAATTTTCAAATTTCGTATTTAAAACTTTTCTATAAAGAGAAACAACATATTAGATTTTGGCTAAAAGTGATAAACCGGAAGTGATACTTTACTTGAAGCTCTGAACAGATTTTTGAGAATAATACATTAAGATATATTCCAAAACTTTTCAAATTTGGAATTTAAAACTTTTCTATAAAGAGGCACAACATATTAGATTTTGGCTAAAATTGATAAACCGGAAGTAATACTTTACTTAAAGCTCCGAACAGATTTTTGTGATAATATATTTATATTCCAAAAATTTTCAAATTTCGTATTTAAAACTTTTCTATAAAGAGGAACAACATATTAGATTTTGGCTGAAAGTGATAAACCGGAAGTGATACTTTACTTGAAGCTCTGAACAGATTTTTGAGAATAATACATTTATATTCCAAAACTTTTCAAATTTGGAATTTAAAACTTTTCTATAAAGACGAACAACATATTAGATTTTGGGTAAATTTGATAAACCGGAAGTAATACTTTACTTGAAGCTCTGAACAGATTTTTGTGAATAATAAATTAAGATATATTCCAAAACTTTTCAAATTTGGTATTTAAAACTTTTCTATAAAGAGGAACAACATATTAGATTTTGGCTAAAATTGATAAACCGGAAGTAATACTTTACTTGAAGCTCTGAACAGATTTTTGTGAATAATAAATTAAGATATATTCCAAAACTTTTCAAATTTGGTATTTAAAACTTCTCTATAAAGAGGAACAACATATTAGATTTTGGCTAAAATTGATAAACCGGAAGTAATACTTTACTTGAAGCTCTGAACAGATTTTTGTGAATAATAAATTAAGATATATTCCAAAACTTTTCAAATTTGGTATTTAAAACCTTTCTATAAAGAGGAACAACATATTAGATTTTGGCTAAAATTGATAAACCGGAAGTAATACTTTACTTGAAGCTCTGAACAGATTTTTGTGAATAAAAAATTAAGATATATTCCAAAACTTTTCAAATTTGGTATTTAAAACTTTTCTATAAAGAGGAACAACATATTAGATTTTGGCTAAAATTGATAAACCGGAAGTAATACTTTACTTGAAGCTCTGAACAGGTTTTTGTGAATAATATATTTATATTTCAAAAATTTTCAAATTTCGTATTTAAAACTTTTCTATAAAGAGGAACAACATATTAGATTTTGGCTAAAATTGATAAACCGGAAGTAATACTTTACTTGAAGCTCTGAACAGGTTTTTGTGAATTATATATTTATATTCCAAAAATTTTCAAATTTCGTATTTAAAACTTTTCTATAAAGAGAAACAACATATTAGATTTTGGCTAAAAGTGATAAACCGGAAGTGATACTTTCCTTGAAGCTCTGAACAGATTTTTGAGAATAATACATTAAGATATATTCCAAAACTTTTCAAATTTGGAATTTAAAACTTTTCTATAAAGAGGCACAACATATTAGATTTTGGCTAAAATTGATAAACCGGAAGTAATACTTTACTTGAAGCTCTGAACAGGTTTTTGTGAATAATATATTTATATTCCAAAAATTTTCAAATTTCGTATTTAAAACTTTTCTATAAAGAGAAACAACATATTAGATTTTGGCTACAATTGATAAACCGGAAGTGATACTTTACTTGAAGCTATGAGCAGATTTTTGTCAATAATATATTAAGATATATTCCTAAACTTTTCAAATTTGGTATTTAAAACTTTTCTATAAAGAGGAACAACATATTAGATTTTGGCTAAAATTGACAAACCGGAAGTAATACTTTACTTGAAGCTCTGAGCAGATTTTTGTAAATAATATATTAACATATATTCCTAAACTTTTCAAATTTGGAATTTAAAACTTTTCTATAAAGAGGAACAACATATTAGATTTTAGCTAAAATTGATAAACCGGAAATAATACTTTACTTGAAGCTCTGAACAGATTTTTGTGAATAATATATTTATATTCCAAAAATTTTCAAATTTCGTACTTAAAACTTTTCTATAAACAGAAACAACATATTAGATTTTGGCTAAAATTGATAAACCGGAAGTAATACTTTACTTGAAGCTCTGAGCAGATTTTTGGAAATAATATATTAACATATATTCCTAAACTTTTCAAATTTGGTATTTAAAACTTTTCTATAAAGAGGAACAACATTAGATTTTGGCTAAAAGTGATAAACCGGAAGTGATACTTTACTTGAAGCTCTGAACAGATTTTTGTGAATAATATATTTATATTCCAAAAATTTTCAAATTTCGTATTTAAAACTTTTCTATAAAGAGGAACAACATATTAGATTTTGGCTAAAAGTGATAAACCGGAAGTGATACTTTACTTGAAGCTCTGAACAGATTTTTGTGAATAATACATTAAGATATATTCCAAAACCTTTCAAATTTGGTATTTAAAACTTTTCTATAAAGAGGAACAACATATTAGATTTTGGCTACAATTGATAAATCGGAAGTAATACATTACTTGAAGCTCTGAACAGATTTTTGTGAATAATACATTAAGATATATTCCAAAACTTTTCAAATTTGGTATTTAAAACTTTTCTATAAAGAGGAACAACATATTAGATTTTAGCTACAATTGATAAACCGGAAGTAATACATTACTTGAAGCTCTGAACAGATTTTTGTGAATAATACATTAAGATATATTCCAAAACTTTTCAAATTTGGTATTTAAAACTTTTCTATAAAGAGGAACAACATATTAGATTTTGGCTACAATTGATAAAGCGGAAGTAATACTTTACTTAAAGCTCTGAACAGATTTTTGTAAATAATATATTAACATATATTCCTAAACTTTTCAAATTTGGTATTTAAAACTTTTCTATAAAGAGGAACAACATATTAGATTTCGGCTACAATTGATAAAGCGGAAGTAATACATTACTTGAAGCTCTGAACAGATTTTTGTGAATAATACATTAAGATATATTCCAAAACCTTTCAAATTTGGTATTTAAAACTTTTCTATAAAGAGGAACAACATATTAGATTTTGGCTACAATTGATAAAGCGGAAGTAATACTTTACTTGAAGCTCTAAACAGATTTTTGTGAATAATACATTAAGATATATTCCAAAACCTTTCAAATTTGGTATTTAAAACTTTTCTATAAAGAGGAACAACATATTAGATTTTGGCTACAATTGATAAAGCGGAAGTAATACTTTACTTGAAGCTCTGAACAGATTTTTGTGAATAATACATTAAGATATATTCCAAAACTTTTCAAATTTGGTATTTAAAACTTTTCTATAAAGAGGAACAACATATTAGATTTTGGCTAGAATTGACAAACCGGAAGTAATACTTTACTTGAAGCTCTGAGCAGATTTTTGTAAATAATATATTAACATATATTCCTAAACTTTTCAAATTTGGTATTTAAAACTTTTCTATAAAGAGGAACAACATATTAGATTTTGGCTACAATTGATAAAGCGGAAGTAATACTTTACTTGAAGCTCTGAACAGATTTTTGTGAATAATACATTAAGATATATTCCAAAACTTTTCAAATTTTGTATTTAAAACTTTTTTATAAAGAGGAAAAACATATTAGATTTTGGCTAAAATTGACAGACCGGAAGTAATACTTTACTTGAAGCTCTGAGCAGATTTTTGTAAATAATATATTAACATATATTCCTAAACTTTTCAAATTTGGTATTTAAAAGTTTTCTATAAAGAGGAACAACATATTAGATTTTGGCTAAAATTGACAAACCGGAAGTAATACTTTACTTGAAGCTCTGAGCAGATTTTTGTAAATAATATATTAACATATATTCCTAAACTTTTCAAATTTGGTATTTAAAAGTTTTCTATAAAGAGGAACAACATATTAGATTTTGGCTACAATTGATAAAGCGGAAGTAATACTTTACTTGAAGCTCTGAACAGATTTTTGTGAATAATACATTAAGATATATTCCAAAACCTTTCAAATTTGGTATTTAAAACTTTTCTATAAAGAGGAACAACATATTAGATTTTGGCTACAATTGATAAACCGGAAGTAATACATTACTTAAAGCTCTGAACAGATTTTTGTGAATAATACATTAAGATATATTCCAAAACTTTTCAAATTTGGGATTTAAAACTTTTCTATAAAGAGGAACAACATATTAGATTTTGGCTACAATTGATAAAGCGGAAGTAATACTTTACTTGAAGCTCTGAACAGATTTTTGTGAATAATACATTAAGATATATTCCAAAACTTTTCAAATTTGGTATTTAAAACGTTTCTATAAAGAGGAAAAATATATTAGATTTTGGCTAAAATTGACAGACCGGAAGTAATACTTTTCCTTGAAGCTCTGAGCAGATTTTTGTAAATAATATATTAACATATATTCCTAAACTTTTCAAATTTGGTATTTAAAAGTTTTCTATAAAGAGGAACAACATATTAGATTTTGCCTAAAATTGACAAACCGGAAGTAATACTTTACTTGAAGCTCTGAGCAGATTTTTGTAAATAATATATTAACATATATTCCTAAACTTTTCAAATTTGGTATTTAAAACTTTTCTATAAAGGGGAACAACATATTAGATTTTGGCTACAATTGATAAAGCGGAAGTAATACTTTACTTGAAGCTCTGAACAGATTTTTGTGAATAATACATTAAGATATATTCCAAAACCTTTCAAATTTGGTATTTAAAACTTTTCTATAAAGAGGAACAACATATTAGATTTTGGCTACAATTGATAAACCGGAAGTAATACATTACTTGAAGCTCTGAACAGATTTTTGTGAATAATACATTAAGATATATTCCAAAACTTTTCAAATTTGGTATTTAAAACTTTTCTATAAAGAGGAACAACATATTAGATTTTGGCTACAATTGATAAAGCGGAAGTAATACTTTACTTGAAGCTCTGAACAGATTTTTGTGAATAATACATTAAGATATATTCCAAAACCTTTCAAATTTGGTATTTAAAACTTTTCTATAAAGAGGAACAACATATTAGATTTTGGCTACAATTGATAAACCGGAAGTAATACATTACTTGAAGCTCTGAACAGATTTTTGTGAATAATACATTAAGATATATTCCAAAACCTTTCAAATTTGGTATTTAAAACTTTTCTATAAAGAGGAACAATATATTAGATTTTGGCTACAATTGATAAAGCGGAAGTAATACTTTACTTGAAGCTCTGAACAGATTTTTGTGAATAATACATTAAGATATATTCCAAAACTTTTCAAATTTGGTATTTAAAACTTTTCTATAAAGAGGAACAACATACTAGATTTTGGCTAGAATTGACAAACCGGATGTAATACTTTACTTGAAGCTCTGAGCAGATTTTTGTAAATAATATATTAACATATATTCCTAAACTTTTCAAATTTGGTATTTAAAACTTTTCTATAAAGAGGAACAACATATTAGATTTTGGCTAAAATTGACAAACCGGAAGTAATACTTTACTTGAAGCTCTGAGCAGATTTTTGTAAATAATATATTAACATATATTCCTAAACTTTTCAAATTTGGTATTTAAAACTTTTCTATAAAGAGGAACAACATATTAGATTTTGGCTACAATTGATAAAGCGGAAGTAATACTTTACTTGAAGCTCTGAACAGATTTTTGTGAATAATACATTAAGATATATTCCAAAACTTTTCAAATTTGGTATTTAAAACTTTTCTATAAAGAGGAACAACATATTAGATTTTGGCTACAATTGATAAAGCGGAAGTGATACTTTACTTAAAGCTATGAGCAGATTTTTGTCAATAATATATTAAGATATATTCCAAAACTTTTCAAATTTGGTATTTAAAACTTTTCTATAAAGAGGAACAACATATTAGATTTTGGCTAAAAGTGATAAACCGGAAGTGATACTTTACTTGAAGTTCTGAACAGATTTTTGTGAATAATACATTAAGATATATTCCAAAACTTTTCAAATTTGGTATTTAAAACTTTTCTGTAAAGAGGAACAACAAATTCGATTTTGGCTAAAAGTGATAAACCGGAAGTGATACTTTACTTGAAGCTCTGAACAGATTTTTGTGAATAATACATTAAGATATATTCCTAAACTTTTCAAATTTGGTATTTAAAACTTTTCTATAAAGACGAACAACATATTAGATTTTGGCTAAAAGTGATAAACCGGAAGTGATACTTTACTTGAAGTTCTGAACAGATTTTTGTGAATAATACATTAAGATATATTCCAAAACTTTTCAAATTTGGTATTTAAAACTTTTCTATAAAGAGGAACAACATATTAGATTTTGGCTACAATTGATAAACCGGAAGTGATACTTAACTTAAAGCTATGAGCAGATTTTTGTCAATAATATATTAAGATATATTCCAAAACTTTTCAAATTTGGTATTTAAAACTTTTCTATAAAGAGGAACAACATATTAGATTTTAGCTAAAAGTGATAAACCGGAAGTGATACTTTACTTGAAGCTCTGAACAGATTTTTGTGAATAATACATTAAGATATTTTCCAAAACTTTTCAAATTTGGTATTTAAAACTTTTCTGTAAAGAGGAACAACATATTAGATTTTGGCTACAATTGATAAAGCGGAAGTGATACTTTACTTGAAGCTATGAGCAGATTTTTGTCAATAATATATTAAGATATATACCAAAACTTTTCAAATTTGGTATTTAAAACTTTTCTATAAAGAGGAACAACATATTAGATATTGGCTAAAAGTGATAAACCGGAAGTGATACTTTACTTGAAGTTCTGAACAGATTTTTGTGAATAATACATTAAGATATATTCCAAAACTTTTCAAATTTGGTATTTAAAACTTTTCTGTAAAGAGGAACAACATATTAGATTTTGGCTAAAAGTGATAAACCGGAAGTGATACTTTACTTGAAGCTCTGAACAGATTTTTGTGAATAATACATTAAGATATATTCCTAAACTTTTCAAATTTGGTATTTAAAACTTTTCTATAAAGACGAACAACATATTAGATTTTGGCTAAAAGTGATAAACCGGAAGTGATACTTTACTTGAAGTTCTGAACAGATTTTTGTGAATAATACATTAAGATATATTCCAAAACTTTTCAAATTTGGTATTTAAAACTTTTCTATAAAGAGGAACAACATATTAAATTTTGGCTACAATTGATAAACCGGAAGTGATACTTTACTTGAAGCTATGAGCAGATTTTTGTCAATAATATATTAAGATATATTCCAAAACTTTTCAAATTTGGTATTTAAAACTTCTCTATAAAGAGGAACAACATATTAGATTTTAGCTAAAAGTGATAAACCGGAAGTGATACTTTACTTTAAGCTCTGAACAGATTTTTGTGAATAATACATTAAGATATATTCCAAAACTTTTCAAATTTGGTATTTAAAACTTTTCTATAAAGAGGAACAACATATTAGATTTTGGCTAAAATTGACAAACCGGAAGTAATACTTTACTTGAAGCTCTGAGCAGATTTTTGTAAATAATATATTAACATATATTCCTAAACTTTTCAAATTTGGTATTTAAAACTTTTCTATAAAGAGGAACAACATATTAGATTTTGGCTACAATTGATAAAGCGGAAGTAATACTTTACTTGAAGCTCTGAACAGATTTTGGGAATAATACATTAAGATATATTCCAAAACTTTTCAAATTTGGTATTTAAAACTTTTCTATAAAGAGGAACAACATATTAGATTTTGGCTACAATTGATAAACCAGAAGTGATACTTTACTTAAAGCTATGAGCAGATTTTTGTCAATAATATATTAAGATATATTCCAAAACTTTTCAAATTTGGTATTTAAAACTTTTCTATAAAGAGGAACAACATATTAGATTTTGGCTAAAATTGATAAACCGGAAGTAATACATTACTTGAAGCTCTGAACAGATTTTTGTGAATAATACATTAAGATATATTCCAAAACTTTTCAAATTTGGTATTTAAAACTTTTCTATAAAGAGGAACAACATATTAGATTTTGGCTAAAATTGATAAACCGGAAGTAATACATTACTTGAAGCTCTGAACAGATTTTTGTGAATAATACATTAAGATATTTTCCAAAACTTTTCAAATTTGGTATTTAAAACATTTCTATAAAGAGGAACAACATTTTAGATTTTGGCTACAATTGATAAACCAGAAGTGATACTTTACTTAAAGCTATGAGCAGATTTTTGTCAATAATATATTAAGATATATTCCAAAACTTTTCAAATTTGGTATTTAAAACTTTTCTATAAAGAGGAACAACATATTAGATTTTGGCTAAAATTGATAAACCGGAAGTGATACTTTACTTGAAGCTCTGAGCAGACTTTTGTGACTAATACATTAAGATATATTCCAAAACTTTTCAAATTTGGTATTTAAAACTTTTCTATAAAGAGGAACACCATATTAGATTTTGGCTACAATTGATAAAGCGGAAGTAATACTTTACTTGAAGCTCTGAACAGATTTTGGGAAAAATACATTAAGATATATTCCAAAACTTTTCAAATTTGGTATTTAAAACTTTTCTATAAAGAGGAACAACATATTAGATTTTGGCTAAAATTGATAAACCGGAAGTGATACTTTACTTGAAGCTCTGAACAGATTTTTGTGACTAATACATTAAGATATATTCCAAAACTTTTCAAATTTGGTATTTAAAACTTTTCTATAAAGAGGAACAACATATTAGATTTTGGCTACAATTGATAAACCAGAAGTGATACTTTTCTTAAAGCTATGAGCAGATTTTTGTCAATAATATATTAAGATATATTCCAAAACTTTTCAAATTTGGTATTTAAAACTTTTCTATAAAGAGGAACAACATATTAGATTTTGGCTAAAATTGATAAACCGGAAGTGATACTTTACTTGAAGCTATGAGCAGATTATTGACAATAATATATTAAGATATATTCCAAAACTTTTCAAATTTGGTATTTAAAACTTTTCTATAAAGAGGAACAACATATTAGATTTTGGCTAAAATTGACAGACCGGAAGTAATACTTTACTTGAAGCTCTGAACAGATTTTGGGAATAATACATTAAGATATATTCCAAAACTTTTCAAATTTGGTATTTAAAACATTTCTATAAAGAGGAACAACATATTAGATTTTGGCTACAATTGATAAACCAGAAGTGATACTTTACTTAAAGCTATGAGCAGATTTTTGTCAATAATATATTAAGATATATTCCAAAACTTTTCAAATTTGGTATTTAAAACTTTTCTATAAAGAGGAACAACATATTAGATTTTGGCTAAAATTGATAAACCGGAAGTGATACTTTACTTGAAGCTCTGAACAGATTTTTGTGACTAATACATTAAGATATATTCCAAAACTTTTCAAATTTGGTATTTAAAACTTTTCTATAAAGAGGAACAACATATTAGATTTTGGCTAAAATTGATAAACCGGAAGTAATACATTACTTGAAGCTCTGAACAGATTTTTGTGAATAATACATTAAGATATATTCCAAAACTTTTCAGATTTGGTATTTAAAACTTTTCTATAAAGAGGAACAACATATTAGATTTTGGCTAAAATTGACAGACCGGAAGTAATACTTTACTTGAAGCTCTGAGCAGATATTTGTAAATAATATATTAACATATATTCCTAAACTTTTCAAATTTGGTATTTAAAACTTTTCTATAAAGAGGAACAACATATTAGATTTTGGCTACAATTGATAAAGCGGAAGTAATACTTTATTTGAAGCTCTGAACAGATTTTTGTGAATAATACATTAAGATATATTCCAAAACTTTTCAAATTTGGTATTTAAAACTTTTCTATAAAGAGGAACAACATATTAGATTTTGGCTAAAAGTGATAAACCGGAAGTGATACTTTACTTGAAGCTATGAGCAGATTATTGACAATAATATATTAAGATATATTCCAAAACTTTTCAAATTTGGTATTTAAAACTTTTCTATAAAGAGGAACAACATACTAGATTTTGGCTAAAATTGACAGACCGGAAGTAATACTTTACTTGAAGCTCTGAGCAGATATTTGTAAATAATATATTAACATATATTCCTAAACTTTTCAAATTTGGTATTTAAAACTTTTCTATAAAGAGGAACAACATATTAGATTTTGGCTACAATTGATAAACCGGAAGTAATACTTTACTTGAAGCTCTGAACAGATTTTTGTGAATAATACATTAAGATATATTCCAAAACTTTTCAAATTTGGTATTTAAAACTTTTCTATAAAGAGGAACAACATATTAGATTTTGGCTAAAAGTGATAAACCGGAAGTGATACTTTACTTGAAGCTATGAGCAGATTATTGACAATAATATATTAAGATATATTCCAAAACTTTTCAAATTTGGTATTTAAAACTTTTCTATAAAGAGGAACAACATATTAGATTTTGGCTAAAATTGACAGACCGGAAGTAATACTTTACTTGAAGCTCTGAGCAGATATTTGTAAATAATATATTAACATATATTCCTAAACTTTTCAAATTTGGTATTTAAAACTTTTCTATAAAGAGGAACAACATATTAGATTTTGGCTAAAATTGATAAACCGGAAGTAATACATGACTTGAAGCTCTGAACAGATTTTTGTGAATAATACATTAAGATATATTCCAAAACCTTTCAAATTTGGTATTTAAAACTTTTCTATAAAGAGGAACAACATATTAGATTTTGACTAAAATTGACAGACCGGAAGTAATACTTTACTTGAAGCTCTGAGCAGATTTTTGTAAATAATATATTAACATATATTCCTAAACTTTTCAAATTTGGTATTTAAAACTTTTCTATAAAGAGGAACAACATATTAGATTTTGGCTACAATTGATAAACCGGAAGTAATACTTTACTTGAAGCTCTGAACAGATTTTTGTGAATAATACATTAGGATATATTCCAAAACTTTTCAAATTTGGTATTTAAAACTTTTCTATAAAGAGGAACAACACATTAGATTTTGGCTAAAAGTGATAAACCGGAAGTGATACTTTACTTGAAGCTCTGAACAGATTTTTGTGACTAATACATTAGGATATATTCCAAAACTTTTCAAATTTAGTATTTAAAACTTTTCTATAAAGAGGAACAACATATTAGATTTTGGCTACAATTGATAAAGCGGAAGTGATACTTTACTTAAAGCTATGAGCAGATTTTTGTCAATAATATATTAACATATATTCCTAAACTTTTCAAATTTGGTATTTAAAACTTTTCTATAAAGAGGAACAACATATTAGATTTTGGCTACAATTGATAAACCGGAAGTAATACTTTACTTGAAGCTCTGAACAGATTTTTGTGAATAATACATTAAGATATATTCCAAAACTTTTCAAATTTGGTATTTAAAACTTTTCTATAAAGAGGAACAACATATTAGATTTTGGCTAAAAGTGATAAACCGGAAGTGATACTTTACTTGAAGCTATGAGCAGATTATTGACAATAATATATTAAGATATATTCCAAAACTTTTCAAATTTGGTATTTAAAACTTTTCTATAAAGAGGAACAACATATTAGATTTTGGCTAAAATTGACAGACCGGAAGTAATACTTTACTTGAAGCTCTGAGCAGATATTTGTAAATAATATATTAACATATATTCCTAAACTTTTCAAATTTGGTATTTAAAACTTTTCTATAAAGAGGAACAACATATTAGATTTTGGCTAAAATTGATAAACCGGAAGTAATACATGACTTGAAGCTCTGAACAGATTTTTGTGAATAATACATTAAGATATATTCCAAAACTTTTCAAATTTGGTATTTAAAACTTTTCTATAAAGAGGAACAACATATTAGATTTTGACTAAAATTGACAGACCGGAAGTAAAACTTTACTTGAAGCTCTGAGCAGATTTTTGTAAATAATATATTAACATATATTCCTAAACTTTTCAAATTTGGTATTTAAAACTTTTCTATAAAGAGGAACAACATATTAGATTTTGGCTACAATTGATAAACCGGAAGTAATACTTTACTTGAAGCTCTGAACAGATTTTTGTGAATAATACATTAGGATATATTCCAAAACTTTTCAAATTTGGTATTTAAAACTTTTCTATAAAGAGGAACAACACATTAGATTTTGGCTAAAAGTGATAAACCGGAAGTGATACTTTACTTAAAACTCTGAACAGATTTTTGTGACTAATACATTAAGATATATTCCAAAACCTTTCAAATTTGGTATTTAAAACTTTTCTATAAAGAGGAACAACATATTAGATTTTGGCTACAATTGATAAAGCGGAAGTAATACTTTACTTGAAGCTCTGAACAGATTTTTGTGAATAATACATTAAGATATATTCCAGAACTTTTCAAATTTGGTATTTAAAACTTTTCTATAAAGAGGAACAACATATTAGATTTTGGCTAAAATTGATAAACCGGAAGTAATACATTACTTGAAGCTCTGAACAGATTTTTGTGAATAATACATTAAGATATATTCCAAAACCTTTCAAATTTGGTATTTAAAACTTTTCTATAAAGAGGAACAACATATTAGATTTTGGCTACAATTGATAAACCGGAAGTAATACATTACTTGAAGCTCTGAACAGATTTTTGTGAATAATACATTAAGATATATTCCAAAACTTTTCAAATTTGGTATTTAAAACTTTTCTATAAAGAGGAACAACATATTAGATTTTGGCTACAATTGATAAAGCGGAAGTTATACTTTACTTGAAGCTCTGAACAGATTTTTGTGAATAATACATTAAGATATATTCCAAAACTTTTCAAATTTGGTATTTAAAACTTTTCTATAAAGAGGAACAACATATTAGATTTTGGCTACAATTGATAAACCGGAAGTAATACATTACTTGAAGCTCTGAACAGATTTTTGTGAATAATACATTAAGATATATTCCAAAACTTTTCAAATTTGGTATTTAAAACTTTTCTATAAAGAGGAACAACATATTAGATTTTGGCTACAATTGATAAAGCGGAAGTAATACTTTACTTGAAGCTCTGAACAGATTTTTGTAAATAATATATTAACATATATTCCAAAACCTTTCAAATTTGGTATTTAAAACTTTTCTATAAAGAGGAACAACATATTAGATTTTGGCTAAAATTGATAAACCGGAAGTAATACATTACTTAAAGCTCTGAACAGATTTTTGTGAATAATACATTAAGATATATTCCAAAACCTTTTAAATCTGGTATTTAAAACTTTTCTATAAAGAGGAACAACATATTAGATTTTGGCTACAATTGATAAATCGGAAGTAATACATTACTTGAAGCTCTGAACAGATTTTTGTGAATAATACATTAAGATATATTCCAAAACTTTTCAAATTTGGTATTTAAAACTTTTCTATAAAGAGGAACAACATATTAGATTTTGGCTACAATTGATAAACCGGAAGTAATACATTACTTGAAGCTCTGAACAGATCTTTGTGAATAATACATTAAGATATATTCCAAAACTTTTCAAATTTGGTATTTAAAACTTTTCTATAAAGAGGAACAACATATTAGATTTTGGCTAAAAGTGATAAACCGGAAGTAATACTTTACTTGAAGCTCTGAACAGGTTTTTGTGAATAATATATTTATATTCCAAAAATTTTCAAATTTCGTATTTAAAACTTTTCTATAAAGAGAAACAACATATTAGATTTTGGCTACAATTGATAAACCGGAAGTGATACTTTACTTGAAGCTATGAGCAGATTTTTGTCAATAATATATTAAGATATATTCCAAAACTTTTCAAATTTGGTATTTAAAACTTTTCTATAAAGAGGAACAACATATTAGATTTTGGCTAAAATTGACAAACCGGAAGTAATACTTTACTTGAAGCTCTGAGCAGATTTTTGTAAATAATATATTAACATATATTCCTAAACTTTTCAAATTTGGAATTTAAAACTTTTCTATAAAGAGGAACAACATATTAGATTTTAGCTAAAATTGATAAACCGGAAGTAATACTTTACTTGAAGCTCTGAACAGATTTTTGTGAATAATATATTTATATTCCAAAAATTTTCAAATTTCGTACTTAAAACTTTTCTATAAACAGGAACAACATATTAGATTTTGGCTAAAATTGATAAACCGGAAGTAATACTTTACTTGAAGCTCTGAGCAGATTTTTGGAAATAATATATTAACATATATTCCTAAACTTTTCAAATTTGGTATTTAAAACTTTTCTATAAAGAGGAACAACATTAGATTTTGGCTAAAAGTGATAAACCGGAAGTGATACTTTACTTGAAGCTCTGAACAGATTTTTGTGAATAATATATTTATATTCCAAAAATTTTCAAATTTCGTATTTAAAACTTTTCTATAAAGAGGAACAACATATTAGATTTTGGCTAAAAGTGATAAACCGGAAGTGATACTTTACTTGAAGCTCTGAACAGATTTTTGTGAATAATATATTTATATTCCAAAAATTTTCAAATTTCGTATTTAAAACTTTTCTATAAAGAGGAACAACATATTAGATTTTGGCTAAAATTGATTAACCGGAAGTAATACTTTACTTGAAGCTCTGAGCAGATTTTTGTAAATAATATATTAACATATATTCCTCAACTTTTCAAATTTGGTATTTAAAATTTTTCTATAAAGAGGAACAACATATTAGATTTTGGCTACAATTGATAAACCGGAAGTGATACTTTACTTGAAGCTATGAGCAGATTTTTGTCAATAATATATTAAGATATATACCAAAACTTTTAAAATTTGGTATTTAAAACTTTTCTATAAAGACGAACAACATATTAGATTTTGGCTAAAAGTTATAAACCGGAAGTGATACTTTACTTGAAGCTCTGAACAGATTTTTGTGACTAATACATTAAGATATATTCCAAAACTTTTCAAATTTGGTATTTAAAACTTTTCTATAAAGAGGAACAACATTAGATTTTGGCTAAAAGTGATAAACCGGAAGTGATACTTTACTTGAAGCTCTGAACAGATTTTTGTGAATAATACATTAAGATATATTCCAAAACTTTTCAAATTTGGTATTTAAAACTTTTCTATAAATAGGAACAACATATTAGATTTTGGCTACAATTGATAAAGCGGAAGTAATACTTTACTTGAAGCTCTGAACAGATTTTTGTGAATAATACATTAAGATATATTCCAGAACTTTTCAAATTTGGTATTTAAAACTTTTCTATAAAGAGGAACAACATATTAGATTTTGGCTAAAATTGATAAACCGGAAGTAATACATTACTTGAAGCTCTGAACAGATTTTTGTGAATAATACATTAAGATATATTCCAGAACTTTTCAAATTTGGTATTTAAAACTTTTCTATAAAGAGGAACAACATATTAGATTTTGGCTAAAATTGATAAACCGGAAGTAATACATTACTTGAAGCTCTGAACAGATTTTTGTGAATAATACATTAAGATATATTCCAAAACCTTTCAAATTTGTTATTTAAAACTTTTCTATAAAGAGGAACAACATATTAGATTTTGGCTACAATTGATAAACCGGAAGTAATACATTACTTGAAGCTCTGAACAGATTTTTGTGAATAATACATTAAGATATATTCCAAAACTTTTCAAATTTGGTATTTAAAACTTTTCTATAAAGAGGAACAACATATTAGATTTTGGCTACAATTGATAAAGCGGAAGTAATACTTTACTTGAAGCTCTGAACAGATTTTTGTGAATAATACATTAAGATATATTCCAAAACTTTTCAAATTTGGTATTTAAAACTTTTCTATAAAGAGGAACAACATATTAGATTTTGGCTACAATTGATAAACCGGAAGTAATACATTACTTGAAGCTCTGAACAGATTTTTGTGAATAATACATTAAGATATATTCCAAAACTTTTCAAATTTGGTATTTAAAACTTTTCTATAAAGAGGAACAACATATTAGATTTTGGCTACAATTGATAAAGCGGAAGTAATACTTTACTTGAAGCTCTGAACAGATTTTTGTAAATAATATATTAATATATATTCCAAAACCTTTCAAATTTGGTATTTAAAACTTTTCTGTAAAGAGGAACAACATATTAGATTTTGGCTAAAATTGATAAACCGGAAGTAATACATTACTTGAAGCTCTGAACAGATTTTTGTGAATAATACATTAAGATATATTCCAAAACCTTTCAAATTTGGTATTTAAAACTTTTCTATAAAGAGGAACAACATATTAGATTTTGGCTACAATTGATAAATCGGAAGTAATACATTACTTGAAGCTCTGAACAGATTTTTGTGAATAATACATTAAGATATATTCCAAAACTTTTCAAATTTGGTATTTAAAACTTTTCTATAAAGAGGAACAACATATTAGATTTTGGCTACAATTGATAAACCGGAAGTAATACATTACTTGAAGCTCTGAACAGATTTTTGTGAATAATACATTAAGATATATTCCAAAACTTTTCAAATTTGGTATTTAAAACTTTTCTATAAAGAGGAACAACATATTAGATTTTGGCTACAATTGATAAAGCGGAAGTAATACTTTACTTGAAGCTCTGAACAGATTTTTGTAAATAATATATTAACATATATTCCTAAACTTTTCAAATTTGGTATTTAAAACTTTTCTATAAAGAGGAACAACATATTAGATTTCGGCTACAATTGATAAAGCGGAAGTAATACATTACTTGAAGCTCTGAACAGATTTTTGTGAATAATACATTAAGATATATTCCAAAACCTTTCAAATTTGGTATTTAAAACTTTTCTATAAAGAGGAACAACATATTAGATTTTGGCTACAATTAATAAAGCGGAAGTAATACTTTACTTGAAGCTCTGAACAGATTTTTGTGAATAATACATTAAGATATATTCCAAAACCTTTCAAATTTGGTATTTAAAACTTTTCTATAAAGAGAAACAACATATTAGATTTTGGCTACAATTGATAAAGCGGAAGTAATACTTTACTTGAAGCTCTGAACAGATTTTTGTGAATAATACATTAAGATATATTCCAAAACTTTTCAAATTTGGTATTTAAAACTTTTCTATAAAGAGGAACAACATATTAGATTTTGGCTAGAATTGACAAACCGGAAGTAATACTTTACTTGAAGCTCTGAGCAGATTTTTGTGAATAATACATTAAGATATATTCCAAAACCTTTCAAATTTGGTATTTAAAACTTTTCTATAAAGAGGAACAACATATTAGATTTTGGCTACAATTGATAAAGCGGAAGTAATACTTTACTTGAAGCTCTGAACAGATTTTTGTGAATAATACATTAAGATATATTCCAAAACTTTTCAAATTTTGTATTTAAAACTTTTTTATAAAGAGGAAAAACATATTAGATTTTGGCTAAAATTGACAGACCGGAAGTAATACTTTACTTGAAGCTCTGAGCAGATTTTTGTAAATAATATATTAACATATATTCCTAAACTTTTCAAATTTGGTATTTAAAAGTTTTCTATAAAGAGGAACAACATATTAGATTTTGGCTAAAATTGACAAACCGGAAGTAATACTTTACTTGAAGCTCTGAGCAGATTTTTGTAAATAATATATTAACATATATTCCTAAACTTTTCAAATTTGGTATTTAAAAGTTTTCTATAAAGAGGAACAACATATTAGATTTTGGCTACAATTGATAAAGCGGAAGTAATACTTTACTTGAAGCTCTGAACAGATTTTTGTGAATAATACATTAAGATATATTCCAAAACCTTTCAAATTTGGTATTTAAAACTTTTCTATAAAGAGGAACAACATATTAGATTTTGGCTACAATTGATAAACCGGAAGTAATACATTACTTGAAGCTCTGAACAGATTTTTGTGAATAATACATTAAGATATATTCCAAAACTTTTCAAATTTGGTATTTAAAACTTTTCTATAAAGAGGAAAAATATATTAGATTTTGGCTAAAATTGACAGACCGGAAGAAATACTTTACTTGAAGCTCTGAGCAGATTTTTGTAAATAATATATTAACATATATTCCTAAACTTTTCAAATTTGGTATTTAAAAGTTTTCTATAAAGAGGAACAACATATTAGATTTTGGCTAAAATTGACAAACCGGAAGTAATACTTTACTTGAAGCTCTGAGCAGATTTTTGTAAATAATATATTAACATATATTCCTAAACTTTTCAAATTTGGTATTTAAAACTTTTCTATAAAGAGGAACAACATATTAGATTTTGGCTACAATTGATAAAGCGGAAGTAATACATTACTTGAAGCTCAGAACAGATTTTTGTGAATAATACATTAAGATATATTCCAAAACCTTTCAAATTTGGTATTTAAAACTTTTCTATAAAGAGGAACAACATATTAGATTTTGGCTACAATTGATAAACCGGAAGTAATACATTACTTGAAGCTCTGAACAGATTTTTGTGAATAATACATTAAGATATATTCCAAAACTTTTCAAATTTGGTATTTAAAACTTGTCTATAAAGAGGAACAACATATTAGATTTTGGCTACAATTGATAAAGCGGAAGTAATACTTTACTTGAAGCTCTGAACAGATTTTTGTGAATAATACATTAAGATATATTCCAAAACTTTTCAAATTTGGTATTTAAAACTTTTCTATAAAGAGGAACAACATATTAGATTTTGGCTACAATTGATAAACCGGAAGTAATACATTACTTGAAGCTCTGAACAGATTTTTGTGAATAATACATTAAGATATATTCCAAAACTTTTCAAATTTGGTATTTAAAACTTTTCTATAAAGAGGAACAACATATTAGATTTTGGCTACAATTGATAAAGCGGAAGTAATACTTTACTTGAAGCTCTGAACAGATTTTTGTAAATAATATATTAACATATATTCCAAAACCTTTCAAATTTGGTATTTAAAACTTTTCTATAAAGAGGAACAACATATTAGATTTTGGCTAAAATTGATAAACCGGAAGTAATACATTACTTGAAGCTCTGAACAGATTTTTGTGAATAATACATTAAGATATATTCCAAAACTTTTCAAATTTGGTATTTAAAACTTTTCTATAAAGAGGAACAACATATTAGATTTTGGCTAAAATTGACAGACCGGAAGTAATACTTTACTTGAAGCTCTGAGCAGATATTTGTAAATAATATATTAACATATATTCCTAAACTTTTCAAATTTGGTATTTAAAACTTTTCTATAAAGAGGAACAACATATTAGATTTTGGCTACAATTGATAAAGCGGAAGTAATACTTTATTTGAAGCTCTGAACAGATTTTTGTGAATAATACATTAAGATATATTCCAAAACTTTTCAAATTTGGTATTTAAAACTTTTCTATAAAGAGGAACAACATATTAGATTTTGGCTAAAAGTGATAAACCGGAAGTGATACTTTACTTGAAGCTATGAGCAGATTATTGACAATAATATATTAAGATATATTCCAAAACTTTTCAAATTTGGTATTTAAAACTTTTCTATAAAGAGGAACAACATACTAGATTTTGGCTAAAATTGACAGACCGGAAGTAATACTTTACTTGAAGCTCTGAGCAGATATTTGTAAATAATATATTAACATATATTCCTAAACTTTTCAAATTTGGTATTTAAAACTTTTCTATAAAGAGGAACAACATATTAGATTTTGGCTACAATTGATAAACCGGAAGTAATACTTTACTTGAAGCTCTGAACAGATTTTTGTGAATAATACATTAAGATATATTCCAGAACTTTTCAAATTTGGTATTTAAAACTTTTCTATAAAGAGGAACAACATATTAGATTTTGGCTAAAAGTGATAAACCGGAAGTGATACTTTACTTGAAGCTATGAGCAGATTATTGACAATAATATATTAAGATATATTCCAAAACTTTTCAAATTTGGTATTTAAAACTTTTCTATAAAGAGGAACAACATATTAGATTTTGGCTAAAATTGACAGACCGGAAGTAATACTTTACTTGAAGCTCTGAGCAGATATTTGTAAATAATATATTAACATATATTCCTAAACTTTTCAAATTTGGTATTTAAAACTTTTCTATAAAGAGGAACAACATATTAGATTTTGGCTAAAATTGATAAACCGGAAGTAATACATGACTTGAAGCTCTGAACAGATTTTTGTGAATAATACATTAAGATATATTCCAAAACCTTTCAAATTTGGTATTTAAAACTTTTCTATAAAGAGGAACAACATATTAGATTTTGACTAAAATTGACAGACCGGAAGTAATACTTTACTTGAAGCTCTGAGCAGATTTTTGTAAATAATATATTAACATATATTCCTAAACTTTTCAAATTTGGTATTTAAAACTTTTCTATAAAGAGGAACAACATATTAGATTTTGGCTACAATTGATAAACCGGAAGTAATACTTTACTTGAAGCTCTGAACAGATTTTTGTGAATAATACATTAGGATATATTCCAAAACTTTTCAAATTTGGTATTTAAAACTTTTCTATAAAGAGGAACAACACATTAGATTTTGGCTAAAAGTGATAAACCGGAAGTGATACTTTACTTGAAGCTCTGAACAGATTTTTGTGACTAATACATTAGGATATATTCCAAAACTTTTCAAATTTGGTATTTAAAACTTTTCTATAAAGAGGAACAACATATTAGATTTTGGCTACAATTGATAAAGCGGAAGTGATACTTTACTTAAAGCTATGAGCAGATTTTTGTCAATAATATATTAACATATATTCCTAAACTTTTCAAATTTGGTATTTAAAACTTTTCTATAAAGAGGAACAACATATTAGATTTTGGCTACAATTGATAAACCGGAAGTAATACTTTACTTGAAGCTCTGAACAGATTTTTGTGAATAATACATTAAGATATATTCCAAAACTTTTCAAATTTGGTATTTAAAACTTTTCTATAAAGAGGAACAACATATTAGATTTTGGCTAAAAGTGATAAACCGGAAGTGATACTTTACTTGAAGCTATGAGCAGATTATTGACAATAATATATTAAGATATATTCCAAAACTTTTCAAATTTGGTATTTAAAACTTTTCTATAAAGAGGAACAACATATTAGATTTTGGCTAAAATTGACAGACCGGAAGTAATACTTTACTTGAAGCTCTGAGCAGATATTTGTAAATAATATATTAACATATATTCCTAAACTTTTCAAATTTGGTATTTAAAACTTTTCTATAAAGAGGAACAACATATTAGATTTTGGCTAAAATTGATAAACCGGAAGTAATACATGACTTGAAGCTATGAACAGATTTTTGTGAATAATACATTAAGATATATTCCAAAACTTTTCAAATTTGGTATTTAAAACTTTTCTATAAAGAGGAACAACATATTAGATTTTGACTAAAATTGACAGACCGGAAGTAAAACTTTACTTGAAGCTCTGAGCAGATTTTTGTAAATAATATATTAACATATATTCCTAAACTTTTCAAATTTGGTATTTAAAACTTTTCTATAAAGAGGAACAACATATTAGATTTTGGCTAAAATTGACAGACCGGAAGTAATACTTTACTTGAAGCTCTGAGCAGATATTTGTAAATAATATATTAACATATATTCCTAAACTTTTCAAATTTGGTATTTAAAACTTTTCTATAAAGAGGAACAACATATTAGATTTTGGCTAAAATTGATAAACCGGAAGTAATACTTTATTTGAAGCTCTGAACAGATTTTTGTGAATAATACATTAAGATATATTCCAAAACTTTTCAAATTTGGTATTTAAAACTTTTCTATAAAGAGGAACAACATATTAGATTTTGGCTAAAAGTGATAAACCGGAAGTGATACTTTACTTGAAGCTATGAGCAGATTATTGACAATAATATATTAAGATATATTCCAAAACTTTTCAAATTTGGTATTTAAAACTTTTCTATAAAGAGGAACAACATACTAGATTTTGGCTAAAATTGACAGACCGGAAGTAATACTTTACTTGAAGCTCTGAGCAGATATTTGTAAATAATATATTAACATATATTCCTAAACTTTTCAAATTTGGTATTTAAAACTTTTCTATAAAGAGGAACAACATATTAAATTTTGGCTACAATTGATAAACCGGAAGTAATACTTTACTTGAAGCTCTGAACAGATTTTTGTGAATAATACATTAAGATATATTCCAAAACTTTTCAAATTTGGTATTTAAAACTTTTCTATAAAGAGGAACAACATATTAGATTTTGGCTAAAAGTGATAAACCGGAAGTGATACTTTACTTGAAGCTATGAGCAGATTATTGACAATAATATATTAAGATATATTCCAAAACTTTTCAAATTTGGTATTTAAAACTTTTCTATAAAGAGGAACAACATATTAGATTTTGGCTAAAATTGACAGACCGGAAGTAATACTTTACTTGAAGCTCTGAGCAGATATTTGTAAATAATATATTAACATATATTCCTAAACTTTTCAAATTTGGTATTTAAAACTTTTCTATAAAGAGGAACAACATATTAGATTTTGGCTAAAATTGATAAACCGGAAGTAATACATGACTTGAAGCTCTGAACAGATTTTTGTGAATAATACATTAAGATATATTCCAAAACCTTTCAAATTTGGTATTTAAAACTTTTCTATAAAGAGGAACAACATATTAGATTTTGACTAAAATTGACAGACCGGAAGTAATACTTTACTTGAAGCTCTGAGCAGATTTTTGTAAATAATATATTAACATATATTCCTAAACTTTTCAAATTTGGTATTTAAAACTTTTCTATAAAGAGGAACAACATATTAGATTTTGGCTACAATTGATAAACCGGAAGTAATACTTTACTTGAAGCTCTGAACAGATTTTTGTGAATAATACATTAGGATATATTCCAAAACTTTTCAAATTTGGTATTTAAAACTTTTCTATAAAGAGGAACAACACATTAGATTTTGGCTAAAAGTGATAAACCGGAAGTGATACTTTACTTGAAGCTATGAGCAGATTATTGACAATAATATATTAAGATATATTCCAAAACTTTTCAAATTTGGTATTTAAAACTTTTCTATAAAGAGGAACAACATATTAGATTTTGGCTAAAATTGACAGACCGGAAGTAATACTTTACTTGAAGCTCTGAGCAGATATTTGTAAATAATATATTAACATATATTCCTAAACTTTTCAAATTTGGTATTTAAAACTTTTCTATAAAGAGGAACAACATATTAGATTTTGGCTAAAATTGATAAACCGGAAGTAATACATGACTTGAAGCTCTGAACAGATTTTTGTGAATAATACATTAAGATATATTCCAAAACCTTTCAAATTTGGTATTTAAAACTTTTCTATAAAGAGGAACAACATATTAGATTTTGACTAAAATTGACAGACCGGAAGTAATACTTTACTTGAAGCTCTGAGCAGATTTTTGTAAATAATATATTAACATATATTCCTAAACTTTTCAAATTTGGTATTTAAAACTTTTCTATAAAGAGGAACAACATATTAGATTTTGGCTACAATTGATAAACCGGAAGTAATACTTTATTTGAAGCTCTGAACAGATTTTTGTGAATAATACATTAAGATATATTCCAAAACTTTTCAAATTTGGTATTTAAAACTTTTCTATAAAGAGGAACAACATATTAGATTTTGGCTAAAAGTGATAAACCGGAAGTGATACTTTACTTGAAGCTATGAGCAGATTATTGACAATAATATATTAAGATATATTCCAAAACTTTTCAAATTTGGTATTTAAAACTTTTCTATAAAGAGGAACAACATACTAGATTTTGGCTAAAATTGACAGACCGGAAGTAATACTTTACTTGAAGCTCTGAGCAGATATTTGTAAATAATATATTAACATATATTCCTAAACTTTTCAAATTTGGTATTTAAAACTTTTCTATAAAGAGGAACAACATATTAAATTTTGGCTACAATTGATAAACCGGAAGTAATACTTTACTTGAAGCTCTGAACAGATTTTTGTGAATAATACATTAAGATATATTCCAAAACTTTTCAAATTTGGTATTTAAAACTTTTCTATAAAGAGGAACAACATATTAGATTTTGGCTAAAAGTGATAAACCGGAAGTGATACTTTACTTGAAGCTATGAGCAGATTATTGACAATAATATATTAAGATATATTCCAAAACTTTTCAAATTTGGTATTTAAAACTTTTCTATAAAGAGGAACAACATATTAGATTTTGGCTAAAATTGACAGACCGGAAGTAATACTTTACTTGAAGCTCTGAGCAGATATTTGTAAATAATATATTAACATATATTCCTAAACTTTTCAAATTTGGTATTTAAAACTTTTCTATAAAGAGGAACAACATATTAGATTTTGGCTAAAATTGATAAACCGGAAGTAATACATGACTTGAAGCTCTGAACAGATTTTTGTGAATAATACATTAAGATATATTCCAAAACCTTTCAAATTTGGTATTTAAAACTTTTCTATAAAGAGGAACAACATATTAGATTTTGACTAAAATTGACAGACCGGAAGTAATACTTTACTTGAAGCTCTGAGCAGATTTTTGTAAATAATATATTAACATATATTCCTAAACTTTTCAAATTTGGTATTTAAAACTTTTCTATAAAGAGGAACAACATATTAGATTTTGGCTACAATTGATAAACCGGAAGTAATACTTTACTTGAAGCTCTGAACAGATTTTTGTGAATAATACATTAGGATATATTCCAAAACTTTTCAAATTTGGTATTTAAAACTTTTCTATAAAGAGGAACAACACATTAGATTTTGGCTAAAAGTGATAAACCGGAAGTGATACTTTACTTGAAGCTATGAGCAGATTATTGACAATAATATATTAAGATATATTCCAAAACTTTTCAAATTTGGTATTTAAAACTTTTCTATAAAGAGGAACAACATATTAGATTTTGGCTAAAATTGACAGACCGGAAGTAATACTTTACTTGAAGCTCTGAGAAGATATTTGTAAATAATATATTAACATATATTCCTAAACTTTTCAAATTTGGTATTTAAAACTTTTCTATAAAGAGGAACAACATATTAGATTTTGGCTAAAATTGATAAACCGGAAGTAATACATGACTTGAAGCTCTGAACAGATTTTTGTGAATAATACATTAAGATATATTCCAAAACCTTTCAAATTTGGTATTTAAAACTTTTCTATAAAGAGGAACAACATATTAGATTTTGACTAAAATTGACAGACCGGAAGTAATACTTTACTTGAAGCTCTGAGCAGATTTTTGTAAATAATATATTAACATATATTCCTAAACTTTTCAAATTTGGTATTTAAAACTTTTCTATAAAGAGGAACAACATATTAGATTTTGGCTACAATTGATAAACCGGAAGTAATACTTTACTTGAAGCTCTGAACAGATTTTTGTGAATAATACATTAGGATATATTCCAAAACTTTTCAAATTTGGTATTTAAAACTTTTCTATAAAGAGGAACAACACATTAGATTTTGGCTAAAAGTGATAAACCGGAAGTGATACTTTACTTGAAGCTCTGAACAGATTTTTGTGACTAATACATTAGGATATATTCCAAAACTTTTCAAATTTGGTATTTAAAACTTTTCTATAAAGAGGAACAACATATTAGATTTTGGCTACAATTGATAAAGCGGAAGTGATACTTTACTTAAAGCTATGAGCAGATTTTTGTCAATAATATATTAACATATATTCCTAAACTTTTCAAATTTGGTATTTAAAACTTTTCTATAAAGAGGAACAACATATTAGATTTTGGCTACAATTGATAAACCGGAAGTAATACTTTACTTGAAGCTCTGAACAGATTTTTGTGAATAATACATTAAGATATATTCCAAAACTTTTCAAATTTGGTATTTAAAACTTTTCTATAAAGAGGAACAACATATTAGATTTTGGCTAAAAGTGATAAACCGGAAGTGATACTTTACTTGAAGCTATGAGCAGATTATTGACAATAATATATTAAGATATATTCCAAAACTTTTCAAATTTGGTATTTAAAACTTTTCTATAAAGAGGAACAACATATTAGATTTTGGCTAAAATTGACAGACCGGAAGTAATACTTTACTTGAAGCTCTGAGCAGATATTTGTAAATAATATATTAACATATATTCCTAAACTTTTCAAATTTGGTATTTAAAACTTTTCTATAAAGAGGAACAACATATTAGATTTTGGCTAAAATTGATAAACCGGAAGTAATACATGACTTGAAGCTCTGAACAGATTTTTGTGAATAATACATTAAGATATATTCCAAAACTTTTCAAATTTGGTATTTAAAACTTTTCTATAAAGAGGAACAACATATTAGATTTTGACTAAAATTGACAGACCGGAAGTAAAACTTTACTTGAAGCTCTGAGCAGATTTTTGTAAATAATATATTAACATATATTCCTAAACTTTTCAAATTTGGTATTTAAAACTTTTCTATAAAGAGGAACAACATATTAGATTTTGGCTAAAATTGACAGACCGGAAGTAATACTTTACTTGAAGCTCTGAGCAGATATTTGTAAATAATATATTAACATATATTCCTAAACTTTTCAAATTTGGTATTTAAAACTTTTCTATAAAGAGGAACAACATATTAGATTTTGGCTAAAATTGATAAACCGGAAGTAATACTTTATTTGAAGCTCTGAACAGATTTTTGTGAATAATACATTAAGATATATTCCAAAACTTTTCAAATTTGGTATTTAAAACTTTTCTATAAAGAGGAACAACATATTAGATTTTGGCTAAAAGTGATAAACCGGAAGTGATACTTTACTTGAAGCTATGAGCAGATTATTGACAATAATATATTAAGATATATTCCAAAACTTTTCAAATTTGGTATTTAAAACTTTTCTATAAAGAGGAACAACATACTAGATTTTGGCTAAAATTGACAGACCGGAAGTAATACTTTACTTGAAGCTCTGAGCAGATATTTGTAAATAATATATTAACATATATTCCTAAACTTTTCAAATTTGGTATTTAAAACTTTTCTATAAAGAGGAACAACATATTAGATTTTGGCTACAATTGATAAACCGGAAGTAATACTTTACTTGAAGCTCTGAACAGATTTTTGTGAATAATACATTAAGATATATTCCAAAACTTTTCAAATTTGGTATTTAAAACTTTTCTATAAAGAGGAACAACATATTAGATTTTGGCTAAAAGTGATAAACCGGAAGTGATACTTTACTTGAAGCTATGAGCAGATTATTGACAATAATATATTAAGATATATTCCAAAACTTTTCAAATTTGGTATTTAAAACTTTTCTATAAAGAGGAACAACATATTAGATTTTGGCTAAAATTGACAGACCGGAAGTAATACTTTACTTGAAGCTCTGAGCAGATATTTGTAAATAATATATTAACATATATTCCTAAACTTTTCAAATTTGGTATTTAAAACTTTTCTATAAAGAGGAACAACATATTAGATTTTGGTTAAAATTGATAAACCGGAAGTAATACATGACTTGAAGCTCTGAACAGATTTTTGTGAATAATACATTAAGATATATTCCAAAACCTTTCAAATTTGGTATTTAAAACTTTTCTATAAAGAGGAACAACATATTAGATTTTGACTAAAATTGACAGACCGGAAGTAATACTTTACTTGAAGCTCTGAGCAGATTTTTGTAAATAATATATTAACATATATTCCTAAACTTTTCAAATTTGGTATTTAAAACTTTTCTATAAAGAGGAACAACATATTAGATTTTGGCTACAATTGATAAACCGGAAGTAATACTTTACTTGAAGCTCTGAACAGATTTTTGTGAATAATACATTAGGATATATTCCAAAACTTTTCAAATTTGGTATTTAAAACTTTTCTATAAAGAGGAACAACACATTAGATTTTGGCTAAAAGTGATAAACCGGAAGTGATACTTTACTTGAAGCTCTGAACAGATTTTTGTGACTAATACATTAGGATATATTCCAAAACTTTTCAAATTTGGTATTTAAAACTTTTCTATAAAGAGGAACAACATATTAGATTTTGGCTACAATTGATAAAGCGGAAGTGATACTTTACTTAAAGCTATGAGCAGATTTTTGTCAATAATATATTAACATATATTCCTAAACTTTTCAAATTTGGTATTTAAAACTTTTCTATAAAGAGGAACAACATATTAGATTTTGGCTACAATTGATAAACCGGAAGTAATACTTTACTTGAAGCTCTGAGCAGATTTTTGTGAATAATACATTAAGATATATTCCAAAACTTTTCAAATTTGGTATTTAAAACTTTTCTATAAAGAGGAACAACATATTAGATTTTGGCTAAAAGTGATAAACCGGAAGTGATACTTTACTTGAAGCTATGAGCAGATTATTGACAATAATATATTAAGATATATTCCAAAACTTTTCAAATTTGGTATTTAAAACTTTTCTATAAAGAGGAACAACATATTAGATTTTGGCTAAAATTGACAGACCGGAAGTAATACTTTACTTGAAGCTCTGAGCAGATATTTGTAAATAATATATTAACATATATTCCTAAACTTTTCAAATTTGGTATTTAAAACTTTTCTATAAAGAGGAACAACATATTAGATTTTGGCTAAAATTGATAAACCGGAAGTAATACATGACTTGAAGCTCTGAACAGATTTTTGTGAATAATACATTAAGATATATTCCAAAACTTTTCAAATTTGGTATTTAAAACTTTTCTATAAAGAGGAACAACATATTAGATTTTGACTAAAATTGACAGACCGGAAGTAAAACTTTACTTGAAGCTCTGAGCAGATTTTTGTAAATAATATATTAACATATATTCCTAAACTTTTCAAATTTGGTATTTAAAACTTTTCTATAAAGAGGAACAACATATTAGATTTTGGCTACAATTGATAAACCGGAAGTAATACTTTACTTGAAGCTCTGAACAGATTTTTGTGAATAATACATTAGGATATATTCCAAAACTTTTCAAATTTGGTATTTAAAACTTTTCTATAAAGAGGAACAACACATTAGATTTTGGCTAAAAGTGATAAACCGGAAGTGATACTTTACTTGAAGCTCTGAACAGATTTTTGTGACTAATACATTAAGATATATTCCAAAACCTTTCAAATTTGGTATTTAAAACTTTTCTATAAAGAGGAACAACATATTAGATTTTGGCTACAATTGATAAAGCGGAAGTAATACTTTACTTGAAGCTCTGAACAGATTTTTGTGAATAATACATTAAGATATATTCCAGAACTTTTCAAATTTGGTATTTAAAACTTTTCTATAAAGAGGAACAACATATTAGATTTTGGCTAAAATTGATAAACCGGAAGTAATACATTACTTGAAGCTCTGAACAGATTTTTGTGAATAATACATTAAGATATATTCCAAAACCTTTCAAATTTGGTATTTAAAACTTTTCTATAAAGAGGAACAACATATTAGATTTTGGCTACAATTGATAAACCGGAAGTAATACATTACTTGAAGCTCTGAACAGATTTTTGTGAATAATACATTAAGATATATTCCAAAACTTTTCAAATTTGGTATTTAAAACTTTTCTATAAAGAGGAACAACATATTAGATTTTGGCTACAATTGATAAAGCGGAAGTTATACTTTACTTGAAGCTCTGAAAAGATTTTTGTGAATAATACATTAAGATATATTCCAAAACTTTTCAAATTTGGTATTTAAAACTTTTCTATAAAGAGGAACAACATATTAGATTTTGGCTACAATTGATAAACCGGAAGTAATACATTACTTGAAGCTCTGAACAGATTTTTGTGAATAATACATTAAGATATATTCCAAAACTTTTCAAATTTGGTATTTAAAACTTTTCTATAAAGAGGAACAACATATTAGATTTTGGCTACAATTGATAAAGCGGAAGTAATACTTTACTTGAAGCTCTGAACAGATTTTTGTAAATAATATATTAACATATATTCCAAAACCTTTCAAATTTGGTATTTAAAACTTTTCTATAAAGAGGAACAACATATTAGATTTTGGCTAAAATTGATAAACCGGAAGTAATACATTACTTAAAGCTCTGAACAGATTTTTGTGAATAATACATTAAGATATATTCCAAAACCTTTCAAATTTGGTATTTAAAACTTTTCTATAAAGAGGAACAACATATTAGATTTTGGCTACAATTGATAAATCGGAAGTAATACATTACTTGAAGCTCTGAACAGATTTTTGTGAATAATACATTAAGATATATTCCAAAACTTTTCAAATTTGGTATTTAAAACTTTTCTATAAAGAGGAACAACATATTAGATTTTGGCTACAATTGATAAACCGGAAGTAATACATTACTTGAAGCTCTGAACAGATTTTTGTGAATAATACATTAAGATATATTCCAAAACTTTTCAAATTTGGTATTTAAAACTTTTCTATAAAGAGGAACAACATATTAGATTTTGGCTACAATTGATAAACCGGAAGTAATACTTTACTTGAAGCTCTGAACAGATTTTTGTGAATAATACATTAAGATATATTCCAAAACTTTTCAAATTTGGTATTTAAAACTTTTCTATAAAGAGGAACAACATATTAGATTTTGGCTAAAAGTGATAAACCGGAAGTGATACTTTACTTGAAGCTATGAGCAGATTATTGACAATAATATATTAAGATATATTCCAAAACTTTTCAAATTTGGTATTTAAAACTTTTCTATAAAGAGGAACAACATATTAGATTTTGGCTAAAATTGACAGACCGGAAGTAATACTTTACTTGAAGCTCTGAGCAGATATTTGTAAATAATATATTAACATATATTCCTAAACTTTTCAAATTTGGTATTTAAAACTTTTCTATAAAGAGGAACAACATATTAGATTTTGGCTAAAATTGATAAACCGGAAGTAATACATGACTTGAAGCTCTGAACAGATTTTTGTGAATAATACATTAAGATATATTCCAAAACTTTTCAAATTTGGTATTTAAAACTTTTCTATAAAGAGGAACAACATATTAGATTTTGACTAAAATTGACAGACCGGAAGTAAAACTTTACTTGAAGCTCTGAGCAGATTTTTGTAAATAATATATTAACATATATTCCTAAACTTTTCAAATTTGGTATTTAAAACTTTTCTATAAAGAGGAACAACATATTAGATTTTGGCTAAAATTGACAGACCGGAAGTAATACTTTACTTGAAGCTCTGAGCAGATATTTGTAAATAATATATTAACATATATTCCTAAACTTTTCAAATTTGGTATTTAAAACTTTTCTATAAAGAGGAACAACATATTAGATTTTGGCTAAAATTGATAAACCGGAAGTAATACTTTATTTGAAGCTCTGAACAGATTTTTGTGAATAATACATTAAGATATATTCCAAAACTTTTCAAATTTGGTATTTAAAACTTTTCTATAAAGAGGAACAACATATTAGATTTTGGCTAAAAGTGATAAACCGGAAGTGATACTTTACTTGAAGCTATGAGCAGATTATTGACAATAATATATTAAGATATATTCCAAAACTTTTCAAATTTGGTATTTAAAACTTTTCTATAAAGAGGAACAACATACTAGATTTTGGCTAAAATTGACAGACCGGAAGTAATACTTTACTTGAAGCTCTGAGCAGATATTTGTAAATAATATATTAACATATATTCCTAAACTTTTCAAATTTGGTATTTAAAACTTTTCTATAAAGAGGAACAACATATTAGATTTTGGCTACAATTGATAAACCGGAAGTAATACTTTACTTGAAGCTCTGAACAGATTTTTGTGAATAATACATTAAGATATATTCCAAAACTTTTCAAATTTGGTATTTAAAACTTTTCTATAAAGAGGAACAACATATTAGATTTTGGCTAAAAGTGATAAACCGGAAGTGATACTTTACTTGAAGCTATGAGCAGATTATTGACAATAATATATTAAGATATATTCCAAAACTTTTCAAATTTGGTATTTAAAACTTTTCTATAAAGAGGAACAACATATTAGATTTTGGCTAAAATTGACAGACCGGAAGTAATACTTTACTTGAAGCTCTGAGCAGATATTTGTAAATAATATATTAACATATATTCCTAAACTTTTCAAATTTAGTATTTAAAACTTTTCTATAAAGAGGAACAACATATTAGATTTTGGCTAAAATTGATAAACCGGAAGTAATACATGACTTGAAGCTCTGAACAGATTTTTGTGAATAATACATTAAGATATATTCCAAAACCTTTCAAATTTGGTATTTAAAACTTTTCTATAAAGAGGAACAACATATTAGATTTTGACTAAAATTGACAGACCGGAAGTAATACTTTACTTGAAGCTCTGAGCAGATTTTTGTAAATAATATATTAACATATATTCCTAAACTTTTCAAATTTGGTATTTAAAACTTTTCTATAAAGAGGAACAACATATTAGATTTTGGCTACAATTGATAAACCGGAAGTAATACTTTACTTGAAGCTCTGAACAGATTTTTGTGAATAATACATTAGGATATATTCCAAAACTTTTCAAATTTGGTATTTAAAACTTTTCTATAAAGAGGAACAACACATTAGATTTTGGCTAAAAGTGATAAACCGGAAGTGATACTTTACTTGAAGCTCTGAACAGATTTTTGTGACTAATACATTAGGATATATTCCAAAACTTTTCAAATTTGGTATTTAAAACTTTTCTATAAAGAGGAACAACATATTAGATTTTGGCTACAATTGATAAAGCGGAAGTGATACTTTACTTAAAGCTATGAGCAGATTTTTGTCAATAATATATTAACATATATTCCTAAACTTTTCAAATTTGGTATTTAAAACTTTTCTATAAAGAGGAACAACATATTAGATTTTGGCTACAATTGATAAACCGGAAGTAATACTTTACTTGAAGCTCTGAACAGATTTTTGTGAATAATACATTAAGATATATTCCAAAACTTTTCAAATTTGGTATTTAAAACTTTTCTATAAAGAGGAACAACATATTAGATTTTGGCTAAAAGTGATAAACCGGAAGTGATACTTTACTTGAAGCTATGAGCAGATTATTGACAATAATATATTAAGATATATTCCAAAACTTTTCAAATTTGGTATTTAAAACTTTTCTATAAAGAGGAACAACATATTAGATTTTGGCTAAAATTGACAGACCGGAAGTAATACTTTACTTGAAGCTCTGAGCAGATATTTGTAAATAATATATTAACATATATTCCTAAACTTTTCAAATTTGGTATTTAAAACTTTTCTATAAAGAGGAACAACATATTAGATTTTGGCTAAAATTGATAAACCGGAAGTAATACATGACTTGAAGCTCTGAACAGATTTTTGTGAATAATACATTAAGATATATTCCAAAACTTTTCAAATTTGGTATTTAAAACTTTTCTATAAAGAGGAACAACATATTAGATTTTGGCTACAATTGATAAACCGGAAGTAATACTTTACTTGAAGCTCTGAACAGATTTTTGTGAATAATACATTAGGATATATTCCAAAACTTTTCAAATTTGGTATTTAAAACTTTTCTATAAAGAGGAACAACACATTAGATTTTGGCTAAAAGTGATAAACCGGAAGTGATACTTTACTTGAAGCTCTGAACAGATTTTTGTGACTAATACATTAAGATATATTCCAAAACCTTTCAAATTTGGTATTTAAAACTTTTCTATAAAGAGGAACAACATATTAGATTTTGGCTACAATTGATAAAGCGGAAGTAATACTTTACTTGAAGCTCTGAACAGATTTTTGTGAATAATACATTAAGATATATTCCAGAACTTTTCAAATTTGGTATTTAAAACTTTTCTATAAAGAGGAACAACATATTAGATTTTGGCTAAAATTGATAAACCGGAAGTAATACATTACTTGAAGCTCTGAACAGATTTTTGTGAATAATACATTAAGATATATTCCAAAACTTTTCAAATTTGGTATTTAAAACTTTTCTATAAAGAGGAACAACATATTAGATTTTGGCTACAATTGATAAAGCGGAAGTAATACTTTACTTGAAGCTCTGAACAGATTTTTGTAAATAATATATTAACATATATTCCTAAACTTTTCAAATTTGGTATTTAAAACTTTTCTATAAAGAGGAACAACATATTAGATTTCGGCTACAATTGATAAAGCGGAAGTAATACATTACTTGAAGCTCTGAACAGATTTTTGTGAATAATACATTAAGATATATTCCAAAACCTTTCAAATTTGGTATTTAAAACTTTTCTATAAAGAGGAACAACATATTAGATTTTGGCTACAATTGATAAAGCGGAAGTAATACTTTACTTGAAGCTCTGAACAGATTTTTGTGAATAATACATTAAGATATATTCCAAAACCTTTCAAATTTGGTATTTAAAACTTTTCTATAAAGAGAAACAACATATTAGATTTTGGCTACAATTGATAAAGCGGAAGTAATACTTTACTTGAAGCTCTGAACAGATTTTTGTGAATAATACATTAAGATATATTCCAAAACTTTTCAAATTTGGTATTTAAAACTTTTCTATAAAGAGGAACAACATATTAGATTTTGGCTAGAATTGACAAACCGGAAGTAATACTTTACTTGAAGCTCTGAGCAGATTTTTGTGAATAATACATTAAGATATATTCCAAAACCTTTCAAATTTGGTATTTAAAACTTTTCTATAAAGAGGAACAACATATTAGATTTTGGCTACAATTGATAAAGCGGAAGTAATACTTTACTTGAAGCTCTGAACAGATTTTTGTGAATAATACATTAAGATATATTCCAAAACTTTTCAAATTTTGTATTTAAAACTTTTTTATAAAGAGGAAAAACATATTAGATTTTGGCTAAAATTGACAGACCGGAAGTAATACTTTACTTGAAGCTCTGAGCAGATTTTTGTAAATAATATATTAACATATATTCCTAAACTTTTCAAATTTGGTATTTAAAAGTTTTCTATAAAGAGGAACAACATATTAGATTTTGGCTAAAATTGACAAACCGGAAGTAATACTTTACTTGAAGCTCTGAGCAGATTTTTGTAAATAATATATTAACATATATTCCTAAACTTTTCAAATTTGGTATTTAAAAGTTTTCTATAAAGAGGAACAACATATTAGATTTTGGCTACAATTGATAAAGCGGAAGTAATACTTTACTTGAAGCTCTGAACAGATTTTTGTGAATAATACATTAAGATATATTCCAAAACCTTTCAAATTTGGTATTTAAAACTTTTCTATAAAGAGGAACAACATATTAGATTTTGGCTACAATTGATAAACCGGAAGTAATACATTACTTGAAGCTCTGAACAGATTTTTGTGAATAATACATTAAGATATATTCCAAAACTTTTCAAATTTGGTATTTAAAACTTTTCTATAAAGAGGAAAAATATATTAGATTTTGGCTAAAATTGACAGACCGGAAGAAATACTTTACTTGAAGCTCTGAGCAGATTTTTGTAAATAATATATTAACATATATTCCTAAACTTTTCAAATTTGGTATTTAAAAGTTTTCTATAAAGAGGAACAACATATTAGATTTTGGCTAAAATTGACAAACCGGAAGTAATACTTTACTTGAAGCTCTGAGCAGATTTTTGTAAATAATATATTAACATATATTCCTAAACTTTTCAAATTTGGTATTTAAAACTTTTCTATAAAGAGGAACAACATATTAGATTTTGGCTACAATTGATAAAGCGGAAGTAATACTTTACTTGAAGCTCTGAACAGATTTTTGTGAATAATACATTAAGATATATTCCAAAACCTTTCAAATTTGGTATTTAAAACTTTTCTATAAAGAGGAACAACATATTAGATTTTGGCTACAATTGATAAACCGGAAGTAATACATTACTTGAAGCTCTGAACAGATTTTTGTGAATAATACATTAAGATATATTCCAAAACTTTTCAAATTTGGTATTTAAAACTTTTCTATAAAGAGGAACAACATATTAGATTTTGGCTACAATTGATAAAGCGGAAGTAATACTTTACTTGAAGCTCTGAACAGATTTTTGTGAATAATACATTAAGATATATTCCAAAACCTTTCAAATTTGGTATTTAAAACTTTTCTATAAAGAGGAACAACATATTAGATTTTGGCTACAATTGATAAACCGGAAGTAATACATTACTTGAAGCTCTGAACAGATTTTTGTGAATAATACATTAAGATATATTCCAAAACCTTTCAAATTTGGTATTTAAAACTTTTCTATAAAGAGGAACAATATATTAGATTTTGGCTACAATTGATAAAGCGGAAGTAATACATTACTTGAAGCTCTGAACAGATTTTTGTGAATAATACATTAAGATATATTCCAAAACCTTTCAAATTTGGTATTTAAAACTTTTCTATAAAGAGGAACAACATATTAGATTTTGGCTACAATTGATAAACCGGAAGTAATACATTACTTGAAGCTCTGAACAGATTTTTGTGAATAATACATTAAGATATATTCCAAAACTTTTCAAATTTGGTATTTAAAACTTTTCTATAAAGAGGAACAACATATTAGATTTTGGCTACAATTGATAAAGCGGAAGTAATACTTTACTTGAAGCTCTGAACAGATTTTTGTGAATAATACATTAAGATATATTCCAAAACCTTTCAAATTTGGTATTTAAAACTTTTCTATAAAGAGGAACAACATATTAGATTTTGGCTACAATTGATAAACCGGAAGTAATACATTACTTGAAGCTCTGAACAGATTTTTGTGAATAATACATTAAGATATATTCCAAAACCTTTCAAATTTGGTATTTAAAACTTTTCTATAAAGAGGAACAATATATTAGATTTTGGCTACAATTGATAAAGCGGAAGTAATACATTACTTGAAGCTCTGAACAGATTTTTGTGAATAATACATTAAGATATATTCCAAAACCTTTCAAATTTGGTATTTAAAACTTTTCTATAAAGAGGAACAACATATTAGATTTTGGCTACAATTGATAAACCGGAAGTAATACATTACTTGAAGCTCTGAACAGATTTTTGTGAATAATACATTAAGATATATTCCAAAACTTTTCAAATTTGGTATTTAAAACTTTTCTATAAAGAGGAACAACATATTAGATTTTGGCTACAATTGATAAAGCGGAAGTAATACTTTACTTGAAGCTCTGAACAGATTTTTGTGAATAATACATTAAGATATATTCCAAAACTTTTCAAATTTGGTATTTAAAACTTTTCTATAAAGAGGAACAACATATTAGATTTTGGCTACAATTGATAAACCGGAAGTAATACATTACTTGAAGCTCTGAACAGATTTTTGTGAATAATACATTAAGATATATTCCAAAACTTTTCAAATTTGGTATTTAAAACTTTTCTATAAAGAGGAACAACATATTAGATTTTGGCTACAATTGATAAAGCGGAAGTAATACTTTACTTGAAGCTCTGAACAGATTTTTGTAAATAATATATTAACATATATTCCAAAACCTTTCAAATTTGGTATTTAAAACTTTTCTATAAAGAGGAACAACATATTAGATTTTGGCTAAAATTGATAAACCGGAAGTAATACATTACTTGAAGCTCTGAACAGATTTTTGTGAATAATACATTAAGATATATTCCAAAACTTTTCAAATTTGGTATTTAAAACTTTTCTATAAAGAGGAACAACATATTAGATTTTGGCTAAAATTGACAGACCGGAAGTAATACTTTACTTGAAGCTCTGAGCAGATATTTGTAAATAATATATTAACATATATTCCTAAACTTTTCAAATTTGGTATTTAAAACTTTTCTATAAAGAGGAACAACATATTAGATTTTGGCTACAATTGATAAAGCGGAAGTAATACTTTATTTGAAGCTCTGACCAGATTTTTGTGAATAATACATTAAGATATATTCCAAAACTTTTCAAATTTGGTATTTAAAACTTTTCTATAAAGAGGAACAACATATTAGATTTTGGCTAAAAGTGATAAACCGGAAGTGATACTTTACTTGAAGCTATGAGCAGATTATTGACAATAATATATTAAGATATATTCCAAAACTTTTCAAATTTGGTATTTAAAACTTTTCTATAAAGAGGAACAACATACTAGATTTTGGCTAAAATTGACAGACCGGAAGTAATACTTTACTTGAAGCTCTGAGCAGATATTTGTAAATAATATATTAACATATATTCCTAAACTTTTCAAATTTGGTATTTAAAACTTTTCTATAAAGAGGAACAACATATTAGATTTTGGCTACAATTGATAAACCGGAAGTAATACTTTACTTGAAGCTCTGAACAGATTTTTGTGAATAATACATTAAGATATATTCCAAAACTTTTCAAATTTGGTATTTAAAACTTTTCTATAAAGAGGAACAACATATTAGATTTTGGCTAAAAGTGATAAACCGGTAGTGATACTTTACTTGAAGCTATGAGCAGATTATTGACAATAATATATTAAGATATATTCCAAAACTTTTCAAATTTGGTATTTAAAACTTTTCTATAAAGAGGAACAACATATTAGATTTTGGCTAAAATTGACAGACCGGAAGTAATACTTTACTTGAAGCTCTGAGCAGATATTTGTAAATAATATATTAACATATATTCCTAAACTTTTCAAATTTGGTATTTAAAACTTTTCTATAAAGAGGAACAACATATTAGATTTTGGCTAAAATTGATAAACCGGAAGTAATACATGACTTGAAGCTCTGAACAGATTTTTGTGAATAATACATTAAGATATATTCCAAAACCTTTCAAATTTGGTATTTAAAACTTTTCTATAAAGAGGAACAACATATTAGATTTTGACTAAAATTGACAGACCGGAAGTAATACTTTACTTGAAGCTCTGAGCAGATTTTTGTAAATAATATATTAACATATATTCCTAAACTTTTCAAATTTGGTATTTAAAACTTTTCTATAAAGAGGAACAACATATTAGATTTTGGCTACAATTGATAAACCGGAAGTAATACTTTACTTGAAGCTCTGAACAGATTTTTGTGAATAATACATTAGGATATATTCCAAAACTTTTCAAATTTGGTATTTAAAACTTTTCTGTAAAGAGGAACAACACATTAGATTTTGGCTAAAAGTGATAAACCGGAAGTGATACTTTACTTGAAGCTCTGAACAGATTTTTGTGACTAATACATTAGGATATATTCCAAAACTTTTCAAATTTGGTATTTAAAACTTTTCTATAAAGAGGAACAACATATTAGATTTTGGCTACAATTGATAAAGCGGAAGTGATACTTTACTTAAAGCTATGAGCAGATTTTTGTCAATAATATATTAACATATATTCCTAAACTTTTCAAATTTGGTATTTAAAACTTTTCTATAAAGAGGAACAACATATTAGATTTTGGCTACAATTGATAAACCGGAAGTAATACTTTACTTGAAGCTCTGAACAGATTTTTGTGAATAATACATTAAGATATATTCCAAAACTTTTCAAATTTGGTATTTAAAACTTTTCTATAAAGAGGAACAACATATTAGATTTTGGCTAAAAGTGATAAACCGGAAGTGATACTTTACTTGAAGCTATGAGCAGATTATTGACAATAATATATTAAGATATATTCCAAAACTTTTCAAATTTGGTATTTAAAACTTTTCTATAAAGAGGAACAACATATTAGATTTTGGCTAAAATTGACAGACCGGAAGTAATACTTTACTTGAAGCTCTGAGCAGATATTTGTAAATAATATATTAACATATATTCCTAAACTTTTCAAATTTGGTATTTAAAACTTTTCTATAAAGAGGAACAACATATTAGATTTTGGCTAAAATTGATAAACCGGAAGTAATACATGACTTGAAGCTATGAACAGATTTTTGTGAATAATACATTAAGATATATTCCAAAACTTTTCAAATTTGGTATTTAAAACTTTTCTATAAAGAGGAACAACATATTAGATTTTGACTAAAATTGACAGACCGGAAGTAAAACTTTACTTGAAGCTCTGAGCAGATTTTTGTAAATAATATATTAACATATATTCCTAAACTTTTCAAATTTGGTATTTAAAACTTTTCTATAAAGAGGAACAACATATTAGATTTTGGCTAAAATTGACAGACCGGAAGTAATACTTTACTTGAAGCTCTGAGCAGATATTTGTAAATAATATATTAACATATATTCCTAAACTTTTCAAATTTGGTATTTAAAACTTTTCTATAAAGAGGAACAACATATTAGATTTTGGCTAAAATTGATAAACCGGAAGTAATACTTTATTTGAAGCTCTGAACAGATTTTTGTGAATAATACATTAAGATATATTCCAAAACTTTTCAAATTTGGTATTTAAAACTTTTCTATAAAGAGGAACAACATATTAGATTTTGGCTAAAAGTGATAAACCGGAAGTGATACTTTACTTGAAGCTATGAGCAGATTATTGACAATAATATATTAAGATATATTCCAAAACTTTTCAAATTTGGTATTTAAAACTTTTCTATAAAGAGGAACAACATACTAGATTTTGGCTAAAATTGACAGACCGGAAGTAATACTTTACTTGAAGCTCTGAGCAGATATTTGTAAATAATATATTAACATATATTCCTAAACTTTTCAAATTTGGTATTTAAAACTTTTCTATAAAGAGGAACAACATATTAGATTTTGGCTACAATTGATAAACCGGAAGTAATACTTTACTTGAAGCTCTGAACAGATTTTTGTGAATAATACATTAAGATATATTCCAAAACTTTTCAAATTTGGTATTTAAAACTTTTCTATAAAGAGGAACAACATATTAGATTTTGGCTAAAAGTGATAAACCGGAAGTGATACTTTACTTGAAGCTATGAGCAGATTATTGACAATAATATATTAAGATATATTCCAAAACTTTTCAAATTTGGTATTTAAAACTTTTCTATAAAGAGGAACAACATATTAGATTTTGGCTAAAATTGACAGACCGGAAGTAATACTTTACTTGAAGCTCTGAGCAGATATTTGTAAATAATATATTAACATATATTCCTAAACTTTTCAAATTTGGTATTTAAAACTTTTCTATAAAGAGGAACAACATATTAGATTTTGGTTAAAATTGATAAACCGGAAGTAATACATGACTTGAAGCTCTGAACAGATTTTTGTGAATAATACATTAAGATATATTCCAAAACCTTTCAAATTTGGTATTTAAAACTTTTCTATAAAGAGGAACAACATATTAGATTTTGACTAAAATTGACAGACCGGAAGTAATACTTTACTTGAAGCTCTGAGCAGATTTTTGTAAATAATATATTAACATATATTCCTAAACTTTTCAAATTTGGTATTTAAAACTTTTCTATAAAGAGGAACAACATATTAGATTTTGGCTACAATTGATAAACCGGAAGTAATACTTTACTTGAAGCTCTGAACAGATTTTTGTGAATAATACATTAGGATATATTCCAAAACTTTTCAAATTTGGTATTTAAAACTTTTCTATAAAGAGGAACAACACATTAGATTTTGGCTAAAAGTGATAAACCGGAAGTGATACTTTACTTGAAGCTCTGAACAGATTTTTGTGACTAATACATTAGGATATATTCCAAAACTTTTCAAATTTGGTATTTAAAACTTTTCTATAAAGAGGAACAACATATTAGATTTTGGCTACAATTGATAAAGCGGAAGTGATACTTTACTTAAAGCTATGAGCAGATTTTTGTCAATAATATATTAACATATATTCCTAAACTTTTCAAATTTGGTATTTAAAACTTTTCTATAAAGAGGAACAACATATTAGATTTTGGCTACAATTGATAAACCGGAAGTAATACTTTACTTGAAGCTCTGAACAGATTTTTGTGAATAATACATTAAGATATATTCCAAAACTTTTCAAATTTGGTATTTAAAACTTTTCTATAAAGAGGAACAACATATTAGATTTTGGCTAAAAGTGATAAACCGGAAGTGATACTTTACTTGAAGCTATGAGCAGATTATTGACAATAATATATTAAGATATATTCCAAAACTTTTCAAATTTGGTATTTAAAACTTTTCTATAAAGAGGAACAACATATTAGATTTTGGCTAAAATTGACAGACCGGAAGTAATACTTTACTTGAAGCTCTGAGCAGATATTTGTAAATAATATATTAACATATATTCCTAAACTTTTCAAATTTGGTATTTAAAACTTTTCTATAAAGAGGAACAACATATTAGATTTTGGCTAAAATTGATAAACCGGAAGTAATACATGACTTGAAGCTCTGAACAGATTTTTGTGAATAATACATTAAGATATATTCCAAAACTTTTCAAATTTGGTATTTAAAACTTTTCTATAAAGAGGAACAACATATTAGATTTTGACTAAAATTGACAGACCGGAAGTAAAACTTTACTTGAAGCTCTGAGCAGATTTTTGTAAATAATATATTAACATATATTCCTAAACTTTTCAAATTTGGTATTTAAAACTTTTCTATAAAGAGGAACAACATATTAGATTTTGGCTACAATTGATAAACCGGAAGTAATACTTTACTTGAAGCTCTGAACAGATTTTTGTGAATAATACATTAGGATATATTCCAAAACTTTTCAAATTTGGTATTTAAAACTTTTCTATAAAGAGGAACAACACATTAGATTTTGGCTAAAAGTGATAAACCGGAAGTGATACTTTACTTGAAGCTCTGAACAGATTTTTGTGACTAATACATTAAGATATATTCCAAAACCTTTCAAATTTGGTATTTAAAACTTTTCTATAAAGAGGAACAACATATTAGATTTTGGCTACAATTGATAAAGCGGAAGTAATACTTTACTTGAAGCTCTGAACAGATTTTTGTGAATAATACATTAAGATATATTCCAGAACTTTTCAAATTTGGTATTTAAAACTTTTCTATAAAGAGGAACAACATATTAGATTTTGGCTAAAATTGATAAACCGGAAGTAATACATTACTTGAAGCTCTGAACAGATTTTTGTGAATAATACATTAAGATATATTCCAAAACCTTTCAAATTTGGTATTTAAAACTTTTCTATAAAGAGGAACAACATATTAGATTTTGGCTACAATTGATAAACCGGAAGTAATACATTACTTGAAGCTCTGAACAGATTTTTGTGAATAATACATTAAGATATATTCCAAAACTTTTCAAATTTGGTATTTAAAACTTTTCTATAAAGAGGAACAACATATTAGATTTTGGCTACAATTGATAAAGCGGAAGTTATACTTTACTTGAAGCTCTGAAAAGATTTTTGTGAATAATACATTAAGATATATTCCAAAACTTTTCAAATTTGGTATTTAAAACTTTTCTATAAAGAGGAACAACATATTAGATTTTGGCTACAATTGATAAACCGGAAGTAATACATTACTTGAAGCTCTGAACAGATTTTTGTGAATAATACATTAAGATATATTCCAAAACTTTTCAAATTTGGTATTTAAAACTTTTCTATAAAGAGGAACAACATATTAGATTTTGGCTACAATTGATAAAGCGGAAGTAATACTTTACTTGAAGCTCTGAACAGATTTTTGTAAATAATATATTAACATATATTCCAAAACCTTCCAAATTTGGTATTTAAAACTTTTCTATAAAGAGGAACAACATATTAGATTTTGGCTAAAATTGATAAACCGGAAGTAATACATTACTTAAAGCTCTGAACAGATTTTTGTGAATAATACATTAAGATATATTCCAAAACCTTTCAAATTTGGTATTTAAAACTTTTCTATAAAGAGGAACAACATATTAGATTTTGGCTACAATTGATAAATCGGAAGTAATACATTACTTGAAGCTCTGAACAGATTTTTGTGAATAATACATTAAGATATATTCCAAAACTTTTCAAATTTGGTATTTAAAACTTTTCTATAAAGAGGAACAACATATTAGATTTTGGCTACAATTGATAAACCGGAAGTAATACATTACTTGAAGCTCTGAACAGATTTTTGTGAATAATACATTAAGATATATACCAAAACTTTTCAAATTTGGTATTTAAAACTTTTCTATAAAGAGGAACAACATATTAGATTTTGGCTACAATTGATAAACCGGAAGTAATACTTTACTTGAAGCTCTGAACAGATTTTTGTGAATAATACATTAAGATATATTCCAAAACTTTTCAAATTTGGTATTTAAAACTTTTCTATAAAGAGGAACAACATATTAGATTTTGGCTAAAAGTGATAAACCGGAAGTGATACTTTACTTGAAGCTATGAGCAGATTATTGACAATAATATATTAAGATATATTCCAAAACTTTTCAAATTTGGTATTTAAAACTTTTCTATAAAGAGGAACAACATATTAGATTTTGGCTAAAATTGACAGACCGGAAGTAATACTTTACTTGAAGCTCTGAGCAGATATTTGTAAATAATATATTAACATATATTCCTAAACTTTTCAAATTTGGTATTTAAAACTTTTCTATAAAGAGGAACAACATATTAGATTTTGGCTAAAAGTGATAAACCGGAAGTGATACTTTACTTGAAGCTATGAGCAGATTATTGACAATAATATATTAAGATATATTCCAAAACTTTTCAAATTTGGTATTTAAAACTTTTCTATAAAGAGGAACAACATATTAGATTTTGGCTAAAATTGACAGACCGGAAGTAATACTTTACTTGAAGCTCTGAGCAGATATTTGTAAATAATATATTAACATATATTCCTAAACTTTTCAAATTTGGTATTTAAAACTTTTCTATAAAGAGGAACAACATATTAGATTTTGGCTAAAATTGATAAACCGGAAGTAATACATGACTTGAAGCTCTGAACAGATTTTTGTGAATAATACATTAAGATATATTCCAAAACCTTTCAAATTTGGTATTTAAAACTTTTCTATAAAGAGGAACAACATATTAGATTTTGACTAAAATTGACAGACCGGAAGTAATACTTTACTTGAAGCTCTGAGCAGATTTTTGTAAATAATATATTAACATATATTCCTAAACTTTTCAAATTTGGTATTTAAAACTTTTCTATAAAGAGGAACAACATATTAGATTTTGGCTACAATTGATAAACCGGAAGTAATACTTTACTTGAAGCTCTGAACAGATTTTTGTGAATAATACATTAAGATATATTCCAAAACTTTTCAAATTTGGTATTTAAAACTTTTCTATAAAGAGGAACAACATATTAGATTTTGGCTAAAAGTGATAAACCGGAAGTGATACTTTACTTGAAGCTCTGAACAGATTTTTGTGACTAATACATTAGGATATATTCCAAAACTTTTCAAATTTGGTATTTAAAACTTTTCTATAAAGAGGAACAACATATTAGATTTTGGCTACAATTGATAAAGCGGAAGTGATACTTTACTTAAAGCTATGAGCAGATTTTTGTCAATAATATATTAACATATATTCCTAAACTTTTCAAATTTGGTATTTAAAACTTTTCTATAAAGAGGAACAACATATTAGATTTTGGCTACAATTGATAAACCGGAAGTAATACTTTACTTGAAGCTCTGAACAGATTTTTGTGAATAATACATTAAGATATATTCCAAAACTTTTCAAATTTGGTATTTAAAACTTTTCTATAAAGAGGAACAACATATTAGATTTTGGCTAAAAGTGATAAACCGGAAGTGATACTTTACTTGAAGCTATGAGCAGATTATTGACAATAATATATTAAGATATATTCCAAAACTTTTCAAATTTGGTATTTAAAACTTTTCTATAAAGAGGAACAACATATTAGATTTTGGCTAAAATTGACAGACCGGAAGTAATACTTTACTTGAAGCTCTGAGCAGATATTTGTAAATAATATATTAACATATATTCCTAAACTTTTCAAATTTGGTATTTAAAACTTTTCTATAAAGAGGAACAACATATTAGATTTTGGCTAAAATTGATAAACCGGAAGTAATACATGACTTGAAGCTCTGAACAGATTTTTGTGAATAATACATTAAGATATATTCCAAAACTTTTCAAATTTGGTATTTAAAACTTTTCTATAAAGAGGAACAACATATTAGATTTTGGCTACAATTGATAAACCGGAAGTAATACTTTACTTGAAGCTCTGAACAGATTTTTGTGAATAATACATTAGGATATATTCCAAAACTTTTCAAATTTGGTATTTAAAACTTTTCTATAAAGAGGAACAACACATTAGATTTTGGCTAAAAGTGATAAACCGGAAGTGATACTTTACTTGAAGCTCTGAACAGATTTTTGTGACTAATACATTAAGATATATTCCAAAACCTTTCAAATTTGGTATTTAAAACTATTCTATAAAGAGGAACAACATATTAGATTTTGGCTACAATTGATAAAGCGGAAGTAATACTTTACTTGAAGCTCTGAACAGATTTTTGTGAATAATACATTAAGATATATTCCAGAACTTTTCAAATTTGGTATTTAAAACTTTTCTATAAAGAGGAACAACATATTAGATTTTGGCTAAAATTGATAAACCGGAAGTAATACATTACTTGAAGCTCTGAACAGATTTTTGTGAATAATACATTAAGATATATTCCAAAACCTTTCAAATTTGGTATTTAAAACTTTTCTATAAAGAGGAACAACATATTAGATTTTGGCTACAATTGATAAACCGGAAGTAATACATTACTTGAAGCTCTGAACAGATTTTTGTGAATAATACATTAAGATATATTCCAAAACTTTTCAAATTTGGTATTTAAAACTTTTCTATAAAGAGGAACAACATATTAGATTTTGGCTACAATTGATAAAGCGGAAGTTATACTTTACTTGAAGCTCTGAAAAGATTTTTGTGAATAATACATTAAGATATATTCCAAAACTTTTCAAATTTGGTATTTAAAACTTTTCTATAAAGAGGAACAACATATTAGATTTTGGCTACAATTGATAAACCGGAAGTAATACATTACTTGAAGCTCTGAACAGATTTTTGTGAATAATACATTAAGATATATTCCAAAACTTTTCAAATTTGGTATTTAAAACTTTTCTATAAAGAGGAACAACATATTAGATTTTGGCTACAATTGATAAAGCGGAAGTAATACTTTACTTGAAGCTCTGAACAGATTTTTGTAAATAATATATTAACATATATTCCAAAACCTTTCAAATTTGGTATTTAAAACTTTTCTATAAAGAGGAACAACATATTAGATTTTGACTAAAATTGATAAACCGGAAGTAATACTTTACTTGAAGCTCTGAACAGATTTTTGTGAATAATACATTAAGATATATTCCAAAACTTTTCAAATTTGGTATTTAAAACTTTTCTATAAAGAGGAACAACATATTAGATTTTGGCTAAAAGTGATAAACCGGAAGTGATACTTTACTTGAAGCTATGAGCAGATTATTGACAATAATATATTAAGATATATTCCAAAACTTTTCAAATTTGGTATTTAAAACTTTTCTATAAAGAGGAACAACATATTAGATTTTGGCTAAAATTGACAGACCGGAAGTAATACTTTACTTGAAGCTCTGAGCAGATATTTGTAAATAATATATTAACATATATTCCTAAACTTTTCAAATTTGGTATTTAAAACTTTTCTATAAAGAGGAACAACATATTAGATTTTGGCTAAAATTGATAAACCGGAAGTAATACATGACTTGAAGCTCTGAACAGATTTTTGTGAATAATACATTAAGATATATTCCAAAACTTTTCAAATTTGGTATTTAAAACTTTTCTATAAAGAGGAACAACATATTAGATTTTGGCTACAATTGATAAACCGGAAGTAATACTTTACTTGAAGCTCTGAACAGATTTTTGTGAATAATACATTAGGATATATTCCAAAACTTTTCAAATTTGGTATTTAAAACTTTTCTATAAAGAGGAACAACACATTAGATTTTGGCTAAAAGTGATAAACCGGAAGTGATACTTTACTTGAAGCTCTGAACAGATTTTTGTGACTAATACATTAAGATATATTCCAAAACCTTTCAAATTTGGTATTTAAAACTTTTCTATAAAGAGGAACAACATATTAGATTTTGGCTACAATTGATAAAGCGGAAGTAATACTTTACTTGAAGCTCTGAACAGATTTTTGTGAATAATACATTAAGATATATTCCAGAACTTTTCAAATTTGGTATTTAAAACTTTTCTATAAAGAGGAACAACATATTAGATTTTGGCTAAAATTGATAAACCGGAAGTAATACATTACTTGAAGCTCTGAACAGATTTTTGTGAATAATACATTAAGATATATTCCAAAACCTTTCAAATTTGGTATTTAAAACTTTTCTATAAAGAGGAACAACATATTAGATTTTGGCTACAATTGATAAACCGGAAGTAATACATTACTTGAAGCTCTGAACAGATTTTTGTGAATAATACATTAAGATATATTCCAAAACTTTTCAAATTTGGTATTTAAAACTTTTCTATAAAGAGGAACAACATATTAGATTTTGGCTACAATTGATAAAGCGGAAGTTATACTTTACTTGAAGCTCTGAAAAGATTTTTGTGAATAATACATTAAGATATATTCCAAAACTTTTCAAATTTGGTATTTAAAACTTTTCTATAAAGAGGAACAACATATTAGATTTTGGCTACAATTGATAAACCGGAAGTAATACATTACTTGAAGCTCTGAACAGATTTTTGTGAATAATACATTAAGATATATTCCAAAACTTTTCAAATTTGGTATTTAAAACTTTTCTATAAAGAGGAACAACATATTAGATTTTGGCTACAATTGATAAAGCGGAAGTAATACTTTACTTGAAGCTCTGAACAGATTTTTGTAAATAATATATTAACATATATTCCAAAACCTTTCAAATTTGGTATTTAAAACTTTTCTATAAAGAGGAACAACATATTAGATTTTGGCTAAAATTGATAAACCGGAAGTAATACATTACTTAAAGCTCTGAACAGATTTTTGTGAATAATACATTAAGATATATTCCAAAACCTTTCAAATTTGGTATTTAAAACTTTTCTATAAAGAGGAACAACATATTAGATTTTGGCTACAATTGATAAATCGGAAGTAATACATTACTTGAAGCTCTGAACAGATTTTTGTGAATAATACATTAAGATATATTCCAAAACTTTTCAAATTTGGTATTTAAAACTTTTCTATAAAGAGGAACAACATATTAGATTTTGGCTACAATTGATAAACCGGAAGTAATACATTACTTGAAGCTCTGAACAGATTTTTGTGAATAATACATTAAGATATATTCCAAAACTTTTCAAATTTGGTATTTAAAACTTTTCTATAAAGAGGAACAACATATTAGATTTTGGCTAAAAGTGATAAACCGGAAGTAATACTTTACTTGAAGCTCTGAACAGGTTTTTGTGAATAATATATTTATATTCCAAAAATTTTCAAATTTCGTATTTAAAACTTTTCTATAAAGAGAAACAACATATTAGATTTTGGCTACAATTGATAAACCGGAAGTGATACTTTACTTGAAGCTATGAGCAGATTTTTGTCAATAATATATTAAGATATATTCCAAAACTTTTCAAATTTGGTATTTAAAACTTTTCTATAAAGAGGAACAACATATTAGATTTTGGCTAAAATTGACAAACCGGAAGTAATACTTTACTTGAAGCTCTGAGCAGATTTTTGTAAATAATATATTAACATATATTCCTAAACTTTTCAAATTTGGAATTTAAAACTTTTCTATAAAGAGGAACAACATATTAGATTTTAGCTAAAATTGATAAACCGGAAGTAATACTTTACTTGAAGCTCTGAACAGATTTTTGTGAATAATATATTTATATTCCAAAAATTTTCAAATTTCGTACTTAAAACTTTTCTATAAACAGGAACAACATATTAGATTTTGGCTAAAATTGATAAACCGGAAGTAATACTTTACTTGAAGCTCTGAGCAGATTTTTGGAAATAATATATTAACATATATTCCTAAACTTTTCAAATTTGGTATTTAAAACTTTTCTATAAAGAGGAACAACATTAGATTTTGGCTAAAAGTGATAAACCGGAAGTGATACTTTACTTGAAGCTCTGAACAGATTTTTGTGAATAATATATTTATATTCCAAAAATTTTCAAATTTCGTATTTAAAACTTTTCTATAAAGAGGAACAACATATTAGATTTTGGCTAAAAGTGATAAACCGGAAGTGATACTTTACTTGAAGCTCTGAACAGATTTTTGTGAATAATATATTTATATTCCAAAAATTTTCAAATTTCGTATTTAAAACTTTTCTATAAAGAGGAATAACATATTAGATTTTGGCTAAAATTGATTAACCGGAAGTAATACTTTACTTGAAGCTCTGAGCAGATTTTTGTAAATAATATATTAACATATATTCCTCAACTTTTCAAATTTGGTATTTAAAATTTTTCTATAAAGAGGAACAACATATTAGATTTTGGCTACAATTGATAAACCGGAAGTGATACTTTACTTGAAGCTATGAGCAGATTTTTGTCAATAATATATTAAGATATATACCAAAACTTTTCAAATTTGGTATTTAAAACTTTTCTATAAAGACGAACAACATATTAGATTTTGGCTAAAAGTTATAAACCGGAAGTGATACTTTACTTGAAGCTCTGAACAGATTTTTGTGACTAATACATTAAGATATATTCCAAAACTTTTCAAATTTGGTATTTAAAACTTTTCTATAAAGAGGAACAACATTAGATTTTGGCTAAAAGTGATAAACCGGAAGTGATACTTTACTTGAAGCTCTGAACAGATTTTTGTGAATAATACATTAAGATATATTCCAAAACTTTTCAAATTTGGTATTTAAAACTTTTCTATAAATAGGAACAACATATTAGATTTTGCCTACAATTGATAAAGCGGAAGTAATACTTTACTTGAAGCTCTGAACAGATTTTTGTGAATAATACATTAAGATATATTCCAGAACGTTTCAAATTTGGTATTTAAAACTTTTCTATAAAGAGGAACAACATATTAGATTTTGGCTAAAATTGATAAACCGGAAGTAATACATTACTTGAAGCTCTGAACAGATTTTTGTGAATAATACATTAAGATATATTCCAAAACCTTTCAAATTTGGAATTTAAAACTTTTCTATAAAGAGGAACAACATATTAGATTTTGGCTACAATTGATAAAGCGGAAGTAATACTTTACTTGAAGCTCTGAACAGATTTTTGTGAATAATACATTAAGATATATTCCAGAACTTTTCAAATTTGGTATTTAAAACTTTTCTATAAAGAGGAACAACATATTAGATTTTGGCTAAAATTGATAAACCGGAAGTAATACATTACTTGAAGCTCTGAACAGATTTTTGTGAATAATACATTAAGATATATTCCAAAACCTTTCAAATTTGGTATTTAAAACTTTTCTATAAAGAGGAACAACATATTAGATTTTGGCTACAATTGATAAACCGGAAGTAATACATTACTTGAAGCTCTGAACAGATTTTTGTGAATAATACATTAAGATATATTCCAAAACTTTTCAAATTTGGTATTTAAAACTTTTCTATAAAGAGGAACAACATATTAGATTTTGGCTACAATTGATAAAGCGGAAGTAATACTTTACTTGAAGCTCTGAACAGATTTTTGTGAATAATACATTAAGATATATTCCAAAACTTTTCAAATTTGGTATTTAAAACTTTTCTATAAAGAGGAACAACATATTAGATTTTGGCTACAATTGATAAACCGGAAGTAATACATTACTTGAAGCTCTGAACAGATTTTTGTGAATAATACATTAAGATATATTCCAAAACTTTTCAAATTTGGTATTTAAAACTTTTCTATAAAGAGGAACAACATATTAGATTTTGGCTACAATTGATAAAGCGGAAGTAATACTTTACTTGAAGCTCTGAACAGATTTTTGTAAATAATATATTAATATATATTCCAAAACCTTTCAAATTTGGTATTTAAAACTTTTCTGTAAAGAGGAACAACATATTAGATTTTGGCTAAAATTGATAAACCGGAAGTAATACATTACTTGAAGCTCTGAACAGATTTTTGTGAATAATACATTAAGATATATTCCAAAACCTTTCAAATTTGGTATTTAAAACTTTTCTATAAAGAGGAACTACATATTAGATTTTGGCTACAATTAATAAATCGGAAGTAATACATTACTTGAAGCTCTGAACAGATTTTTGTGAATAATACATTAAGATATATTCCAAAACTTTTCAAATTTGGTATTTAAAACTTTTCTATAAAGAGGAACAACATATTAGATTTTGGCTACAATTAATAAATCGGAAGTAATACATTACTTGAAGCTCTGAACAGATTTTTGTGAATAATACATTAAGATATATTCCAAAACTTTTCAAATTTGGTATTTAAAACTTTTCTATAAAGAGGAACTACATATTAGATTTTGGCTAAAATTGATAAACCGGAAGTAATACATTACTTGAAGCTCTGAACAGATTTTTGTGAATAATACATTAAGATATATTCCAAAACTTTTCAAATTTGGTATTTAAAACTTTTCTGTAAAGAGGAACAACATATTAGATTTTGGCTAAAATTGATAAACCGGAAGTAATACATTACTTGAAGCTCTGAACAGATTTTTGTGAATAATACATTAAGATATATTCCAAAACCTTTCAAATTTGGTATTTAAAACTTTTCTATAAAGAGGAACTACATATTAGATTTTGGCTACAATTAATAAATCGGAAGTAATACATTACTTGAAGCTCTGAACAGATTTTTGTGAATAATACATTAAGATATATTCCAAAACTTTTCAAATTTGGTATTTAAAACTTTTCTATAAAGAGGAACAACATATTAGATTTTGGCTACAATTAATAAATCGGAAGTAATACATTACTTGAAGCTCTGAACAGATTTTTGTGAATAATACATTAAGATATATTCCAAAACCTTTCAAATTTGGTATTTAAAACTTTTCTATAAAGAGGAACAACATATTAGATTTTGGCTACAATTAATAAATCGGAAGTAATACATTACTTGAAGCTCTGAACAGATTTTTGTGAATAATACATTAAGATATATTCCAAAACTTTTCAAATTTGGTATTTAAAACTTTTCTATAAAGAGGAACAACATATTAGATTTTGGCTAAAATTGATAAACCGGAAGTAATACATTACTTGAAGCTCTGAACAGATTTTTGTGAATAATACATTAAGATATATTCCAAAACTTTTCAAATTTGGTATTTAAAACTTTTCTATAAAGAGGAACTACATATTAGATTTTGGCTAAAATTGATAAACCGGAAGTAATACATTACTTGAAGCTCTGAACAGATTTTTGTGAATAATACATTAAGATATATTCCAAAACCTTTCAAATTTGGTATTTAAAACTTTTCTATAAAGAGGAACTACATATTAGATTTTGGCTACAATTAATAAATCGGAAGTAATACATTACTTGAAGCTCTGAACAGATTTTTGTGAATAATACATTAAGATATATTCCAAAACCTTTCAAATTTGGTATTTAAAACTTTTCTATAAAGAGGAACAACATATTAGATTTTGGCTACAATTAATAAATCGGAAGTAATACATTACTTGAAGCTCTGAACAGATTTTTGTGAATAATACATTAAGATATATTCCAAAACTTTTCAAATTTGGTATTTAAAACTTTTCTGTAAAGAGGAACAACATATTAGATTTTGGCTAAAATTGATAAACCGGAAGTAATACATTACTTGAAGCTCTGAACAGATTTTTGTGAATAATACATTAAGATATATTCCAAAACCTTTCAAATTTGGTATTTAAAACTTTTCTATAAAGAGGAACTACATATTAGATTTTGGCTACAATTAATAAATCGGAAGTAATACATTACTTGAAGCTCTGAACAGATTTTTGTGAATAATACATTAAGATATATTCCAAAACTTTTCAAATTTGGTATTTAAAACTTTTCTATAAAGAGGAACAACATATTAGATTTTGGCTACAATTAATAAATCGGAAGTAATACATTACTTGAAGCTCTGAACAGATTTTTGTGAATAATACATTAAGATATATTCCAAAACTTTTCAAATTTGGTATTTAAAACTTTTCTATAAAGAGGAACTACATATTAGATTTTGGCTAAAATTGATAAACCGGAAGTAATACATTACTTGAAGCTCTGAACAGATTTTTGTGAATAATACATTAAGATATATTCCAAAACTTTTCAAATTTGGTATTTAAAACTTTTCTGTAAAGAGGAACAACATATTAGATTTTGGCTAAAATTGATAAACCGGAAGTAATACATTACTTGAAGCTCTGAACAGATTTTTGTGAATAATACATTAAGATATATTCCAAAACCTTTCAAATTTGGTATTTAAAACTTTTCTATAAAGAGGAACTACATATTAGATTTTGGCTACAATTAATAAATCGGAAGTAATACATTACTTGAAGCTCTGAACAGATTTTTGTGAATAATACATTAAGATATATTCCAAAACTTTTCAAATTTGGTATTTAAAACTTTTCTATAAAGAGGAACTACATATTAGATTTTGGCTACAATTAATAAATCGGAAGTAATACATTACTTGAAGCTCTGAACAGATTTTTGTGAATAATACATTAAGATATATTCCAAAACCTTTCAAATTTGGTATTTAAAACTTTTCTATAAAGAGGAACAACATATTAGATTTTGGCTACAATTAATAAATCGGAAGTAATACATTACTTGAAGCTCTGAACAGATTTTTGTGAATAATACATTAAGATATATTCCAAAACTTTTCAAATTTGGTATTTAAAACTTTTCTGTAAAGAGGAACAACATATTAGATTTTGGCTAAAATTGATAAACCGGAAGTAATACATTACTTGAAGCTCTGAACAGATTTTTGTGAATAATACATTAAGATATATTCCAAAACCTTTCAAATTTGGTATTTAAAACTTTTCTATAAAGAGGAACTACATATTAGATTTTGGCTACAATTAATAAATCGGAAGTAATACATTACTTGAAGCTCTGAACAGATTTTTGTGAATAATACATTAAGATATATTCCAAAACTTTTCAAATTTGGTATTTAAAACTTTTCTATAAAGAGGAACAACATATTAGATTTTGGCTACAATTGATAAACCGGAAGTAATACATTACTTGAAGCTCTGAACAGATTTTTGTGAATAATACATTAAGATATATTCCAAAACCTTTCAAATTTGGTATTTAAAACTTTTCTATAAAGAGGAACTACATATTAGATTTTGGCTACAATTAATAAATCGGAAGTAATACATTACTTGAAGCTCTGAACAGATTTTTGTGAATAATACATTAAGATATATTCCAAAACTTTTCAAATTTGGTATTTAAAACTTTTCTATAAAGAGGAACAACATATTAGATTTTGGCTACAATTGATAAACCGGAAGTAATACATTACTTGAAGCTCTGAACAGATTTTTGTGAATAATACATTAAGATATATTCCAAAACTTTTCAAATTTGGTATTTAAAACTTTTCTATAAAGAGGAACAACATATTAGATTTTGGCTACAATTGATAAAGCGGAAGTAATACTTTACTTGAAGCTCTGAACAGATTTTTGTAAATAATATATTAACATATATTCCTAAACTTTTCAAATTTGGTATTTAAAACTTTTCTATAAAGAGGAACAACATATTAGATTTCGGCTACAATTGATAAAGCGGAAGTAATACATTACTTGAAGCTCTGAACAGATTTTTGTGAATAATACATTAAGATATATTCCAAAACCTTTCAAATTTGGTATTTAAAACTTTTCTATAAAGAGGAACAACATATTAGATTTTGGCTACAATTGATAAAGCGGAAGTAATACTTTACTTGAAGCTCTGAACAGATTTTTGTGAATAATACATTAAGATATATTCCAAAACCTTTCAAATTTGGTATTTAAAACTTTTCTATAAAGAGGAACAACATATTAGATTTTGGCTACAATTGATAAAGCGGAAGTAATACTTTACTTGAAGCTCTGAACAGATTTTTGTGAATAATACATTAAGATATATTCCAAAACTTTTCAAATTTGGTATTTAAAACTTTTCTATAAAGAGGAAAAATATATTAGATTTTGGCTAAAATTGACAGACCGGAAGTAATACTTTACTTGAAGCTCTGAGCAGATTTTTGTAAATAATATATTAACATATATTCCTAAACTTTTCAAATTTGGTATTTAAAAGTTTTCTATAAAGAGGAACAACATATTAGATTTTAGCTAAAATTGACAAACCGGAAGTAATACTTTACTTGAAGCTCTGAGCAGATTTTTGTAAATAATATATTAACATATATTCCTAAACTTTTCAAATTTGGTATTTAAAACTTTTCTATAAAGAGGAACAACATATTAGATTTTGGCTACAATTGATAAAGCGGAAGTAATACTTTACTTGAAGCTCTGAACAGATTTTTGTGAATAATACATTAAGATATATTCCAAAACCTTTCAAATTTGGTATTTAAAACTTTTCTATAAAGAGGAACAACATATTAGATTTTGGCTACAATTGATAAACCGGAAGTAATACATTACTTGAAGCTCTGAACAGATTTTTGTGAATAATACATTAAGATATATTCCAAAACTTTTCAAATTTGGTATTTAAAACTTTTCTATAAAGAGGAACAACATATTAGATTTTGGCTACAATTGATAAAGCGGAAGTAATACTTTACTTGAAGCTCTGAACAGATTTTTGTGAATAATACATTAAGATATATTCCAAAACTTTTCAAATTTGGTATTTAAAACTTTTCTATAAAGAGGAACAACATATTAGATTTTGGCTACAATTGATAAAGCGGAAGTAATACTTTACTTGAAGCTCTGAACAGATTTTTGTGAATAATACATTAAGATATATTCCAAAACCTTTCAAATTTGGTATTTAAAACTTTTCTATAAAGAGGAACAACATATTAGATTTTGGCTACAATTGATAAACCGGAAGTAATACATTACTTGAAGCTCTGAACAGATTTTTGTGAATAATACATTAAGATATATTCCAAAACTTTTCAAATTTGGTATTTAAAACTTTTCTATAAAGAGGAACAACATATTAGATTTTGGCTACAATTGATAAAGCGGAAGTAATACTTTACTTGAAGCTCTGAACAGATTTTTGTGAATAATACATTAAGATATATTCCAAAACTTTTCAAATTTGGTATTTAAAACTTTCCTATAAAGAGGAACAACATATTAGATTTTGGCTACAATTGATAAACCGGAAGTAATACATTACTTGAAGCTCTGAACAGATTTTTGTGAATAATACATTAAGATATATTCCAAAACTTTTCAAATTTGGTATTTAAAACTTTTCTATAAAGAGGAACAACATATTAGATTTTGGCTACAATTGATGAAGCGGAAGTAATACTTTACTTGAAGCTCTGAACAGATTTTTGTAAATAATATATTAACATATATTCCAAAACCTTTCAAATTTGGTATTTAAAACTTTTCTATAAAGAGGAACAATATATTAGATTTTGGCTACAATTGATAAAGCGGAAGTAATACATTACTTGAAGCTCTGAACAGATTTTTGTGAATAATACATTAAGATATATTCCAAAACTTTTCAAATTTGGTATTTAAAACTTTTCTATAAAGAGGAACAACATATTAGATTTTGGCTACAATTGATAAAGCGGAAGTAATACTTTACTTGAAGCTCTGAACAGATTTTTGTGAATAATACATTAAGATATATTCCAAAACTTTTCAAATTTGGTATTTAAAACTTTTCTATAAAGAGGAACAACATATTAGATTTTGGCTACAATTGATAAACCGGAAGTAATACATTACTTGAAGCTCTGAACAGATTTTTGTGAATAATACATTAAGATATATTCCAAAACTTTTCAAATTTGGTATTTAAAACTTTTCTATAAAGAGGAACAACATATTAGATTTTGGCTACAATTGATAAAGCGGAAGTAATACTTTACTTGAAGCTCTGAACAGATTTTTGTAAATAATATATTAACATATATTTCAAAACCTTTCAAATTTGGTATTTAAAACTTTTCTATAAAGAGGAACAACATATTAGATTTTGGCTAAAATTGATAAACCGGAAGTAATACATTACTTGAAGCTCTGAACAGATTTTTGTGAATAATACATTAAGATATATTCCAAAACCTTTCAAATTTGGTATTTAAAACTTTTCTATAAAGAGGAACAACATATTAGATTTTGGCTACAATTGATAAATCGGAAGTAATACATTACTTGAAGCTCTGAACAGATTTTTGTGAATAATACATTAAGATATATTCCAAAACTTTTCAAATTTGGTATTTAAAACTTTTCTATAAAGAGGAACAACATATTAGATTTTGGCTACAATTGATAAACCGGAAGTAATACATTACTTGAAGCTCTGAACAGATTTTTGTGAATAATACATTAAGATATATTCCAAAACTTTTCAAATTTGGTATTTAAAACTTTTCTATAAAGAGGAACAACATATTAGATTTTGGCTACAATTGATAAAGCGGAAGTAATACTTTACTTGAAGCTCTGAACAGATTTTTGTAAATAATATATTAACATATATTCCTAAACTTTTCAAATTTGGTATTTAAAACTTTTCTATAAAGAGGAACAACATATTAGATTTCGGCTACAATTGATAAAGCGGAAGTAATACATTACTTGAAGCTCTGAACAGATTTTTGTGAATAATACATTAAGATATATTCCAAAACCTTTCAAATTTGGTATTTAAAACTTTTCTATAAAGAGGAACAACATATTAGATTTTGGCTACAATTGATAAAGCGGAAGTAATACTTTACTTGAAGCTCTGAACAGATTTTTGTGAATAATACATTAAGATATATTCCAAAACCTTTCAAATTTGGTATTTAAAACTTTTCTATAAAGAGGAACAACATATTAGATTTTGGCTACAATTGATAAAGCGGAAGTAATACTTTACTTGAAGCTCTGAACAGATTTTTGTGAATAATACATTAAGATATATTCCAAAACTTTTCAAATTTGGTATTTAAAACTTTTCTATAAAGAGGAACAACATATTAGATTTTGGCTAGAATTGACAAACCGGAAGTAATACTTTACTTGAAGCTCTGAGCAGATTTTTGTAAATAATATATTAACATATATTCCTAAACTTTTCAAATTTGGTATTTAAAACTTTTCTATAAAGAGGAACAACACATTAGATTTTGGCTACAATTGATAAAGCGGAAGTAATACTTTACTTGAAGCTCTGAACAGATTTTTGTGAATAATACATTAAGATATATTCCAAAACTTTTCAAATTTTGTATTATAACTTTTTTATAAAGAGGAAAAACATATTAGATTTTGGCTAAAATTGACAGACCGGAAGTAATACTTTACTTGAAGCTCTGAGCAGATTTTTGTAAATAATATATTAACATATATTCCTAAACTTTTCAAATTTGGTATTTAAAAGTTTTCTATAAAGTGGAACAACATATTAGATTTTGGCTAAAATTGACAAACCGGAAGTAATACTTTACTTGAAGCTCTGAGCAGATTTTTGTAAATAATATATTAACATATATTCCTAAACTTTTCAAATTTGGTATTTAAAAGTTTTCTATAAAGAGGAACAACATATTAGATTTTGGCTACAATTGATAAAGCGGAAGTAATACTTTACTTGAAGCTCTGAACAGATTTTTGTGAATAATACATTAAGATATATTCCAAAACCTTTCAAATTTGGTATTTAAAACTTTTCTATAAAGAGGAACAACATATTAGATTTTGGCTACAATTGATAAACCGGAAGTAATACATTACTTGAAGCTCTGAACAGATTTTTGTGAATAATACATTAAGATATATTCCAAAACTTTTCAAATTTGGTATTTAAAACTTTTCTATAAAGAGGAACAACATATTAGATTTTGGCTACAATTGATAAAGCGGAAGTAATACTTTCCTTGAAGCTCTGAACAGATTTTTGTGAATAATACATTAAGATATATTCCAAAACTTTTCAAATTTGGTATTTAAAACTTTTCTATAAAGAGGAAAAATATATTAGATTTTGGCTAAAATTGACAGACCGGAAGTAATACTTTACTTGAAGCTCTGAGCAGATTTTTGTAAATAATATATTAACATATATTCCTAAACTTTTCAAATTTGGTATTTAAAAGTTTTCTATAAAGAGGAACAACATATTAGATTTTGGCTAAAATTGACAAACCGGAAGTAATACTTTACTTGAAGCTCTGAGCAGATTTTTGTAAATAATATATTAACATATATTCCTAAACTTTTCAAATTTGGTATTTAAAACTTTTCTATAAAGAGGAACAACATATTAGATTTTGGCTACAATTGATAAAGCGGAAGTAATACTTTACTTGAAGCTCTGAACAGATTTTTGTGAATAATAAATTAAGATATATTCCAAAACCTTTCAAATTTGGTATTTAAAACTTTTCTATAAAGAGGAACAACATATTAGATTTTGGCTACAATTGATAAACCGGAAGTAATACATTACTTGAAGCTCTGAACAGATTTTTGTGAATAATACATTAAGATATATTCCAAAACTTTTCAAATTTGGTATTTAAAACTTTTCTATATAGAGGAACAACATATTAGATTTTGGCTACAATTGATAAAGCGGAAGTAATACTTTACTTGAAGCTCTGAACAGATTTTTTTGAATAATACATTAAGATATATTCCAAAACCTTTCAAATTTGGTATTTAAAACTTTTCTATAAAGAGGAACAACATATTAGATTTTGGCTACAATTGATAAACCGGAAGTAATACATTACTTGAAGCTCTGAACAGATTTTTGTGAATAATACATTAAGATATATTCCAAAACCTTTCAAATTTGGTATTTAAAACTTTTCTATAAAGAGGAACAATATATTAGATTTTGGCTACAATTGATAAAGCGGAAGTAATACTTTACTTGAAGCTCTGAACAGATTTTTGTAAATAATACATTAAGATATATTCCAAAACTTTTCAAATTTGGTATTTAAAACTTTTCTATAAAGAGGAACAACATACTAGATTTTGGCTAGAATTGACAAACCGGATGTAATACTTTACTTGAAGCTCTGAGCAGATTTTTGTAAATAATATATTAACATATATTCCTAAACTTTTCAAATTTGGTATTTAAAACTTTTCTATAAAGAGGAACAACATATTAGATTTTGGCTACAATTGATAAACCGGAAGTAATACATTACTTAAAGCTCTGAACAGATTTTTGTGAATAATACATTGATATATTCCAAAACTTTTCAAATTTGGTATTTAAAACTTTTCTACAAAGAGGAAAAACATATTAGATTTTGGCTAAAATTGACAGACCGGAAGTAATACTTTACTTGAAGCTCTGAGCAGATTTTTGTAAATAATATATTAACATATATTCCTCAACTTTTCAAATTTGGTATTTAAAAGTTTTCTATAAAGAGGAACAACATATTAGATTTTGGCTAAAATTGACAAACCGGAAGTAATACTTTACTTGAAGCTCTGAGCAGATTTTTGTAAATAATATATTAACATATATTCCTAAACTTTTCAAATTTGGTATTTAAAACTTTTCTATAAAGAGGAACAACATATTAGATTTTGGCTACAATTGATAAAGCGGAAGTAATACTTTACTTGAAGCTCTGAACAGATTTTTGTGAATAATACATTAAGATATATTCCAAAACTTTTCAAATTTGGTATTTAAAACTTTTCTATAAAGAGGAACAACATATTAGATTTTGGCTACAATTGATAAAGCGGAAGTGATACTTTACTTGAAGCTATGAGCAGATTTTTGTCAATAATATATTAAGATATATTCCAAAACTTTTCAAATTTGGTATTTAAAACTTTTCTATAAAGAGGAACAACATATTAGATTTTGGCTAAAAGTGATAAACCGGAAGTGATACTTTACTTGAAGCTCTGAACAGATTTTTGTGAATAATACATTAAGATATATTCCTAAACTTTTCAAATTTGGTATTTAAAACTTTTCTATAAAGAGGAACAACATATTATATTTTGGCTACAATTGATAAACCGGAAGTAATACATTACTTGAAGCTCTGAACAGATTTTTGTGAATAATACATTAAGATATATTCCAAAACCTTTCAAATTTGGTATTTAAAACTTTTCTATAAAGAGGAACAACATATTAGATTTTGGCTACAATTGATAAAGCGGAAGTTATACTTTACTTGAAGCTCTGAACAGATTTTTGTGAATAATACATTAAGATATATTCCAAAACTTTTCAAATTTGGTATTTAAAACTTTTCTATAAAGTGGAAAAACATATTAGATTTTGGCTAAAATTGACAGACCGGAAGTAATACTTTACTTGAAGCTCTGAGCAGATTTTTGTAAATAATATATTAACATATATTCCTAAACTTTTCAAATTTGGTATTTAAAACTTTTCTATAAAGAGGAACAACATATTAGATTTTGGCTAAAATTGACAAACCGGAAGTAATACTTTACTTGAAGCTCTGAGCAGATTTTTGTAAATAATATATTAACATATATTCCTAAACTTTTCAAATTTGGTATTTAAAACTTTTCTATAAAGAGGAACAACATAATAGATTTTGGCTACAATTGATAAAGCGGAAGTAATACTTTACTTGAAGCTCTGAACAGATTTTTGTGAATAATACATTAAGATATATTCCAAAACTTTTCAAATTTGGTATTTAAAACTTTTCTATAAAGAGGAACAACATATTAGATTTTGGCTACAATTGATAAAGCGGAAGTGATACTTTACTTGAAGCTATGAGCAGATTTTTGTCAATAATATATTAAGATATATTCCAAAACTTTTCAAATTTGGTATTTAAAACTTTTCTATAAAGAGGAACAACATATTAGATTTTGGCTAAAAGTGATAAACCGGAAGTGATACTTTACTTGAAGTTCTGAACAGATTTTTGTGAATAATACATTAAGATATATTCCAAAACTTTTCAAATTTGGTATTTAAAACTTTTCTGTAAAGAGGAACAACAAATTAGATTTTGGCTAAAAGTGATAAACCGGAAGTGATACTTTACTTGAAGCTCTGAACAGATTTTTGTGAATAATACATTAAGATATATTCCTAAACTTTTCAAATTTGGTATTTAAAACTTTTCTATAAAGAGGAACAACATATTAGATTTTGGCTAAAAGTGATAAACCGGAAGTGATACTTTACTTGAAGTTCTGAACAGATTTTTGTGAATAATACATTAAGATATATTCCAAAACTTTTCAAATTTGGTATTTAAAACTTTTCTATAAAGAGGAACAACATATTAGATTTTGGCTACAATTGATAAACCGGAAGTGATACTTTACTTAAAGCTATGAGCAGATTTTTGTCAATAATATATTAAGATATATTCCAAAACTTTTCAAATTTGGTATTTAAAACTTTTCTATAAAGAGGAACAACATATTAGATTTTAGCTAAAAGTGATAAACCGGAAGTGATACTTTACTTGAAGCTCTGAACAGATTTTTGTGAATAATACATTAAGATATATTCCAAAACTTTTCAAATTTGGTATTTAAAACTTTTCTGTAAAGAGGAACAACATATTAGATTTTGGCTACAATTGATAAAGCGGAAGTGATACTTTACTTGAAGCTATGAGCAGATTTTTGTCAATAATATATTAAGATATATACCAAAACTTTTCAAATTTGGTATTTAAAACTTTTCTATAAAGAGGAACAACATATTAGATTTTGGCTAAAAGTGATAAACCGGAAGTGATACTTTACTTGAAGTTCTGAACAGATTTTTGTGAATAATACATTAAGATATATTCCAAAACTTTTCAAATTTGGTATTTAAAACTTTTCTGTAAAGAGGAACAACATATTAGATTTTGGCTAAAAGTGATAAACCGGAAGTGATACTTTACTTGAAGCTCTGAACAGATTTTTGTGAATAATACATTAAGATATATTCCTAAACTTTTCAAATTTGGTATTTAAAACTTTTCTATAAAGAGGAACAACATATTAGATTTTGGCTAAAAGTGATAAACCGGAAGTGATACTTTACTTGAAGTTCTGAACAGATTTTTGTGAATAATACATTAAGATATATTCCAAAACTTTTCAAATTTGGTATTTAAAACTTTTCTATAAAGAGGAACAACATATTAGATTTTGGCTACAATTGATAAACCGGAAGTGATACTTTACTTGAAGCTATGAGCAGATTTTTGTCAATAATATATTAAGATATATTCCAAAACTTTTCAAATTTGGTATTTAAAACTTTTCTATAAAGAGGAACAACATATTAGATTTTAGCTAAAAGTGATAAACCGGAAGTGATACTTTACTTGAAGCTCTGAACAGATTTTTGTGAATAATACATTAAGATATATTCCAAAACTTTTCAAATTTGGTATTTAAAACTTTTCTGTAAAGAGGAACAACATATTAGATTTTGGCTACAATTGATAAACCGGAAGTGATACTTTACTTGAAGCTATGAGCAGATTTCTGTCAATAATATATTAAGATATATTCCAAAACTTTTCAAATTTGGTATTTAAAACTTTTCTATAAAGAGGAACAACATATTAGATTTTGGCTAAAATTGACAAACCGGAAGTAATACTTTACTTGAAGCTCTGAGCAGATTTTTGTACATAATATATTAACATATATTCCTAAACTTTTCAAATTTGGTATTTAAAACTTTTCTATAAAGAGGAACAACATATTAGATTTTGGCTACAATTGATAAAGCGGAAGTAATACTTTACTTGAAGCTCTGAACAGATTTTGGGAATAATACATTAAGATATATTCCAAAACTTTTCAAATTTGGTATTTAAAACTTTTCTATAAAGAGGAACAACATATTAGATTTTGGCTACAATTGATAAACCAGAAGTGATACTTTACTTAAAGCTATGAGCAGATTTTTGTCAATAATATATTAAGATATATTCCAAAACTTTTCAAATTTGGTATTTAAAACTTTTCTATAAAGAGGGACAACATATTAGATTTTGGCTAAAATTGATAAACCGGAAGTAATACATTACTTAAAGCTCTGAACAGATTTTTGTGAATAATACATTAAGATATATTCCAAAACTTTTCAAATTTGGTATTTAAAACTTTTCTATAAAGAGGAACAACATGTTAGATTTTGGCTAAAATTGATAAACCGGAAGTAATACATTACTTGAAGCTCTGAACAGATTTTTGTGAATAATACATTAAGATATATTCCAAAACTTTTCAAATTTGGTATTTAAAACTTTCCTATAAAGAGGAACAACATATTAGATTTTGGCTACAATTGATAAAGCGGAAGTAATACTTTACTTGAAGCTCTGAACAGATTTTGGGAATAATACATTAAGATATATTCCAAAACTTTTCAAATTTGGTATTTAAAACATTTCTATAAAGAGGAACAACATATTGGATTTTGGCTACAATTGATAAACCAGAAGTGATACTTTACTTAAAGCTATGAGCAGATTTTTGTCAATAATATATTAAGATATATTCCAAAACTTTTCAAATTTGGTATTTAAAACTTTTCTATAAAGAGGAACAACATATTAGATTTTGGCTAAAATTGATAAACCGGAAGTGATACTTTACTTGAAGCTCTGAACAGACTTTTGTGACTAATACATTAAGATATATTCCAAAACTTTTCAAATTTGGTATTTAAAACTTTTCTATAAAGAGGAACAACATATTAGATTTTGGCTACAATTGATAAAGCGGAAGTAATACTTTACTTGAAGCTCTGAACAGATTTTGGGAATAATACATTAAGATATATTCCAAAACTTTTCAAATTTGGTATTTAAAACATTTCTATAAAGAGGAACAACATATTAGATTTTGGCTACAATTGATAAACCAGAAGTGATACTTTACTTAAAGCTATGAGCAGATTTTTGTCAATAATATATTAAGATATATGCCAAAACTTTTCAAATTTGGTATTTAAAACTTTTCTATAAAGAGGAACAACATATTAGATTTTGGCTAAAATTGATAAACCGGAAGTGATACTTTACTTGAAGCTCTGAACAGATTTTTGTGACTAATACATTAAGATATATTCCAAAACTTTTCAAATTTGGTATTTAAAACTTTTCTATAAAGAGGAACAACATATTAGATTTTGGCTAAAATTGATAAACCGGAAGTAATACATTACTTGAAGCTCTGAACAGATTTTTGTGAATAATACATTAAGATATATTCCAAAACTTTTCAAATTTGGTATTTAAAACTTCTCTATAAAGAGGAACAACATATTAGATTTTGGCTAAAATTGACAGACCGGAAGTAATACTTTACTTGAAGCACTGAGCAGATATTTGTAAATAATATATTAACATATATTCCTAAACTTTTCAAATTTGGTATTTAAAACTTTTCTATAAAGAGGAACAACATATTAGATTTTGGCTACAATTGATAAACCGGAAGTAATACTTTTCTTGAAGCTCTGAACAGATTTTTGTGAATAATACATTAAGATATATTCCAAAACTTTTCAAATTTGGTATTTAAAACTTTTCTATAAAGAGGAACAACATATTAGATTTTGGCTAAAAGTGATAAACCGGAAGTGATACTTTACTTGAAGCTATGAGCAGATTATTGACAATAATATATTAAGATATATTCCAAAACTTTTCAAATTTGGTATTTAAAACTTTTCTATAAAGAGGAACAACATATTAGATTTTGGCTAAAATTGACAGACCGGAAGTAATACTTTACTTGAAGCTCTGAGCAGATTTTTGTAAATAATATATTAACATATATTCCTAAACTTTTCAAATTTGGTATTTAAAACTTTTCTATAAAGAGGAACAACATATTAGATTTTGGCTACAATTGATAAAGCGGAAGTAATACTTTACTTGAAGCTCTGAACAGATTTTGGGAATAATACATTAAGATATATTCCAAAACTTTTCAAATTTGGTATTTAAAACATTTCTATAAAGAGGAACAACATATTAGATTTTGGCTACAATTGATAAACCAGAAGTGATACTTTACTTAAAGCTATGAGCAGATTTTTGTCAATAATATATTAAGATATATTCCAAAACTTTTCAAATTTGGTATTTAAAACTTTTCTATAAAGTGGAACAACATATTAGATTTTGGCTAAAATTGATAAACCGGAAGTGATACTTTACTTGAAGCTCTGAACAGATTTTTGTGAATAATACATTAAGATATATTCCAAAACTTTTCAAATTTGGTATTTAAAACTTTCCTATAAAGAGGAACAACATATTAGATTTTGGCTACAATTGATAAAGCGGAAGTAATACTTTACTTGAAGCTCTGAACAGATTTTGGGAATAATACATTAAGATATATTCCAAAACTTTTCAAATTTGGTATTTAAAACTTTTCTATAAAGAGGAACAACATATTAGATTTTGGCTACAATTGATAAACCGGAAGTAATACTTTACTTGAAGCTCTGAACAGATTTTTGTGAATAATACATTAAGATATATTCCAAAACTTTTCAAATTTGGTATTTAAAACTTTTCTATAAAGAGGAACAACATATTAGATTTTGGCTAAAATTGACAGACCGGAAGTAATACTTTACTTGAAGCTCTGAGCAGATATTTGTAAATAATATATTAACATATATTCCTAAACTTTTCAAATTTGGTATTTAAAACTTTTCTATAAAGAGGAACAACATATTAGATTTTGGCTAAAAGTGATAAACCGGAAGTGATACTTTACTTGAAGCTATGAGCAGATTATTGACAATAATATATTAAGATATATTCCAAAACTTTTCAAATTTGGTATTTAAAACTTTTCTATAAAGAGGAACAACATATTAGATTTTGGCTAAAATTGACAGACCGGAAGTAATACTTTACTTGAAGCTCTGAGCAGATATTTGTAAATAATATATTAACATATATTCCTAAACTTTTCAAATTTGGTATTTAAAACTTTTCTATAAAGAGGAACAACATATTAGATTTTGGCTACAATTGATAAAGCGGAAGTAATACTTTATTTGAAGCTCTGAACAGATTTTTGTGAATAATACATTAAGATATATTCCAAAACTTTTCAAATTTGGTATTTAAAACTTTTCTATAAAGAGGAACAACATATTAGATTTTGGCTAAAAGTGATAAACCGGAAGTGATACTTTACTTGAAGCTATGAGCAGATTATTGACAATAATATATTAAGATATATTCCAAAACTTTTCAAATTTGGTATTTAAAACTTTTCTATAAAGAGGAACAACATACTAGATTTTGGCTAAAATTGACAGACCGGAAGTAATACTTTACTTGAAGCTCTGAGCAGATATTTGTAAATAATATATTAACATAATTCCTAAACTTTTCAAATTTGGTATTTAAAACTTTTCTATAAAGAGGAACAACATATTAGATTTTGGCTACAATTGATAAACCGGAAGTAATACTTTACTTGAAGCTCTGAACAGATTTTTGTGAATAATACATTAAGATATATTCCAAAACTTTTCAAATTTGGTATTTAAAACTTTTCTATAAAGAGGAACAACATATTAGATTTTGGCTAAAAGTGATAAACCGGAAGTGATACTTTACTTGAAGCTATGAGCAGATTATTGACAATAATATATTAAGATATATTCCAAAACTTTTCAAATTTGGTATTTAAAACTTTTCTATAAAGAGGAACAACATATTAGATTTTGGCTAAAATTGACAGACCGGAAGTAATACTTTACTTGAAGCTATGAGCAGATATTTGTAAATAATATATTAACATATATTCCTAAACTTTTCAAATTTGGTATTTAAAACTTTTCTATAAAGAGGAACAACATATTAGATTTTGGCTAAAATTGATAAACCGGAAGTAATACATGACTTGAAGCTCTGAACAGATTTTTGTGAATAATACATTAAGATATATTCCAAAACTTTTCAAATTTGGTATTTAAAACTTTTCTATAAAGAGGAACAACATATTAGATTTTGACTAAAATTGACAGACCGGAAGTAATACTTTACTTGAAGCTCTGAGCAGATTTTTGTAAATAATATATTAACATATATTCCTAAACTTTTCAAATTTGGTATTTAAAACTTTTCTATAAAGAGGAACAACATATTAGATTTTGGCTACAATTGATAAACCGGAAGTAATACTTTACTTGAAGCTCTGAACAGATATTTGTGAATAATACATTAGGATATATTCCAAAACTTTTCAAATTTGGTATTTAAAACTTTTCTATAAAGAGGAACAACACATTAGATTTTGGCTAAAAGTGATAAACCGGAAGTGATACTTTACTTGAAGCTCTGAACAGATTTTTGTGACTAATACATTAAGATATATTCCAAAACTTTTCAAATTTGGTATTTAAAACTTTTCTATAAAGAGGAACAACATATTAGATTTTGGCTAAAAGTGATAAACCGGAAGTGATACTTTACTTGAAGCTCTGAAGAGATTTTTGTGACTAATACATTAGGATATATTCCAAAACTTTTCAAATTTGGTATTTAAAACTTTTCTATAAAGAGGAACAACATATTAGATTTTGGCTAAAAGTGATAAACCGGAAGTGGTACTTTACTTGAAGCTATGAGCAGATTATTGACAATAATATATTAAGATATATTCCAAAACTTTTCAAATTTGGTATTTAAAACTTTTCTATAAAGAGGAACAACATATTAGATTTTGGCTAAAATTGACAGACCGGAAGTAATACTTTACTTGAAGCTCTGAGCAGATTTTTGTAAATAATATATTAACATATATTCCTAAACTTTTCAAATTTGGTATTTAAAACTTTTCTATAAAGAGGAACAACATATTAGATTTTGGCTACAATTGATAAACCGGAAGTAATACTTTACTTGAAGCTCTGAACAGATTTTTGTGAATAATACATTAAGATATATTCCAAAACTTTTCAAATTTGGTATTTAAAACTTTTCTATAAAGAGGAACAACATATTAGATTTTGGCTAAAAGTGATAAACCGGAAGTGATACTTTACTTGAAGCTATGAGCAGATTTTTGACAATAATATATTAAGATATATTCCAAAACTTTTCAAATTTGGTATTTAAAACTTTTCTATAAAGAGGAACAACATATTAGATTTTGGCTAAAATTGACAAACCGGAAGTAATACTTTACTTGAAGCTCTGAGCAGATTTTTGTAAATAATATATTAACATATATTCCTAAACTTTTCAAATTTGGTATTTAAAACTTTTCTATAAAGAGGAACAACATATTAGATTTTGGCTACAA